>QRFJ01004015.1:0-276845 GCA_006176705.1 Cocos nucifera | reverse complement strand
ATATTTTGGAGAGCGCGGGTTTGCAGTGCACTGCATGATGTGATGCATAGTACATCATTCATCATGCGATGGACGGCTACATGTAGCCGCATGCAACGAGCGTGCATCCACGTGCGGTCGGCCATCGTGCGACAGACGGTGCGTGCTGTGCACATCAGAAAATTCGTGCAGTATTTTGGAAGCTCATTGGAAACTCATCCTACAACCACTTCTACCATATATGCGTGCTTGAGTGCATGTATATGTATGTGTATTCGTGTGTATGTGCATGTGTATGCGCTTGAGTGCATGTACGTTAGGTGTTGGTGTGGGTGTGTGTGAGAGAGATATGCTTCCTTGTATTTGAACCAAAATTTACTCTCGCTTCAAGTAACTAGAGGTGGGATGAATTAGGATTTTGGAGCAGTAAAGATACTTCTACATGGCTTAACTGTATTAACTAAATATTCTCCTCATATCCCTTGAGATTAATTTTGAGTTCTCTGTTTAGTGATCAAAAATCAAAGTGCATATATGGTAAAATCTACATATTCTTATCGTGTTCTTTGTGATCAATTCTGAATTTTATGTTCAGTAATCAAAAATCCAAATGCATATATAGCAAGATCCCAAGTATTAATATATGTAGTAGTTTGCTCGTTATCATATTTTCAACTAGTTATGATCTTTTATGCTAAGATTAAGACAATGAAGATGCATTAATGCTTCACACAAATGTGAATCATGCATATTCTTTTCTTTGAAAAATGTCTTGGTCAAAAATCATTATTATCCATGTATGCTTTATCATATTATTATTTCCAATCATGCAACTATGCAATATTGTCTCCATCTAGAAATGTGAACATGCCAAACCACAATATGAACATGCCAAGCCACAAGTATTATTTTATACTATCTTAATTCATTCATTGGGTCACTCCTATCAAATTCTTAGACATGTTCCAATTAGAATCGATCAATAGATATCTAGGTTGCATTTAGTGCATCGTCAAATAATCTTGAAAAGTAATATAGATTACCTTCAAGATAGATTCCCAGCATTAAATTACCAATAATATTGATTATTGCATTTGGTATATACAAGTAATGTTATAGTAAAAAAAACTAAAAATCTTGATTGACATGTTTGGTATGACAATCAGATTATCGATAATATGAAATTAAATTTTCAAAATATCTTTAGTAATGTTGCTCTTTTTCTTCCTGATGAGAAATAATATATATATATATATATATATATAGCAAGAGATTTGTACAGTATTTTGGAACCTCATTAGAAATTCATCCTACAACCACTTCTATTACATATGTGTGCTTGAGTACGTGTATCTATGTGTGTTTGTGTGTGTATGCGCTTGCATGCATGTACGTTGGGTGTTGGTGTGGGTGTGTGTGAGAGAGATCTGCTTCCTTGTATTTGAACCAAAATTTGCTATCGCTTCGAGTAATAAGAGGTGGGATGAATTAGGATTTTGGAGTAGTAAAGATACTTCTATATGGCTTAATTGTATTAACTAAATATTCTCCTCATGTTCCTAGTGATTAATTTTGAGTTCTCTATTTAGTGATAAAAAATTAAAGTGCATATATGGTAAAATATACATATTATGATCAATTCTGAATTTTATGTTCAATGATAAAAAATCCAAATGCATATATAGCAAGATCTCAAGCATTGATATTCGTAGTAGTTTGCCCCTTTTCATATTTTCAGCTAGTTATGGTCTTTTATGCTAAGATTAAGACAATGAAGATGCATTAATGCTTCACACAAATGTGAATCATGCATATTCTTTTCTTTGAAAAATGTCTTGGTCAAAAATCATTATTATCCATGTATACTTTATCATATTATTATTTCCAATCATGCAACTATGCAATATTGTCTCCATCTAGAAATGTGAACATGCCAAACCGCAATATGAACATGCCAAGCCACAAGTATTATTTTATACTATCTTAATTCATTCATTGGGTCACTTCTATCAAATTCTTAGACATGTTCCAACTAGAATCGATCTAGATATTAGGTTGCATTTGGTGCATCGTCAAATAATCTTGAAAAGTAATATGGATTACCTTCAAGATAGATTGCCACCATTAAATTATCAATAATATTGATTATTGCGTTTGCTATATATAAGTAATATTATAGTAAAAAAACTAAAAATCTTGATTGACATGTTTGGTATGACAATCAGATTATCGACAATATGAAATTAAATTTTCAAAATATCTTTAGTAATATTGCACTTCTTCTTCCTTATGAGAAATAATATATATATATATATATATATATATATATATATATATATATATATATATAGCAAGAGATTTGTGCAGTATTTTGGAACCTCATTAGAAATTCATCCTACAACTACTTCTATTACATATGTGTGCTTGAGTACATGTGTATGTTTGTGTGTTTGTGTGTCTGTGCACATGTATGCGCTTGCATGCTTGTATGTTTGGTGTTGGTGTGGGTGTGTGTGAGAGAGATCTACTTCCTTGTACTTGAACCAAAATTTGCTATCGCTTCGAGTAATAAGAGGTGGGATGAATTAGAATTTTGGAGTAGTAAAGATACTTCTACATGGCTTAATTGTATTAACTAAATATTCTCCTCATGTTCCTAGTGATTAATTTTGAGTTCTCTATTTAGTGATAAAAAATTAAAGTGCATATATGGTAAAATCTACATATTCTCATCATATTCCTTGTGATCAATTCTGAATTTTATGTTCAGTGATAAAAAATCCAAATGCATATATAGCAAGATCTCAAGCATTGATATTCCTAGTAGTTTGCCCCTTTTCATATTTTCAGCTAGTTATGATCTTTTATGCTAAGATTATGACAATGAAGATGCATTAATGCTTCACACAAATGTGAATCATGCCTATTCTTATCTTTGAAAAATGTTTTGGTCAAAAATCATTATTATCCATGTATACTTTATCATATTATTATTTCCAATCATGCAACCATGCAATATTGTCTCCATCTAGAAATGCGAACATGCCAAACCAGAATGCGGACATGCCAAGTCACGGGTATTATTTTATATCATCTTAGTTCATTCATTGGGTCACTCCTATCAAATTCTTAGATATGTTCCAACTAGAATCAATGGACATCCCTGTCATGAAACCTTTAGCATAAAGTCTTTTGTACGGTCACTTGAAAACCTATTCCTGCACCATATATCTCAACTCCCCCAGGTCTAACCAATAAAAATTTTAATACATATGTGTATACCAACCAATTGACTCCAAATGAGTGAGAATTGGATTCTAAGCGAACAGTGACCATTACCATGGTTCTTGGTTACCTTCTCTAACTTTTTTAGGTCTATATCTTCCTTGTTGACATATACTCCGTACAAATTATAGGGTTCGATAAATTTTCATATGGTGATGACATATGTCTGTATGTACAGCTAAATTAAAAGCCTCATGGATCAATGGCCTTGATGATAAGTGTCTCAACATATGGCTGTGATTTCTTTTTGGATGATATATTTGAATAAAAAAGTATTCTATCTTATCTCTAAATTTTATGTGGTAGAACCTTGGAAAATCTTTAATTTTTTGATGGATCATTTCCCTCTCAAACCTTTCCCATAGTGCACACTTTGGAATGAGTTTTATATGCACTACTAGTTTTTTGTGATTTCAGGAGAAGTATGTACATGTATTTTGCCAAAATACCTGACATTATATAGGGTGATGAATGAAATGAGCTTGCAAAAGGGTTATATGTTGACTTAGGTCATGCACCCCATAGGAATATGGGATGTTGCGTCATATAAAGGCACCGTCACTGAGCCAAAGCTTGAAAATAATTCAGGTCCATCCCATCACCAGCATTTGATTGCCTGGACTTTTGAAAGGGAGAGCCATCAAATCAAGTAAGCCGGGCTCCTTGGGATTTGCCAAATGATTGAAGAATCCTTTGCAGAACTCGTGTAATGATTCTTTTCATACTCATTAAGAAATAATTAATTGGCAGCCCAGCTTCTTTTTATTTTATTTTATTTTTAAGGGAAGACTGCCTAGCACTTGGTCCTACTGCCTTATTTTTATGAGGTTTGGACAATTTCAACCTTATGCAATGCAAACTATATTGACATACAAAAAAAAAAAAATTATTTGATCCAACATGAGACGGGTTTATATTTTTCTTCCTCTTTTTTGGCATAACTCTTAAGCATGTGGTGTGTATATATATTCATGCTTAGATGTATCGTGTTTCCATCCATATGCATCGTATGCCCATATCAATATGCATGTTTGTGTGCATGTGTTTGCTCATGTTTATATCTTTATATGTTCGTGCCTGCATGCTTGAATATATATAAGTCTTTATAGATTCAATAGATGACATATACTTGTCGAATCATATAAAATTATGCTAGAATAATTTCAAATGGCTCCTAAATTGAGGTGGACCATGTCGAACGATGCTCAAGTTCATGGCAGCCAATCCATCGTGAACTTGAGTATGCCAATCCCTACCAGCTCCTTACCATCGATTGAAACCTTGAAATGTTCTCAATTTGAGGATGACAATGAGTTGGATTTAATCAAATCTAGGTTAATTTATTTTACTTGGACTTATAACCGGGCCATCTATATCGTTATGTCTTATTAGCTCAGCACTTTGAATCGATGGAAAATAAATAAAGTCAAGCGTAGAGATCCGAAGTCAAGTGGGATGGAATAAAGGAGCTAAAATATAGAAGAAAACATAATAAATTATAAATATGCCATCCGCTTCACTTCTCTTCGAGCAATTTGTAATATTTTAACTACAGAGTTCCACACAAGCTTCTATTCAGTTAAAAAGCACTTGAATAGCGAGTGGTCCACCGTACTACTTTTTCTATTGCGCCGATCAAGGTTTTAATAATTCGTTCACCCTGTCGTGACCTGTAAATTTCAAGGACCAAGGGCAATCTTGATTCATTTATAATGTAATTGGTCATACATAAAGCAAACAAAATTATTAAAAATGTTATAATCCGGTACCCTATCCAAAAAAAACTAATTAAAAGATATGATTTGATTTTTCTTAGTCCTTCGTAAATGCATGCTTGGCATATTCCTATGGCTAATATAGACTAAATATATATCCGGATCCTTATATACATTCTTCATTTAAATCTTGATATTTTCATTAGATTAAGTATCTAAATTCATTCAAATTCAATCATAGGTATCATAAATCTAATTTAAATTTATATTTTAATATTTTCTATTTTATATGGGCTATGGGACGCCATTTCTTGCAACTCAAAACTTCATTCAAAAAAGTTAGCCGATAAGTAAATTCTTTGTTTCTATACAAATATCAAAGATCAACTCATTGCATAGTCTATATAAAATTAAATAAACACCCGCATAGTCCTCACAAAAAGCCAACTTCAATTCGGCTGCAGAACCAAGTCAAGAATTACCACTCCAAGTCCTCATAGAGCACTGCACAGATAACTACTTTAAGCAGGATGCAATTGCATGGTTACTCGGCCACCGGTTGAATGGCAAAGTAAATACAAAGTATGTTAAGTTTTAGTTGATAATAATGATACCGTGATAAAATTTATGTTAGCATATAAAAAAATAGATGCGATGCTTTGCAAAAATAGGTCTAATATGCAATGATGCATCTATATTAGCAGGGAAAAGGTAACCACTTTTAGGTTTGCGATGATTTAGCAAAAATGAGAAGAAAAGATTTGCATGAGCTAGAGATGATGCTACTCCCAATTTATACTGAACTGATAACCTTTTGATTTAGTACTTAGGAAGTAGAAGCTACTCATTTGAAAATGTAGCTTTTTGGTGAGATTTATGGGTGGGTCTTCTCTCTCTCTCTCCTAAAGAAAGCTTCTTTTTTTCTTTTTTATAAACAAACATCCCTAAGCTACTTAATGATTCACGATCGAAATCAAAATTGAAATAAAAATTGAAATAGCCATGTCTCACATATTTGGTTCATGATCGTAATCGAAATCGAAATTCGAATGCGAGCAAGAATTATGGCATTCCCATTCTTTTTTAGAATCAGAATAGAAAAAGAACTCTTTCCACCAAATGGCTAGAATAGGACCGGATTATTTTTATTCCTATTTTAGAGTCCAATTCCTCCTGACAAGACATACTGTTGTTGAAGTTGAAGGTGATAAAGCACCCTTTTTTATTTTTTTATTTTTTGCAAAGACAAATGCATTAAATTAAGAATTAACTTCATTATTTATGATTTAGAGTGAAAGTTTCTTGGACCTTATCTTCAACTTTTCTGTCGCTTTTCGTCCTTTCTTGTAAGCCATCTTGCTTTCTTGTAAGCGGTCCCCTATTCAGCGGTCTTAGAGATGCTGACTCTGGAAGGTTAACGTGAAAAAGGTGCAGGTCAAATACGCTGAAACGGTCTGGCTGTCCAACCCTAACTCTAACTCTACCTTGTAACTTTAAAATGATAAAAGGTGGATGACCTAACCAGACCTCATCTCTATCGAGTCGGTCTCCCTCTTTTGCAATGCAACTGGGTTGAGTTGGGGTGGGATGATAAATTTCTTTGCAATGACTAAAAGTTCACATTTTGCTCACAATTTAGTAAACTAGATGAGTACAATCCGATATACCTGATCCAAAATGATCTAGTGGAAATAAAGACCCAGAGGAGAAAATGCTCGAGCCGGTGCGAAGGTTGATATATTGAAGCCTTTGCAGTCCGAGTTCGTGAGCCGGCGAAGGGGTGGTGCATCCAGCCGAAGCTCTCTATTATTTATTTATGCAGTCGCACCGTTCCTAACATGGATGAGATCGTTGAGTTGGTGTATTTCGAGAAAAAGATTGAATATCAAAGCAAATGGTTGTTTCCTATGGTCATATAGAGAACGAGCACATAACTCCGTCACTCAATTCTACTTTAATCCTGTGTTTGGTTGAAGTCATGAGAGGAAGGATGGATCGCCTTCATCCATCGTTTAGTTCAAAAAATTACAAAAAGGATGGATGAAAAAGTAAGATTTATTTTTCATCCACCCCGTTCCATCAATTTGCATCCTTCCAAATTGGGAGGATGAAGGAAGACGGATGAAGTATTGATGGATGAATTTTTGCATAGATAAAATTATTCCTTATTAATTTTTTTTTGATAAAATTATAATATTTTTTTACTTTTTCATTCATATTATTTTTATATATTTTTACGTATACTATTAATAATATACTATTAAATTTTATTACTAATTATTTTAATTTGAGTACATAATTTTGATAATTATAATTAAATAACTACAATTATCTTCAATTTTTTTATTTTACTTACTATTTTAATTAATTATTTATATAATATTAATTAATTATTAAATTAGATTATAAATTAACTAGTTATTTATATTATTAATAAAATTAATTATTAAATTAAATTAAATTAAATTATTTATATAATTATAATTTATATTGATTATAAGTTTATATATTGTTTACTTATTTAGCATAAATTAGTGTTATAAATTGATAATAGTAATAATTTTTTTAAAAGATGATTTGATAAAAATATTATATAAATATCATCCATCCTTTCATATTTCACCAAATATATGAAAGGATGGATGAATCTTCCATCCATCTTCTCTCTTATCCATCCATCTTTTTTTCAATCCATTCTTCGTACCATACAAAGCATAAGTTAGAGAAATATAATTGAGTCTACTCTAACCTGATTCTCTAACCCCCTAAGGATGGGCTCAGATTCATAAATCTTCCAAATTGATACAGTGATTGAGGTTTGAGTTCCACCTGCATTGTTTTAAATTTTATTTTATTTTTTGGTAGTTCTTGTTTTAGATATTGATTGTTTTAATAAATTAGATAGGGTTAAGAAATCCCTCATTGTTATCTCTCAAAAAAAAAAAAAAAGAGAAAAAGAAAAAAAATTCATCTCCGCTGCATCTCATAATCCCTATAATGGCTGTTATAATAATTTTATGCCACGTTTTCCCATTTTATTAAAGGGAGGGGTTATCTTGGTCCAGCAAATTTCTCCACTCCCAAGATCTTTAGGAACCAGAAAAACTCGCACCCACCATCTTCAACATTTATATATACTAATGAGGAAAAAAAAGTAATAACCATTATAATACATTGTTAAATGTTATCACAATCCCTCGTAATAAATAATGAGTTATTGCTTATCATATGAAAAAAAAAAGGCATTATAATAGTAATGTCTTGAATACAAAAACTTAAAATTATATTTTTTTTGAGACAATTAAAATGATATTATAACGTCAATGCCTTACCCCACCCCAGCTTGGTTTGATCGGGTCCCATCTGGTGCACCTACTCCTGTAGTCACGGTCTGGTCCCTTCCAAAAAGGATTCCCATCTGGGAAGCTGACAAGAATCTCATGTCATCATTGCCTTTGGATCGGTGGACCACCAGAAATGCTGCCGTGTCTCCTTCGCATTTGGAAAAGCGGAGGTATCGAAGCGTTCACGCCGCTACATTTTTGGCTGTCAGGATTCGTCTCGGTATTTGAAATACGTGGGTTGGAGACCTGTGGCAGCTTCTAAAAAGAAAAAAATTTCTCCCATCGGCTGCAGTTACCGTACCTACCACGTGAACAGGGCCATTAATAACGGCGGAGCTTTCTGAGTTCCAAATCAAAGTTGACCCAATGGTGAAAAAAAAAATAAAAATAAAAGAGATAGGATTACCGCATCACGAGACTGGGAGTCGTTTTAGTTAGTATAGTATGGATATTAGATGGACTCTCTTATGATTGTCGTCTACTTGCATCAGGGTCCATCTGATATAAAAATACTCTTAACGTTCAGATTCTACAATAAAAAATGTTGACTGATCATCACCAAAATTAGTTGAAGCGAAGGTGGATGAGATCACCATCGGAACCTACAAAATAAAGTTCCATCCGAAGTCGATAGGGGAACGACTCCGACAGGACCTTCCGACGATCAAGTCAGCTCTAGCCAACAGGAATGGAGTGCTCGGGAATGAGTTTCACGTAGCTTAGAAAGAGAGAGGAGAGCTTAGAGATCAGAGATTAGAGTTAGCATATCTAGAGGGTCCTTTTTATAGACGAAGCTTGATGGTGACAGCTACAGCTGCCTGGTGGTGGGCCGCTTAAGACTGTACCGAATTTGATGTGGAGAGAATGGTATCGTCGGATTGAAAGCGATAGCCATACCGTCCGACAGTGGTGGATTGCTCGAAGTCTGGCGGAGCCGTCTATAGCATCGCCTGTGGCAGACTGATGGTGACCGTTCGTCTAGCTTTAATAGCTGTGGCTCTCAGAAAGCAGGCATTGATTGATGGACTTCGGCATATATCGATTCCAAAGAAGTTCGGACTCTTGAAGAGGAAGCTCGAAAAAAGTTCGACTCCCGTAGGCATCTGGTTGGAGGTATGCGGCTAAGGCTCGGTCACTGAGGAGTTCGGAAGGAGCTTGGAAGGCCGAAGGGGATGTCTGGGAGGAGTCCGATGGTGCTTTCATTAGGAAGGCCGGGGGGAGACGGACGATGGTCCGAATGTGCCCCCACAGTTCGTTAGGAACAGAAAGAGAACCTCATCCTAATGCGAGCAAAATCGAAGACCTCGTTCACCTTAGACGAGATGGGAGGAGAGGCACGGATGACGGTCCGTATGTGCCCCCACAGTCCGTTAGGAACAGGAGGAGGAACCTCGTCCTAACGCGAGCAAAGTCGAAGGCCTCGTTCACTTTAGACGAGACGGAGAGAGATGGACGATGGTTCGAATGTGCCCCCATAGTCCGTTAGGAATAGGAGGAGAACCTCGTCCTAACACGAGTAAAGTCGAAGGCCTCGTTCACCTTAGACGAGATGGAGGGAGAGGCACGGACGGCGGTCCGAAGGTGCCCCCACAGTCCGTTAGGAATAGGAGGAGAACCTCGTCCTAACGCGAGCAAGGTCGAAGGCCTCGTTCACCCTAGACGAGATGGAGGAAGAGGCATGAACGATGGTCCAAAGGTGCCCCCAC
The DNA here is from genome assembly GCA_006176705.1 of Cocos nucifera. Classification (NCBI taxonomy): domain Eukaryota; kingdom Viridiplantae; phylum Streptophyta; class Magnoliopsida; order Arecales; family Arecaceae; genus Cocos; species Cocos nucifera. The sequence goes on along the minus strand of QRFJ01004015.1, from coordinate 266,816 downwards.
AGCCCGTTAGGAGCAGGAGGAGAACCTCGTTCTAATGCGAGCAAAGTCCAAGTTCGAGCTCCAAAGTTTACAAGAGATAGGATCTCCATCAATCTTGGCAAAGAGATAAGATCTCCCTCGAGCGCCTGCATCAACCTCGGCCAGAGATAAGATCTCTCCCGAGCGATCGAGACAACCTCGACTGGAGATAAGATCGGAGACAACCTCGACCGTAGGAGATAAGATCTCCCCCAAGGGTCTGCGGCAACCTCGATCCGAGCAATCGAGACAACCTCGGCCAGAGATAAGATCTTTTTCGAGCAACCGAGACAACCTCGACTAGAGATAAGATATCTTCCGAGCGACCGAGTCAACCTCGGCTAAAGATAAGATCTCTCCTGAGCGACCCGCGACAACCTCGGCTAGAGATAAGATCTCTATCAAGCGACTGAGTCAATCTCGGCCAGAGATAAGATCTTTTCCGAACGATCGTGGACAACCTCGACTAGAGATAAGATCTCTCCTTAGCGATTGGGTCAACCTCGGCTAGAGATAAGATCTCTCTCGAGCGACCGTGGACAACCTCGGCTAGAGATAAGATCTCTTCCGAGCGACCGCGACAACCTCGGCTAGAGATAAGATCTCTCTCGAGCGACCGAGTCAACCTCGGCCGTCGAGATAAGATCTCTCCCGAGCGACCATGACAACCTCGGTTGAAGATAAGATCTCTCCCGAGCAACCGTGACAACCTCGGTCAGTGATAAGATCTCTTTCGAGCTTCGAAGAACCTTGTCCATAGCCCGTTAGGAATAGGAGGAGAACCTCATCCTAACGCGAATAAAGTCAAAGGCCTTGTCCACAAAGGATGGGATGGAGGGAGAGGCCCTGACAACGGCCCTTATGTGCCCCCATAGTCCGTTAGGAATAGGAGGAGAACCTCATCCTAACGCGAGCAGGTCAAAGACCGTCAACCTCAACTAAAGATATGATCTCTTTCGAGCGACCGTGACAATCTCGACTAGAGATAAGATCTCTTCCGAGCGATCGTGACAATCTCGGTCAGAGATAAGATCTCTTTCGAGTTTCGAAGAACCTCGTCCACAGTCCGTTAGGAACAAAAGGAGAATCTCATCCTAATGTGAGCAAAGTTGAAGGCCTCGTTCACAAAGGACGGAATGGGGGAAGAGGCCTTGACAATGGCCCTTAAGTGCCCTCATAGCTCATTAGGAACAGGAGGAGAACCTCATCCTAACGCGAGCAGGTCAAAGACTGTCAACTTCGGCTAGAGAAAAGATCTCTTCCGAGCGACCGCGTCAACCTCGACTAGAGATAAGATCTCTTCCGAGCGTCTAAGGTAAACTCGGCTGCAGGAGATAAGATCTCCCCCGAGGGTCCGGACCAACTTTGACAGTAGGAGATAAGATCTCCTCCGAGGCAAACTCGACTGCAAGAGATAAGATCTTCCCTGAGCACCCGCATCAACCTCGACTACAGGAGATAAGATCTTCCCTAAGGCAACCTCGACTGCAGGAGATAAGATCTCCCTCGAGGGTCCAGGCCAACTTCAGCAGCAGGAGATAAGATCTTCTCCGAGCGTCCGCATTAATCTCGACTGTAGGAGATTAGATCTCCCCGAGGCAAACTCGGCTGCAGGAGATGAGATCTCCCCTGAGTGTCCACATCAACCTCGGTTGCAGGAGATAAGATCTCCCCCGAGAGTCCGGGCCAACCTCGGCTGCAGGAGATAAGATCTCCTCCGAGCGCCCACATCAACCTCGGCCATAGGAGATAAGATCTCCCCCCGAGCGACTGCGTCAACCTCGGCCAGAGATAAGATCTCTTTCGAGCGACCGTGATAATCTCGGCCCGCGATAATCTGGGCTAGAGATAAGATCTCTTCTGAGCGCCCAAGCCAATCTCGGCCAGAGAGAAGATCGGAGCCAATCTCGATCAGAGAGAAGATCGAAGACAACCTCGGCCAGAGAAAATCTATTTCGAGCGCCCGTATTAATCGCGGTTGCAGGAGAGGAGATCTCCTCCGAGTTAGTCTCGGCTGCTGAAGATAATATTGCCCCCCCGGAGGAGCTCAACCCCCGACCTCGACCGCATGAGACGAAATCTACTTCAACCTCAGCTGGAGATGAGATATCCCCCGGGCTTCAACTTCAACATCAACTTTAGCTGAAGATGAGATCTCCTCCAAGCTTCGACCTGAACCAGCACGGAGCTCAGAAGAGGACTTCGGCAGTCATCTTTTCTGCACTTTCTTCCTTCGAGTTTCGAACTCGGAAGTGGGGGGACTATTGTTGGAGATAAATCCCACTCTTGCCAAAGTTCAGTTTGATGCTCAGCCTAATGCAATCAGTAGTTGCGGAAGAGCTTCAGCAGATGGATCTTAGCCGTACCCCTTCAGCCGGCTGAACTCCTCAGCGGTCGAGCTCCTTCGGATTCTCAGCGGTCAGACCGAACCCCTTCAGCCGATCGAACTGCTTAGCGACCGAGCTCCTTGGACTCCCAACGGCCAAGCTCCTTCGAACTCCTTCAGCCGATCGAACTGCTTAGTGGCCGAGCTCCTTGGACTTTCAACGGTCGGGCTTTAGCCGAATCCCTCAGCGGCCGAGCTTCAATCAGATTTCTACGAGAGCCGAACTCTCTCCATGCCCTTCCAGCCAGACGCCTGCAAGAGCCGAACTTCCTCCAGACATCCCTTTTGATCGGACTTCTTCAGGAGCCAGACTCCTCCCAAACATTCCCTTCGACCTTCCGAGCTCCTTCCAAACTTTCCAGCGATCGAGCCTTAGCCGCATACCTCCAGCCAGATGCCTATGGGAGTCAAATTTTTTTCGAGCTTCCTCTTCAGGAGTCTGAACTCCTTTAGAATTGATATATGCCGAAGTTCATTAATCAATGCCTACTTTTTGAGAGCCATGGCTATTAAAGCTGGACGAACGGTCACCATCAGTCTGCCATAGGCGACGCTACAGGCAGCTCTGTCAGACCTCGAGCAACCCACCACTGTCGGATGGTATGGCTGTCGCTTTCGATCTGACGATATCATTCTCTCTGCATCAAATTCGGTGCAGTCTTGAGTGGCCCACCATCAGACAGCTGCAGCTATTACCATCAAGCTCTGCCTATAAAAAGGACCCTCCAGATACGCTAACTCTAATCTCTGATCTCGAAGCTCTTCTCTCCCTCTCTAAGCTATGCGGAACTCATTCCCGAGCACTCCATTCCTATTGGCCAGAGCTGACTTGATCGTCGGAGGGTCCTGCTGGAGCCGCCCTCCCTACCATCTCCGAACGAAACTTCATTTTGCAGGTTCCAACGGCATCCACCTCCGTTCCAACTGATTCTGGCGACGACCAGATTCTACGTCAACAAGAAAGAAGCCATGACAACTCCTCGATCTTCTCCATTCTTTTTCCAACAAATAGCTTAGTTTTTTGATAAATAAATTAATTTTAAGATCATATAATTATTGCAATGGAGTACCAATATATCCCATAATTTTGAGTTCCGTGATAACCTCCTTTCAACATGTAATACCTTTCTCTCCATACGTGGTTTATCATTACAATACACTCATTATTAAGAGAGATATAAATATAGCTGTAATTTCTTGGCAACTCTATTTTATAATAGAAATGATAATTTTAATCGATTCATCGATATCCAATCCAATCCGATCTAAATAGGATGGATTTTATCCAATTCAATTGAAACTTGAGATGGATATAAATTTTAGAAAAAAATATTCAAAATAAATTTAAATCTATCTCGATTTGAACATGATTCGATATAATCTTATCTATATAACTTCCTTTCAAAATTATAATAATTTTATATTATTTATATATATCCGATCTAATTTAATTTGATCCAGTCCTTTAATGTATTTGATCTGATCCATTTCATATCTCTATTTGACCTGATCCGAGATAAGTATAAAATAAATGAGTATAAAATTTTTACTTATGAGATAAATATAAATATGGACCAATCTGATCCATTATCATCCTTATTTTTTAATAATTTATATAATTTAATTAATATATCTTTATTTTTATTTTTAGGAGGCATATTTTTCTCACCAGGTCAAAATAAATATAATGAGAAGGGTTACATTCACCGGTGATGGTTTGGCATTCCTTTTCATTTGAGAGAGATCCTTAGGGTGGCATCTCATCCTCTTTTGGAAAAATTGTAGTTTGTATGCAAAGAGAAAAATATGAGATGAAGGTCAAGATGAGAGAGTATTAGTGGACCCCAACGTCCAAGTGTTACGTAGAGGACCTCACATTGGGTTTTTATAGTAGAATACGATTTTTGATTCCTCGATAATTTTTATGAAGTAGATCAACATGAATAAAATGTGTTCTCATTTTAGAATGTCTATTTTCGATTTTGAGTCGGTAAGTCTCTCCTTCCAAACAAACTCCACTAATTATATCTTAAATCATATATTTTTTTTGTTTTATATATGTAAAATAAAGTTCTAATTTAGATGAAGATGGCAGGGCGCCATGAGGAAGAGAAATGCAAGGTGCAATGTACTGGAGAGTGACCACACTCCAAGTCTCCAATGCCCCACTTCCCGTATCGTTGTCGGTGCCTTCTACGGATCCGGTATTTCGCTTGACCCCTACTCTCCCCTCACGTGCGTCTCACGTGCCAGCTTCCGCGCGGAATCCGTAGAGGCCAGCCTGGCACCCCTACTACTCTGCCCAAATACCTACAGATAATTACGCGCCACCCACCCCCTTACCGATCCCACCAGGCTCTCGAAGCCAAAACCCTCGGCTTCTCCCTCCCCGGTATACCACCAACCACCCAAAGCGACCCCAACACTATCCCACCTAATAATCCCCGTCCGGGACAAACTTATTCCAGCAACGCTACGGGATTTCTTTATTCACGCCAAAGTTCTCTCCGACGTGGAGCGTCCATGGAACATTTGTGTGGAGATAAAGGGCGTCCCGTACTCCACTGATTCCCCGCCCACCAATCCCAGACCGCGAAATGGAAACCGCCGGTCGGCTCTTGCCACGTGGCAGCATCGAACGCGCAGCTTTACGTGCTCCATGGAACGCTCGCGGGGGGCACTTTCGGCAGCTACATTTAACTCCCCCCGCCCCTCGCAAATTGATTACCACATCAATAATTATCCATCTCATATGATTATAATTTAACAAATTATTGAAAAAACGCGGACAACCCGTTTGTCTTCCTCACCCCAATAAATTAATAATTCCCATCATCAAACTCCACCATCACCACCAACAAGAACGAGGAGGGAGGGAAAAGAACGAGGAGGGAGGGAAAGAGAGAAGAGAAGAGAAGGCGAAGTCTCGAAGAGATCGAAGAGAAAGGAAGAGTAATGGCGGAAGAGGAGGAGAAGAGCGAGGGAGGGGGAGAGAAGGGTGGAGAAGAGAGAGGAGAGAGCGTGAAGCTTTTTGTGGGGCAGGTGCCGAAGGACATGACGGAGGCGCAGCTCCTGGCCATGTTCAAGGAGGTCGCTCTCGTCGACGAGGTCAACATCATCAAGGACAAGACCACCAGGGCCTCCCGAGGTTGGTGCTTCGATCTTTTTGCCTCCTGTTTTCTGTTGATGGGATTGGATCTTGGGAATGCTGGTGGCGGGATTGGGTTCTGGTAAGGGGTTGATGGGCAACGAGGGTCTTTTCTGGGTGGCAGGGTGCTGCTTCTTGATCTGCCCGTCGAGGCAGGAGGCCGACAAGGCGGTCAGCGCCTACCACAACAAGCGGACGCTCCCTGGCGTATGTATCTCTTCTGATCTTCTCCCTCTTTTTCTTTTGTTCTGTTTCGAATTTTGTGGAATTAGCCGGTTTCGGATCTGCATTTTATGCTCGTGTTTCTTGAATGGGGATGTTTCAAAATTCGATTTCTTCTAATCTTGTTGCATTGCTATCGTGAGCTCCGTGTTAGAAAAATTCGATTTTTTGTTTCAGATCTTGTGTCGGGGTTGTGTCAGTTCTGATGTGATCTGATGAATTACTGGGCATCATTGGGGAATCTGATGCGATTGGAGGGTTATCAGTGACTGCATTGATGGAATAGGTGGCATAAAGTGGTTGTTGAATATAATGGGCAGGAACGATTTATTGTACTCAATAAGACAATTGAAAAGAAAAAGCTCAAAGTTTTGTAGTGGAAAGCTGATGTCAGGTAGGTGAATTTGTAGCTTGGCTGGAAATTTGAAAAAGCTCGAAGTTTGAAAGGGAAACGTGACGTCGGTCGTGTGAATTTGTAGCTTAGCTGGGTTTGAGTCTGGAAATGGGTAGAACTCCTCTTAGAGTGTCACAACTCACAACCAATTACATGTTTGCGCCAATAGAAGACAAAAATATGGTAGTTAATCTTGTTGGAATGCAATTAAGGCCTTAACAGGAAAAAGTCGTTTATTAGTTCAACAGAACTAAAATTAAAACCATCATAATCAACTTGGCAATGTAATTGAGGCATGATCTGGACATTCTTAGGTATAATTTGATCCAGTCTAGTGGCAGTGATGGTCATGTTGACAGGACATGAGGCACAGATTGATTTGAAATCCAATGGGCAGAAATGGTTTAGAGCAGGAGAGTGGATGTTCATATGCTGTAAGCAGGAAGTGCATAGTTAATGTCAGTTTGGCTGATTCTTAGCGTTGGGTCCTAGTCAGCAACTGATTCTGTTTTCTTTTTCATGCTGATGTAATAAAGCAGAGTTACCATTTAAAATTTTTGTGTAGACTGAATGTAAGATTAAGATAGGAAAAACTGAGAGTTGTTATTATAACTGATGGGACCATTTATCAGGCTGAATTAAGTGCCTACCAAAAAGAAGTCATCTATTAGTTAAATGTTACTAGAGTATACGTTGCCAAAACATCTTTGAATTAGCTTGACAACATGTTTTCCATTTGCAAAAGACATCTAATCTTTGTTTTCTAAAATCATGTCATTCCACACTAGCTAAACAATGTAACTTGATATGAAGATTTGGATATAAGCGCTTGTCAAGTGAGGCTTTTCTTGTAATGCAACATGGAGTCACATATTCATAAAATGTCAAATAATGTAGCATTGAATCAGAGGGACCTGTTGCTACAAATATGCTATTAAATGTATCAGTCGTGTCAACATTGCAAGAGGAAAATAGAGACATTTATTTACCTGTTTTGGCTTAATTTCATCCAACAACACCTGTTAATTTGCTTTAAAAAATTCTATTGGTTAATTGATGCCAGAGGTCATGTTCAATCTGATCAGTTTCAGTGCCAGTCAATTTGAGATGAATTATTCACACAAGCAAATTTCTGGCAATAGCTTCTGCTGATTATGAACTCATAGCTTTGAGATGATTCCACACTTCCTTTGCTTGACCAGGTGGTGTATGTCACCGCTGACATTTGTTGATTTTGGGAGCCATTAAAGGGAAAAAGGAACCCCTCAATCAAGCAAATAAAAACTACAATCAATTGGCTCATGCATAAACTATTTCGGTTGATCTGAATTTACTAAGTCACATGTTATTTCATATGAGATTTGATTTTTTTAAATCTGTTTGGTTTTATGATTGTGGCCACAAGTCTGCTTTTAGTTGGTATTTTCTGTTTAAACTTATGTTGAAGTTGCATTAAGGATCAATTGATATCTCATTCATCAAGGGGCTCTAGGAACGACATCTTTTTGTTAAGAAAAGTGAAGCAGAGTTGTTTGGCATACAATAGGTTTTAATTGGTCCAAATTAGTAATATCCTTCACTCAGGTGCTTAGAGATGACCAAGTATGCAACTTAATTACAAAAGTAGTTAAGTATGTTGATATTATAAATATGTAGCTAGACATATGATCTTCTATAATTGTCATGCCCCGGACTCTACAGTTGGGTTGGGCATATGACACAACTGCATATTTCCTAGAGTGCAATTCTAGAGTATATGCAAGGCCTGATATATTTGAACCAAGCATTTGATATCAAGAGATAAACAACTCAGGTGAACCATATAATACATTATTTATTGAAATTTACGGTGTTCCCAAAATATACAGTTCAGATACATCTAGTATCAGATATAAACTCAACTACTATTACCTTTCACCCAAAATTTCAACTCTGCCTAGTCTAGTTAGGTATTCTATAGCTCTAAAAAAAAATAAAAATAATGGTATAAGCTGATAGCTAAGTAAGGATCTCCTAAGTACATACACAAGCATGAAAGATAGCAGTTCTTTACTAAACATACCCAAGTAGAACAACAGTTCAAAGATCAAAAGGTAACAAGTGAGCATTTATATGCCATCAGTAATAATACCAGGATGCCCATCTAAATTTTAAAATATAACATTCCAATTGCTACATCCCATCATCAGTATCTTGATATGCTCGTCATATATAACTGAATCAGCAAGTTTGATTCAATTAGGATTTCATTTGAATTACTATCACTTCTATTAACATCAATACCAGGCCATAATTCATGTTTATTATTTTATTACAAAATGTATAATGTGGATCGGATCTGAATTTCCGGCATTTGGACTGTTCATAGTCAAGCTCCTACCCGTGATGGGTCATACTAAAATACCACGTTCTTGCCTGTGACGAGGCTATACTGATAAAAGTACCACGTTCCTTCTCGTGGCGAGGCTATACTGATATCGTGACTAGTCCAGATACCTCGATTTTAATTCATTATAATTTATTCCTTTCACTTAATTATCATTATCACTTTATAAATTTTGATATATGCTATACTTTGCAATTGGCATAATGTAAGATCATAAAGGATCAAAGTTTGCCGTACATGTGCATATGCAATGCCATAACTTCTAACAGTTGATACTAACCATTTATAATTAATGTAGGTGATTGTGATTAGATAGTAACCATTTATAATTAATGTAGGTGATTGTGATTAGAGATCCTTACCTTAAACATCTATCAAAATTCACCCAGTGTCAATCTGAATCACCGCACACCTAAATTAAATCTAATTTATGTTAGAAACTAAGAAAACGAACATAATCAAGATTAGTCTTTGGTTAAAACTAATCATCAGCACAAGGTCATAAGAATAGATTAAATAAGAGATTTATTCCTCTCTTGGTGAAGAAGAGAATGGTCATGTCATTCTCTAATTGGCTGCAATTCATGAAGAGGGTTCATCCTTCTTCATGCAGAATTTCTAATGAAGAGGATTTTATTCTTCTTCTAATAGAAATTCTCATAGAGAGGGTTTCATCCTTCTTCAATAGAAATTACTAGGAAAACAGACTTAAATAGAATCCACCACAATAATGTCACCACTCGAGGTAGAGACACCTAAATTAGACTCAAGTGGCACAGGTAGAATTTCACTATTCCTCCTAATGAATTTAGTAGATATAAAAAAATGTGTAGCACCAGGATCAAACAAAGCATGGGCATAATTAGATGATACCCTGATCATACCTATTACGCATCCTCATTTTTAGCTATGATCCTAGCTTAATGAATTTCAATATGAGATCTGCCTTTTAACTATAATGAAAGAGAAGATAACACTAGTATATGCCTGTCACCATGGAATTAGAAGCATTAGCATGCTACTAAGTAAGTGTATAAACTCTTCCTTGGGTCCTTGGCCTCTATTGCCATCCTCCTTGCTGTGGTTTTGATTGAGAGGCTTGACTAGATAAGAATGCTTGTGTAGATTGATACTCTGATAGTGCCATAAACTTTCTCCTCTTAGGATATACATTCGTCTTATGGCCTGATTGGCCATAACTATAACATACCCCTACAAACCCTGTACAATCCCTTAGAAAGTGAGGTCCTCCACACCTATGGCATCGGAGAACATCCGAGGATGGCCTTCTATCTCTTGAAATCAAAGTGACTGGCCTATTGTCCCTTGGTTCAATAAGCTGGCTATCTTGACCTTGAGGACCACTTAGCATAGTCCTCTTTCTCAACATTCTACCTTTTTCTGCTTGGGTATCATTAAGTCCCTTCTCTACTACTAACACTTTATTGAGCACCTCCTTGTATGTAGAGAGTTCAAAGTTAGATACTTGCTGCTTAATTTGAGTTCTAAGCCGAATTTTAAACTTTTGAGCTTGATCTTTCTCCTTTTCTACCAGTCCTGAAGCATAATTGGCTAGCTCTTCAAATTTGGCTGCATACTGAGCGACTGACATACTACCTTGCTTCAATTGGCAGAACTCTTCATATTTTTGATACAAAATACTACGAGGGAGGTACTTTTCACAGAAGGCTTCTCTAAAGACTTCCCAAGTAATATATGCAACATCTGTACCAGGCCATTTCCTTTCTATCTTCTACCAACTACGAGCTTCCCCACGTCAAGGTATCATTCCTATCACAAACTTAAGTATGTAAATACCTCTGATATCCTTGGGAGTTGGAGAGTGAGACGAAAGAAAGATATTCTCAGTTTTTCACAAACTTAGGTATGTAAATTTTGAGGATGAAATTTTATTTAAGAGGGGAGGATCTAAGGCCCAGCCCAGCTGGTCCCATGGGTTGACCCGCCTATTAAGGTGGTAGCAGGAAGGACCAAAAATTTCCTATTTTATGCGATAGAACCCCACCGCCCTCCACATCGTGTGTCCCTCTTCTTGTGCAAGGAGAAAAAAAAAATAGCACCTCTCGTGGTGACAGAGGTCTTCCTTTCTCCCATTGTTCTCCCTCCTTCCGTCTCTATCTCTTCCACATCCACAAGCTCCCTCTCTCTTTCCTTTTTCACCTCTCTTCTATGCACACCTCTCTCTTCTTCTTCTCTTCCTCTATGTGGGATGCTAACTCACTTCTTCCTTATCCTCCACTCAGGTAAACCCTAGATCTAAACTTTTGTCTTCATATTATTCTTGATTAACTAAGGGTTTTCCTATTAATTTTTGTTGAAGAAGGATGAAACCTGCTCTATGAGAATTTCTATTTGAAGAAGAATGAAATCCTCTTTATTAGAAATTCTGCATGAAGAAGGATGAACCCTCTTTATGAATTGCAGCCAATTAGAGAATGACATGGCCATTCTCTTCTTCACCAAGAGAAGAATAAATCTCTTATTTGATCTACTCTTATGACCTTGTGCCGATGATTAGTTTTAACCAAAGACTAATCTCGATTCTGTTCATTTTCTTAGTTTCTAACATAAGTTAGATTTAATTTAGGTGTGCAGCAATTCAGACTGACACTGTATGAATTTTGATAGCAAGGATCTCTAATCATAACTATCTACATTAATTATAAATGGTTGGTGTCAACTGTTAGAAGTTATGGCATTGCATATGTGCCTGTATGGCAAACTTTGATCCTTTATGATCTTACATTATGCCAATTGCATCAGTATAGCATATGTCAAAATTTATGAAGTGATAATAATAAGTGAGTGAAGGAATGAATTATAATAAATTAAAATTGGGGCATCTGGACTAGTCACGACATCAGTATGGCCTCGCCACAGGTAGGAACATGATACTTTTATCAATATGGCCTTGTCACGGGCAGGAACATGGTATTTTAGTATAACTAGTCACTGGTAGGAGCATGACCGTGAATAGTCCAAATGCCAGAAATTTGGATCAAATCCATTTTATACATATTGTAATAAAATAATAAACATGAATTATGGCTTAGTATTGATGTTAATAGAAGTGATAGTAATTGAAATAAAATTCTAATTGAATCAAACTTGCTGATTCGGTTATATATGACGAACATATCAAGATACTGATGATGGGATGTAGCAATTGAAATGTTATATTTTAAAATTTAGATGAGCATCATGGTATTATTACTGATGGCACATAAATGCTCTCCTATTATCTGTTGATCTTTGAACTATTGTTCCACCTAGCTATGTTTAGTAAAGAACTGCGATCTTTCATGCTTGTTGTTGATGTGGATTTTTGCCGAATGCCGGAGCGGCTAGAGTCATGGAGCATTGGGCCGTCGGGAGTGGGACCTGCAAGAAAAGCACCTGTCGGAGGTGGCTCCGACGGGGACCCTCTGACACTCAAATCAGTCATTCGGCCAATAGGTGGGAAAGGGGAGCGTTCAAGAGTGAGAGTCTTTACGTACCTAGGGGTCTCCTTTTTACCTCTCTTTATGAGAAAGGTTGGAGCTGTGGAAGAATGTAAGGATGTTAGAGATTTTGTCTCTCATTAAATGTCCTCAAAATCTATGCATAGCTCTTAGGCTTTCTTGAGTTTGATGAGTAGTCACTTCGTGGTGTGTGGGAAGGCTTTCCTATTAATGGTATGGGCTGACAAGCAGTAGCTAGAGAGCATGGATGACTCGCTTTATGTATGATTACGCCTATTTATTAATGGGGGTGGTGTGACAGGGCCATAACGAGGCTTCTATGGGAGCCAACGATCGAGATTGGGAGTGCAGGGGCTGAAAGAGGCCAGTTGGCTGAGAAGGGTCTGTCGGTCAAGGATTGGTCAGCAGAGAATGAGTCATCGGCCAATGTAGGGGCTGAAGGCACCATGGGATTTATAGGCCGAGGCAAGAGTCAAGCGGGCAGAAGGAATGCAGGCACCCATGGGAGATTCCTCTTCTGCCACCTTTTCTCTTCCCTTTGTTTTATTATGATGATGCCCTAGGAAGGTCAAGACGAGGAGAGGAGAGGCAGTTAATACCCCTATTGAATACAAGTGACCATCTTTTCTCTTTTTTTTTTTTGTCATGGTGTATATTCTTGGGGGGCTGGGACAAGAGGCAGAGAGGCAATTAAAGCCTCTATAAAGGCCAAGCGAACCAAGGCAATCCTCAAAGCGTATGCATGGCTGGTTCAGCAGTTCTTCGAGCCCCACGTCTTCGGCCAGTACCAAAATATCCCTAACATAAGCCCCCTACTCCTGAGTCTGAATCTTGATTCGGATGAAGGGAGTATTTCTGGTCCGTGGAAGATGTGGTGAGGGCTTTCTTCTTCTTCCTCCTCTATCCGAAGTAATTGTAGGTAAGAAAATCACGCTTAGATCAGTATGCGGCTCATGCTGAGGTCCAGCGTGCGGATCGAAAATTCGCACACTTGAACATGGCCATCCCTCATCCATGTTCATGCGATAGCAGTGACGGCACGTAGCGGAGAGATCAACTACGACGAGTAGGTAGGGATATGTGGTAGCTCCCGCAAGCCGCTTCAGTCCCGTCCGAAGCTAAATATAGATACCATGAAAGCAATTGGGCATCGGGGAGCCATAGGGTCATGAGGCTATGGTCGGCCCCAACATTATTATAGGTGCATGCGGGCATGCAAGGAGCCTTTGGACCTATAGGTTCAGCAAGGGTCGGCGCTAGCAGAAGCGTGTTGTGCATGTGCACAAAGAGCTTTGGTGCTGTTCGATGAAGGCGAGAAGCGTGTGAAGGGTCTCGGCATGCACGAATGCAGAAGGTACATGGAGTACTTTGGGCATGCTAAGGGCCTGTGGGAGAGATGTCAGGCTCGAAGATTACCACAGACATTCTGGCCATGCATGGAAGTGCGGGGAAGGCATGTATTTTCTGACTTTCCTCCCTCGATTTCATTTCTTTTTCAGTGATAGCTGGCATCGGTGCCGACTGGGGGTGTGACGGACGTATGGGGAGGCCATGGCCTCTTTTCTTTTCTTTTTCTTCCTTTTTTTTCTTTGATGGCCGGCTTCGGTGCCGGTTGAGTGCATGACAGGCATGCGATGGGCCTTGGGGCCGTCTGATCCAGAGTCTAGCATGCGCAGGAGGCCGGTGCCAGCTTTGGAGTTGACGGGAGTGCATAGGAAACACGGATCCACTAGTGGATGGCTTCAATCATGTCGGGAGCATATAGATGGCCTGCAGGGGAGGCCTGCAGCTGCATCTCCTTTTTCTTCCTCGATGGCCAGCCTTGGTGCCGTTCTTTTCCTAGAGGCCGAGCACACAAGGAGGTCTGCGAAAGGGCAGTGGTCGACGATCGGCTAACTTTTGGCGGCCGAGCAAGGGAGGTTTGTGGAAGGGCGGCGATCGGCTCACTCTCGACGATCGAGTGTGCAACAAGCGTGGGAGGGGGCCCATGGCCTCCTTTTTGTTTTCTTCCCCGGTGATGGCTATTCTCAGTGCCGACTGAGCGCGATAAGAGAGTGGGAGAGGCCGTAGCCTTCTCCTCTCTTTCTCCTTTTTTCCTTGGCTTCAACTGGTTGCATCGCTGGCCCGGTGCATGCGAGGGTTGCGGGGGGAGGCTCGTGGCCTCTCTTCTCTCCTCCCTCGGCGATGGCCAACCCTAGTGTCAGTCGAATGCATGGGAGCGGACGGGAGCGCACAAAATCGATGGGTACTCGATAGGAAAGGAGATGTGCGCAGGGCCGATGGGTGCTTGTGGGACCGACGAGTGCTCGGTCGGAGGAGAGAAGCACGTGTGGCCGACGAGTGCTCGGTTCGAGGGAAGATGCGCGGGGAAGCTCGGATCTGCAGATTTGTGCTTGGTATGGGCTGGGAAGGCTTGCAACCATCAATCCGTCGGGATTCAGTGTTGGAGAGGTGTGCGAGGGGTGCCTGGGCCGTCGGAACCAACGAGGGTGCATGAGCGAGCGGCGAGGAGTTGGCGGGCGCCTATTCGGCGGGGCTCGGCCGAGGCGTTGGGGGCCGCTGGTGCCAGTGGAATGTCCGGTGCCGACAAAGGGATGCGCCTAGACGCGGAGGTGTGATTGCCGGCACTTCCTCTCTTTTTTTTCTTTTCCTTTTCTTTCTTCTCTTTTTTCTCTTCTTTTTTATCTATTGGGTGGTAGGATGCGGACTGAGGGGCCTTTACGACCTATCAGATACAAGTGTATGTGCACGTCGTTAAACATCCTCAGTTTGTTATGGAGTTTGATTCAGTCTATGGGCATGTGGACGAGCACTCAAGAGACCATACACAGATGATCCAGGTACTATTCCAAATCAAGCATGCAAAAGTTTTTGAACAATTTCGAAGTCGAGGAGGGTGCGCCACAGGGATTTGTAGGAAACGTGGCGTTCTGCACATTAGTATCCTCTTGATGTGAGTAATTATGCAGACATCAGGGGAGATAGACGTCCAAAGCTCTTTCTCCCTCATGAGGGGCAGCCTGCTTTGGCTCCAATCACGGGCTTGCTTTAAAATTTTAGCTGATCAAAGGTCATTTTATACTAGGGCCCATAGACCATTCCTCGTTGGGGTGTTGGGAGCCCAAGTCTTGTGCATGGTTAGACGTGTGCTGGACCGACCTCAACATCATCTAAAGCTGAGCATGCAAGGATCTTGCTTTTTTTTTTTGCCTTTTTTGCCACCTTTTCTTTCTCTTGTTTCTTCTTCCTTCTTTCTCGTTTTAAGCGAGGTCATTGCATGCGGTAGACATGTGAGGCAGCGAATTATGGCATGCATCATGCTGGTTAAGGACTGTCGATTTTTAAAGTCGATCAGCGGCTCCCATAGGCTGATCAAAGGCCATTCTAGCAAGAGTCGTTGAAAATCTCTTTCGTGTAGGGGTTTGTTAACCGTTCCTTAGCGGGGCCCGTAGGTCATCCATCATCGGGTTTCATAGGCTGATCTTCATTGGGATCCATGAGCCACTATTCGGCGAGACCTATAGGTCATTCCTCATCGGGGCCGTAGGTCGTTGCTTGCCAGGGCCCCCAAGCTGGTTATCGATAGGGCCCGTAGGCCACTCCTTCTTGGGGGCATAAATGGGCACATAGTCTCTCTCTATAGATGTTGTCGAAGGGGCACAGATGGCCGTTCGACCTCTCTCATTTAATATCATTGAAGAGGCATAGGTGGCTGTTTGGCCTCTCTCCATTGATGTCGTCGAAGGAGCATAGGTGGCCGTTCGGCCTCTTTCCGTTGATGTTGTTGAGAGGGCACAAATGGCCGTTCGATCTCTTTCCATCTGCGTCGTTGAAGGAGCATAGGTGGCTGTTCGGCCTCTCCCTATCTGCATCATCAAAGGAGCATAGGTGGCCGTTTAGCTTCTCTCCGTCTGCATCGTCGAAGGGGCACAGGTGGCCATTCGGCCTGTCCCCGTCTGCGTCATTGAAGGAGCACAAGTGACCATTTGGCTTCTTCCCGTTGATATCGTTAAGGGGGCATAGGTGGCCATTCGGCCTCTCCTTGTCTGCATTGTCGAAGGGGCACAGGTGGTCGTTCGGCCTCTCCTTGTCTGCATTGTCGAAGGGGCACAGGTGGTCGTTCGGCCTCTCCCCATTGATATTATCGAAGGAGCATAGGTGACTATTCGACCTCTTCTCATTTGCATCGTTGGAGCACAGGTGACCGTTCGGTCTCTCCCCATTGATGTCGTCGAAGGGGCATAGGTGGCCATTCGGCCTCTTCCTATCTGTATCGTTGAAGGGACACAGATGGTTGTTCGGCTTTTCTTCATTGATGTTGTTGAAGGGGCACAAGTGGCCATTCGGCCTTTTCCCGTCTACGTCATCGAAGGGGCACAGGAGGCCGTTCGGCCTCTCCCCGTTGATGTCATCGAAGGCACCTACCTTCTCCTAAAATAAAATAAAGAAGAAAGATGGAGCAACGGACAGGGGCCTTAGAGCATCTTATCATATTTGTCGATTCTTGAGCTTGAGCTCGACCCGACATGTGTTCGTGGAGAATGCGATCACTCACAGGTCATCTTAGTGCGAGGTTATGGCGCACACGCTGAAGAAAAGCCTGCAGACTTTCATTTTCTTTCTCTTCTCCTGTCCTCTTCTTCTTCTCCATTCCCCCTTTTTTTTGTAGTCCAACTTCCTTCTCCCTTTTCCCTCTCCTCCTTTTTGTTATTTGTGACAGGACAGGACAAGTGGAGAGGGGTGTCAGGTTCCGCCACCTTTTCTCTTTTCTTTATTTCTTGTTTGATTGCGTTGCTTACAAGCGGATACGGGAGGAACAAATGCATGTGTCAGGTTGGAATACCTCAGGACAATTCTCAGAGCATATGCATAATAAGTGTCATGCGGTCAAGAATCAATAAAATATGAGTGTAGCGTGATATCCAATGCGGGTTTTGGTACAGTTGCGTTCAAGGCGGGTGCATGAATGGGTGCACATGAGACCGTGCAAGAGCCGGCAGGGGTCAGAAAGCTATCCGCAGGCCACTGATTAGGGTTCGACAGTGACGGAGGTCAGGCATGTGCGGGGAGGCATTATCCAACAGAGGAGGCGCTGGCTAAAAAGGGGGGTTTTAGCGCATGACATCATCGCGATGCGTGGAGGAAGATGCCTCGGCTGAGAGCAACACGCATGGAAGACGAGGTTGCCAAAGAGTCAAGGCTTCGTTGGCCGAAAGAGGAGGGCGAACGGAGGTGGAATCGACACACGATGGGGGGAGAGTTGGTTGGGAGCGGGTCTCGTTGTCGAGAAGATGCGCAAGGGTGTCATTGATCGGAGGGGAGAAGTGCATGGAGGGGTCCGATGCGGGTTCGGTCGGAAGGGAGGCGCGTGGAGGAAGATCGGACTCACCAATCCATCCCTGATGAGGGTCGAGGAGACTTGCGACCGCCAATTCGGTGGGACTCAGTGTCAGAGCTGCTTGTGGGGAATGCAGCGTCGTTGAAGTTGCCTCCGGCACCGGCGGAGGCGCGCAGCTATGCGGGGGAGGCTGACGCCTGTCGATCCATCAGGGTCTGGTGCTGGAGTCGCATGCTAGGGCTGTCGATGGCGGCCCTGGCGCCGGTAGAGGGGGACGCGTGTATACGCAAGATCGGCCAGAAGCTGGAGGCCACCCAAGGTCGTCGGGCTTGGGGTTGGTTGAGGCGCATGCGCAAGGGGGTGCGACCGCCAGTGTTCTTCTTCCTAGTCCTCCCCCCTCTCCTACCTTCTCTCTTTCTTCTTCTTCTTTCTTTCTTTTTTGCTTGCTTTTCTCTCTTTCTCATCATCCATCATTTGTGACGGATGGGACAAATAGGGAGGGGGAATGCCTAACACAAGTGGCCCACAGCAATTCCCGTAACATGCACAAATCGAAAATAAAGAAATAGCATGGCACCTTTCTTCCAGGAGGAGCATAGGCGGTTGTACATGAACGACTCTGGCCAAGGCCAATGCCAGGTACACAGGAGGTCCTTCTTCCTTTCTCTCTTTTTGATCACTGGATGGTGTGGATTGCTACAGTTAGCGTCTGCATTTGGATGGCAAGAGCACTGAGCTGTTGCTAATTCTCCATGAAAGCTAGCGGAGATGGTGGTGGAGATGCCTCCAGCAATTAGTGTGGAGTATAAGCCGGCAAAGATACCTCCAGCGGTTAGCATAGAGCATGATTTTCGGCTGGAGCCTCCGCCAGGCGGCATGTCTCGAACAGCATAGCCCTTTCCTAAAAGCAAGCACAGTCACCCTTCCTCTGGCACCATTCTATTGACGTGGATTTTCGTCGAACACCAGAGTGGCTGGAGTTGATGGAGCACTGGGCCACCAGAAGCGGGACCTGCAAGAAAAGCCCTCACTGGAGGTGGCTCAGTCGGGGACCCTCCGATGCTTAAGTCAGTCATCCGACCAACAGGTGGGAAAGAGGAGCGTTCGATAGAGAGTCTTTGCATACTTGGAGGTCTTCTTTTTACCTCTTTTTATGAGGAAGGTTGGAGCGGTGGAAGAATATGAGGATGTCAGAGATTTTTTGCCTTTTATTGAATATCCTCGAAATCTATGCATAGCCCTTTGGCTTTCTTGAGTTTGATGAGTAGCCACTTCGTAGCACGTGGGAAGGATTTTTTATTAATGGCATGGGCTGACAAGCATTGGCTGGAGAGCATGAGTGACTCATTTTATGTATGATTATGCCCATTTATTAATGAAGTAGTGTGACGGAACCATAATGAGGCTTCTACGAGAGCCAACGACCGAGATTAGGAATGCAAGGGCTGAAAGAGGTCTGTTGGTTGAGAAGGATTTGTCAGTCGAGGATTGCTCAGCAGAGAATGAGTCATCGGCCGATGCAGGGGCTAAAGGTGCCATGGGGTTTATAGGCTGAGGCAAGAGTCAAAAGGGCAAAGGGAACGTAGGCACCCATGGGAGAATCCTCTTTCGCCGCCTTTTCTCTTTCCTTTGTTTTATTATGATGATACTCTTGGGAGGTCAAGACGAGGAGAGGAGAGGCAAATAATGCTCTTGTTGAATACAAGTGACCACCTTTTCTCTTTTTTTTTTTTTCTTGGTGCATATTTTTAGGGGGATGGGACAAGGGACAGAGAGGCAATTAAAGCCTCTATAAAGGCCAAGTGAACTAAGGCAATTCTCAAAGCGTATGCACGGCTGGTCCAGCAGTTCTTCGAGGCCCATGTCTTCGGCCAGTACCAAAATATCCCCAATACTTGTGTATGTGCTTAGGAGATCCTTATTGAGCTATCAGCTCATAATGTTATTTTTACTTTTTTTTTTAGTCGTAGAATACCTAACTAGACCGGGCTGAGTTGGAATTTGGGTGAAAGGTAGTAGTAGTTGAGTTTGTATCCGATACTAGATGTGTCTGAACTATATATTTTGGGAACACTGTAAATTTCAGTAAATAATGTATTATATGATTTGTTTGAGTTGTTTATCTTTTAGTATCAAATGCTTGGTTTAGATGTATTAGGCCTTGCATATACTCTAGAATTACACTCTAAGAAATATATGGCTGTGTCATGTGCCCAACCTAATTGTAGGGACTGGGGCGTGACAGAGGTGATATCAAGAATACCTAACTAGACCGGGCTGAGTTGGAATTTTGGATGAAAGATAGTAGTAGTTGAGTTTGTATCTGATACTAGATGTATCTGAATCGTATATTTTGGAAACACTGTAAATTTTAGTCAATAATGTATTATATGGTTTGCCTGAGTTGGTTATCTCTTGGTAGCAAATGCTTGATTCAGATGTATCGGGCCTTATATATACTCTAGAATTGCGCTCTAGGGAATATGTGGCCATGTCATGTGCTCAACCCAAGTCTTGGATTTGGGGTGTGACAATAATTCCACTTAAAGTTGCACAAACATGAACTTAACGTTCTTGCATCATTGTGACATATCACAAGTGCTATTTCAAAAGCTGATCTTTAGAGTCACGATACATTAAATCTTTATACTCTTAAATGCTTATCTTTTGAATTATTTTTTTATGTAATACAATGTTAATACATTCCAGAGACCTAGTTTACTCCAAAATCAGACTTCTTTTATAGAAGACAATCAGAAATTGGACGCTATTGTATTGCTGGCTGATCATTCTCACCATGACATATCAAAAAATAGAGCCTATTTCATATGGATGCTCAACCAATTCATGCATCATTATATAGGGATGGCAATGGGTCGGGTATGGATCGGGTTGGCCCATGCTTGTACCCGCCCCGTAAGTAAATACCCCATACCCATATGCGCCTGTACCCATCTCGAGTCGGGTCTGGTAGGTAAGAGGATTTGGTCAGGTCAGGTCAAGTCGAGATGCGGGTCTGGTCGGGTCGGGTCTGGTAGATAAGAGGAGTTGGTCAGGTTAGATCGGGGTAGGTACATGTAAACAATATAAAATTATTATAATTTTGAAAGGGGGATATATATTAAGGTTATATTGGATCGGGGCATACTATCCGATCTGAATCTGCGTTGGATATTTTTTTCTAGAACACATCTACCTAGGGTTCCAATCAGATCGGGTAAAACCCACCCCATTCAGATCGGGTCAGGTCGGCTAAAATTGCCACCCGTACCATTATATTATGCACTTGAAGTTCTCAGAAATGTTAAAAATTGTATTATGTACCATGTTAAAAACTAATAATGAGATGACACATAAAGCTTAGGCAAAAATAATAAATGATGTTATGCTATAATCAGTTATGAGATTGAACTGCTATAGCATTTGTTAGCATGCAAATTAGGAAACAATAGTTCCCAAGGAACATGTGGAAAAAGGAATGATAATTCACAATAATTTTTGATGCATATTTATGAGGCATTAAAATGGTGTTGATGTTGGTATGAGACAATTGAAAAATTTACGATTGCTAGATTGAAGCAGAAATATTGTTCCTTGCAAAATCATTGTTAATTTGTTAGGTTCTATGTGATAAGCTTTTGTTACATTTAGAGGGCCCTCATTAAGTGGGCAAAATTAAAGAGAGATTTTTCCAATTTTCTTTGAGAAATTAGGAGTTTTTTATAGAATTAACAACCCTACGTCCAACATATATATTACTGATGGGTTTTTGGGGGAGGGTGATTCAATAATTTTTCCAAACCTGTATGAGTTCTTTGAGGTTTCAAATTTGTTTGATCACATGTCTGAGTGTGACAAGCCATCCTTTGTTGTCCCATCTTGAGGGATTATATTTGGTAGTCAAAATTAGTCAGATTTTCTAGTTTTAGAATATATTTAAGTGAGTTCAATTAGATGGAGGCACATCAAATTTGACAAGACTTGAAGAGCTGCTATAGCTAAAATTTTTAGATATTTTTTAATGCAAAAGAGCAAATTTATAATTCCAACTTCAGCATGGATCATGGAAGCGCCATAGACCTTTTTTTTTATGACTTACTAGGATTTCTATTTAGGCTAACTCTGTCAGGTTTTCAAGCCTATTTGGGGATAATGGTTATACTGAATTTGGATCTGCTCCAGTTATTAAAATTACTGAAGTTTCTAGCTATTGACCCACCATCAACCATGCACATGGCCCCCATTAATTGTTACTAGGTGACCGGAAGCCAATTAGACCCGCTTTGCAGTATCTGTGCTTCCCTGTTAAATGATCCACTCTTAAATGGTGGGCTACATCATTATGCATGACAGTGGGTGAATAACTGGATTTTTCCGGTTATTTTACGAACCAGATATGATCCAAACACTCATTTTCTTTTTGTTTAGGTATAATTTTTTTGGATGGATGCAAGTCATGTTAGGTGGGATTTAAAGAGATGATCTGAAAGTCCAACATTTAGAATGTGTCTTCTTGTCATCAGGATTGCTATCATTGTGGTCTTTGTTGGAGACCTCATACAGAAGATTTAGTAATGAATAGAGCACTATTAGTAGCTTAGAAAGTTCTCAAAGTATTGTTTCACCTATATGCCTCATTATGCACATCTGTCTTCTCGATTCCTGTATAGTATCATTCCACAAAGGAGTATGACAAGCTAACAACAATTTTGAAAGTGCCTAAAAACTGATGTTTGGGTTACTGTTTGATCATTACTCCCCTTTGGAACTTGTTTTGCATGAGATCCCCAAGGGACACCTGGTTAAATAATCCAGTGCTGTTTTGGTAAGAAATAAAATTTCAATTAAATTTGTTTTAAAGCAGAGTTATAGTTTAACTAGGCATTGGAAAGTTCATTGCCTGCCTTTTGCTGTATAAAGTTGACCACCTCTGCAAATTACTTTAGAGGAAAAAAGAAAAAAAAGATCAATGATGATCGTGATTGAGAAAATTCAGTTGAGACCCCCATGGTAGAATATTGTTGTATATTTTGGGATAGAAGTGGTCTACAGAATGAAATAGAGGTGCAAAAAGTGATGTTTCATATGGAAATTACTATAGATAAGAAATGCAACTACCATGGTGAAAAAGCTCTAGATGTTTTGCAGTGGCCATCAGATGTTGGACATCCGGCCTGCTTAACTAAAGTTCTTCTGATGTCGGGTTTGCTTCTTATTTCCTCTTTTATTTAAGTTATTGTTAAGGTGGCTTGTGTGGTGATTGGATGGATCGGAAGAAAATGTTCTGTGCAAAGCAGGACAAATAGGTTTCAGTTGCCTGATCCTTCTCTGGGAGAAAACCATGCAATACAGCAGGGCAGCAGGCTTTTTGTAAATGACACTGTCACAAAATATATTATCCGGAACAAAGGAGACAGACATATTACACTCGCTCACATGTGTCTCAATATATCACACCAACTACAGTTCACATGACCATTGCATTAGTTTGTCCAAAACACCAAGATTGAGGAGGTTTGTATCTTCCATATACCTGGCTAGAGGTTATTTTCTTTCTAGAAAGGAGGTGATCCTGTTAATATGTCATAATGATGCAGTGTGAACAAGATATGGTGGGCTGGTGGGGCATCCTCTCCTCTTGGGGGGAGGTCACAGGTTTGATCTGGATGGTGGCATATCACCACCATATTTGTCATATTGTCATATGGCACTATTCTGTAGGATGGATTGGTTGAACTGACCTCCATGTATGCTCTTCCAAATTAAACTGGACTTCTGATAGTTATATATGCACTTTTCCCCCCTTTTTTATTGCTTTGCATGATGTTAAACCATGATATATGTGAACTGGGATAGATCATCTAATGAATGAAAGCCTCATGGATATTCCTGTTGAACACTATGGTGGCTACAATTTGGAAAATTTTCCAAGTCCACCAGAAAATTCAAATGCCAGTATCCAATCCGAATGTCTTTATGTTAATTAACATCATTTTTTGGTACCACAGTTTCATTCTATTATAATTTCTTGGGAGAGATTGGTTGCCATGCTGCATTTTAATGAGTTTAGTAATACTCCAACCAATTAACTTCTACTCTTTTTTGCTTCCTTTATGTATTGAGTAATATTTTTATCATTTCTTCTGTGGCCTTAATAAAAGATGAAGGTATGTCTCCACCTTTGGCTTCTGGTATCTTTTCTCTAGTTCTGATTGATGGGTGTTCTCCTCTGTTTAATTCAGGTCTCTAGTCCATTGCAAGTGAAGTATGCAGATGGTGAGCTGGAAAGACTAGGTGGGTCATATTGTGCAAACCAAGACTCTTCATTTTGCATTTCCTAGCAATATGATATTGTCCTGTCCTTTTTCCTGATTGATAGTTTTACTTGTTCATGTTGGTGATGATATTTCTGTTTTACTTGAACCTTTTGATATCCTTGTTATTGACATGTCCAGAACACAAACTTTTCATCGGTATGCTTCCAAAGAATGCAACTGAAGCTGAAGTTTCTGTCCTGTTTTCAAAATATGGTAACATTAAAGACCTACAAATCTTGAGAGGTCCCCAACAAACAAGCAAAGGTACAATTTGCTTCTTAACATATTTTTAACGAGTCAACATGATGCACTTTTTATTGGTTCTTTTTTTTCTCTACTTAGCAGATTGTAGTTCTGGATTAAAATTTTCAATATTTCCTTGTTTTTTTTCTGATAAAAGACACTTATCTCTTTCTTTTGCTTACTACAGCAGGCTGTGCCTTTCTAAAGTATGAAAGTAAAGATCAAGCTCTTGCAGCCCTTGAGGCCTTAAATGGGAAATACAGAATGGAGGTCTGTGCTTATTCATTTTAGGGACTTTAACTGATCTTGCATTTATTTTGTTTAGCTCTTTATCCTTTTTTTTACCAAATGACATAAAGAAGACAACAACATGATATTCATATGTTCTATTTTCATGAGATGCATATCGCTTGATGTTAGGACTACTTTTCTCATACCAGACAGCGAGATCATAGGAAACAATTCTAGAAACATGTCATAGTGCATATTCTTGGATTAGTAACTGCAGGTATGGTATGGCAACCACCCGATAAGTTATGGAATGGATTGCTGTACTTCCCTGTACCTCCTGGTATGGGATGTACAATACTGTACAGGGTGGGAATCGGTACAAAACTCAAGTTTGGATTGGTATAGGCCCTGTACCTCCTTGTACAGCCCCATACAGATGCATACCTAGGTGTGTACTACAGACCTGTACTGACCCATATTGAGGCATACTGTGATAAAAAGTGAAAAAAATGCTTGGATGGCTGTTTCAGTATGGGGTACATATCATACTATACCAAACCGTTAAGGTACTGGTAGTGTACCTGGTACTAAGATTGCGGACCTTATGTGGTCTTTGTATTAGATGAATTGCTACATATGATGCTCATACTAGCATTTCTTGAAGGTCAAGGTGTCTTGGCATTTTACAATCATATTATTTTTGAAGCTATAAGAGTGGTGGATGTGTTGTTCAAAAGCAATACGGTCGTTCAATGGGGCTAATGTCCTTACATATACTAGGCTATCTTCCATATGAATATATGATATCATGAGTAATTTGTCTTCACAAAGAAAGTCGGAGGCCAGTGAGATACTCAATTGACTATATGCAAGAAAATGTTTGAAAAATAAGATTGAAGAGTTAGATAATGTGGCCATTGATCTTAACATGCTTTACTTGCTCTTGAAAACCCAAATTTCCAACAATTTCATAGGATATCCAGAAACCATGTTGGAGAAATAGTCATTACATTACTTATACCTTTGATAGCCGCTACATGATATTCAGTTTTGGCATTGAGGTGGGAAATGATATTATGCTCTTGATTTTTGAAGGAGATAGAGAAATCTCCTTCAAAGACTTGAAGGCAGTAGTTTGCCAATTGTAGAATTGCTGCTTGTTTAGTTGTGCTTTGAACACCTAGCCTAGATGCTGGTCCATTTTGGCATCTGTCAGGGGTTAGTGGTTTGGCTGCAGGTACTGTTGGTCAGCAGTTGACAAAGTCCATCCAAAAACTGTTCTGACTTTCTCCAAAGAGAAAAAGAATCTACTTAGCTATTTTGATAGTTAGCTAAGTTCTTTCTTGAAGTCAATAATCTCTGGGGACTCTTTTACTTGTAGAAAGGAAGAAATCAACAATCTCCAATTCTTAGTGCTTCCCTTGATGGCAATGGCTTCCTATAAGCATCAAAGTTAAAGAGGATAAAGAATGATGATTAAGGAATAGAAGAGAGATGGCAATGGCTTCCTATAAGCATCAAAGTTAAAGAGGATGAAGAATGATGATTAAGGAATAGAAGAGAGAAGTAATTAGCTGCCTCTTGGAGTCAACCATAGCCCATAATGGTGTTGGACAAAAGTTAAGGGAGAACAGGAGAGGGACCAGAAGATTGAAAGATGGAAACGGATCATTAGGATTGAGAATATGATGGTATCAGGTCATCAGACGGATGGTGTTGAATGTCTTTTATTGTTTTCCTTATGACATCTCATCCATTGATGTGAGCATGTTTGAACCTTTTGGTGTAAGTGGTTCAAATGGTTAATCTACCAGGATCAATGACTTAAAAATGGTTTGAATGGATGAATGTAGAAATGGTTTTTGTATCAATCTGACCCTCAATGCCTAGCAAGGAATGGTCCAACCAGTCAGCCTGAATGGTAGACTTGGTTTTATTGAATTTCAGTTGTCTTTAAGTTCTACACAAAAGGTGGAAAAGAGAGGATTAAGTAAAGAGATGGCCTTTAGAGTTATGTAAGACTGCTTAGTACAATCACATAAAAACTAAGTCAAGGAACCATAATAAACTTTGTCAAGCAATTACTATGTGAGCAATTTCAAGATAATCGATGATAACTAAGATGATATTCATGAGATCACTCAAAAAATAAAGAGTATTTTCACAGATGTTCATCATCTTGATAAAACCTTAAATAGAAGACCATCATTTTACAACTGGTTCTTATTAATGGTTACACTTGCACATGTAGTCAATTTGAGAGATTTGATCTAATCAGCTATCTTCTTTGCTACAATAGTAGGTAGTTGTTGTATCGCCATTTTTTGTTACAATAGTAGACAGTTGCTGTGTTGCCCCATGCTAGACACTACAGGGTGTACCATACCATATTGGTACATTGAACCGCCCCATATTGATGTGGGTCATGTTCGTGGACTTGGTACTGGAACCCACATTGATCGACCGGTGGTACGAGTCTGTACCGGACCAGACTAGCACAAATCGATGTAGAGGAAAGCGAACCGGGAGGAGGAAAAGAGAGAAAGAGGGGAGGGGAGGGAAGGGGAGGGAGAAGGGGGGAGAGAGGGAGAGTCCGGCTGGAGGAGACGCCACAAGCAGGCCGTTGGCGTGCTCGGAGGGTCGCCAAGGCTCCTCTTCATCGACCAATCCTCGGCTGAGAGAGATAGAGAGGGAGGGGGGAAGGAAAGAAAAGGTGGGAGTGGACCCATCGGAGGGCCTTCGATTGGTCGTCATGGCCGTTGGATGGCGCAATTTCGGCCTCCGACGCCGCGAGCATAAAACAGGGGCGATTGCTCCTATTTTACGGATTTTTTTTTATAAAACCCCAATTACAATGATGCTGGCAATGGGTTTGCTGGCTTCATTGTTCATTTTTATTTTTTAAAAAAGTTGATGAGTGAACAGGGTCAATCACCTTTATTCCATGGCCGTTGCTCCGTTTGCATGTTTTCCACAGCCCAGTGGCCATATGACCACTCATTACCCTCCGGCAGCCGCTCCTCCCTCCGGTACAATTGCTCCCTCCCTCCCTCTCTTTCTCGCTCGATTAAATGCCGTATCGGGCGACGTTGAGTTGCGGAGGCCTCTGCGGCCCTTTGGCAGCCTCAGTGAGCCACCGCTGGCCTTCGGCATCGTCATGTCGTCCCTCCCTCCCCTCCTCTCCTCTCTCTCTCTCTCTCTCTCTCTCTCTCTCTCTCTCTCCCTCTCTTTCCCTCTTCCTCCTCCATTGTGCCGTTTTCCTCGGTCGAACCATCCCAGTTTGCCATGGGGATGGCTCGGAATGCCTTGAACCATCTAGTTCGGGACAGTTCCGCGTTCCATGGACACGAGCATACCAAACCATACCGCGTACTGACACTATAGTGAAATTTTACTGGTACGGGGTCCAGTACCGAGATGGCGAACCTTGGTAGGCATCTTTGTGAATGAATGAGAATTCAATCCTCCAATATTGAAGATGCTACAACTAGTTAATAAGGGAAGCATCATTAACACAAATGATGCTTAACATGGAGTAGAACATGGATGCCTTTAGAGGGGACATGATTAATATAGGTTTATTTAATCTTTCAAGGCTCATCTTTAGCTCATAAAGTAATGCAATTAGGCCAACATGCACTACCATGCAAATAGAATGCTGGGTTGTTTATCAACCTCACCATGGCCCTAGTGGAGAAAGTGATTCTTCAGTGCTAGTTGCCAGGGGCCAAGCATCAAGGCATGGACAAATAAGTAGATACCTTAGCTTAAGGCCAAGATGTTGTTTAACATTCATGATAGCCGCCATATGGTTAAGTATTTAAGTGCAATGGCATAGGGTGTACTGGCCAATGGCTAAGATGGAAAATAACTCATACCATGTTGAGCTGCCAAATGGCACAACTTGGGCACAATTCAGATGGCACAAGAACACATATTTTGGAAGGGGTAGGTTTTTATACTTTTTTCTGAAAATTTTGTTCCATTAAAATTTTTTTAGTGTACATAATAATTGTTTCATATAGTAAAGGAATACTTGAAGCCCCTCCATGGTGTCAAATGTTAAAAAATGTGGTTTTTTGTATGTCTATCATACATTGTCTGGTGCATCTTTTAAAGCTAATATTGACATTATAATAATTCAGTTATATTGACTTAATGATACACTCAAAAAAATATTAATGGTAATCTTTCATAAAATCTTTGACGAGAAAAAATGGAGAGTAAGATTTCAGAAATTCACTAGCATTTAAGAGTTGTTATTTTGATCCATTCCCCAAGATCTAATTTTGTTTTTGAAGTGGAAAGTTTACCTTATTTAAATGCAACTTAAATTTTTGACTATACTTATTGAACTCTAATGGGGTCGTTTCTCATTTACATATAAAATCTCAAGTGATATGTTTTGTTTGCTTCAATGATATTCATGCAAATAAAATTTGTTTTCTCTAGTTCATAGGCTGCTTAATTCAATGCCCTCCCACTCCCTCTTCAAGGCAATGACAGTGAAAACAAAAATATGTTTTAAAACCTTTTTGGCTTAGTGTTAAGTGCTATTGACCCAATTCTAGCCGACTAAATAGGCATAACATGAACTAATACTTGAATTCTTAAGCTTATTAGTGACATGGGATTTTAAGAAGAACAATTCCAAAGTATATGTCTTTTATAGACTTGAAAGTAAGGTTTGACGTCTTGGTACAGCTGTCCATGTTGGTACATTACCAATATTTGGTAATTGTACCAACACATGGTTTGGAACTTTGGATTGATATCAATGCTTAGCATGGATTTACATGTTGAATTGCATGGGACTGTATTATGTTTTGCAATACCAAACCATACCAATCCATGCTGGGTGTATGAGTGTATCTACTCATCATGGTAGCAAACTGATGCTCGATATGTCCTACATAGCGAGTGTAGGTACCAAGTACCGGAACATGATAGTATTGCATCAATTGCATATGAGTAGGGGTACTGAAACAGGTAATGCAAATCTTGGTTCATACTGGGTATGTTGAGTAAACCAATAAGGAATTGGTACATGATACACCAATCATACAGAGTGTCGATACCAAGGGATATAGTATATTGACACTTGCTAGTGTGTACCGGTTGGATGAAGGTATGGACACTAAAATTGTTACTTAAAATAGTGGGTGCAAGTATGGTATGATAAGGCCAATATATAGGGATATACATTTTTACTTGAATCCTTGGTCAAAAGCCTCTAGCCTATGGCATCTTATTACTCAAGATGTGGAACCAAGTTTTCCTCCTGAGAGCAGAGGGGAGAGGCAAGAGGAATTCAGGAGAGATCGGGAGTGTTGCTGCGAGATCTCGACTCAGGTTGAAGCTGCTGGAGCAAGATGGAACTCAGGGAGGAGAACGATAATCAAACCTACAAAACAAGTCCCTCGCCAGAGTTGGCTCCACCGGGGACCCTCCAACGCTCAAATCAGGGATCTATGGAACAAGTGAGAGAGATAGAGTGTGACGGAATGGTTTACTTACCTTTTTGGGGGTTCCTTGATTTTTCTATTTATAGGCCAAAGTTGGAGTTGTAAAGGAGAGATGCAGTGGAGGTCCTGCCCTATCCTGGTCACATCGTTCCGAAAGTCCCGCTTGGATTTTTCGAAGTCTGATGGCTGATGCTGCTTGGTCCAATGGGGGTCGGCCGCTTTCTTTAATGATTCCAGCATGGCCTCCTGGGATGAGATAGTCGATGTGACCATAGCCAATGTGTAGACAACCATCTTTCTTAATGATATGATGTGACGGGATCTATTAGTCCTGCCAAGTATGATAGTTGCAGCTGGAGAAAGTGGAGCTCGTTGGTTCATCATGTATGGATGGCCGAGGTACACATTTTCGACCCGGAGGTCGGTGGCTGATGCTCAGGGTCTTGAGAATCACAGTTGAGGCGCCATAACCCCATAACAAGGAGATTAAAACCCTCGGTTTAATAATGTTCCAACTAGAATTGTCTCGATTAGCAACCGGTCTGGTTCAATATGCCCCAAGCTGCTTGGTTTGGGATGGTTCTACTGTTCTTGCTTATAAGTATAAGAGGAATATATCTGAAATGAGTCAAGTTAGCAATTATTTCTTAGAATACATGCAATGAACTGGTTCCACCCAGTGACTATAGCCTTTGATAATGCGTTTCAAGTTATGATGCTTCAGCTAAGGTTAATTGGCCACAAAGTCCAGCATCCCAGTTATACCATTTTACATCTTTTTTTGGAGTAATTATTGGTTTTATTACTGTCCATTTAGGGTTTACGATAGTGATGTTCTTCTTTATGCTTGCACAATTGCGATCTTAAATGAATTCTTTGGAAACTTTCAAAAAGCTGTTCTGCATATGCAGGGTTCAAGCATGCCTTTGGTTGTTAAATGGGCTGACACGGAGAAGGAAAGGCAAGCTCGAAGGGCACAAAAAGCTCAATGTCAGGCATCCAATCATCCAAATACCAACTCAATACGGCAACCTTCATTATTTGGAGCTTTACCAATGGGATATATTCCTCAGTATAATGGTTTTGGCTATCAGGTGAGATTCATTCAATTGAGTGAATGGATGTCTCCAAAAAATGTTAAGTGTTGAAAGCTATCTTTTGGTAAGTTATTTTGTTAGTTGTTTTTTATATTTTCATGCTACATGGTAATATTTCTTGTAATCTATGTCTTGCTTCTGCTTTCTGTGTGCTTTTTTGCTTTTTTTTTTTTAATCTCTTTACTGCTTTTTTGTGTTTATCTTATAGTGTTGGATCTATGTAGAAAATGAAGGTGAAAAATCTGAACAATTGATGCTTAGAAATTTAGAATCCATTTCAGCTTTATCCACTTTATATAGGTCTATGGGTTTCAACAAATTTTTCAGCTCATGGACCTATTTATTTATGAGTTACCAGAAGATTGAGGTGTTAAGTAAAGTGCTTTAGATTGTTTTAGACAGCTTAGATGGTTTGCTTAAGACTGCAATATATTAGAAAAATATTTTGTTAGATAAAATGGCTATTTTTTAATTACAATAATCACAGGAAATTGAGGAAGGAAGAGGCATGAGGGGGCATGCATAGGAACAATGAATGAACTTAAATAGTGTTTGGCCACAACGCATGACTAGCAGGCCTACCCCACAAAAGGTATATCCCAGTCTAGGCAATTATACTCCAATTACCTACTATGACATCTCCACTCATCTGAAGATTGACAAAGAGGCCATAATATGATCTAAGCATATGCTTCCCAGCTACTTAGTTTCATATTGGACCGGCAGAAAACTTTAAGGGTCCTGTAAGATATGGTCCATGAATTTTACATTCAGCATTTGAACAACCATGTCTCATACCATGTATCAGGCTACCCTTAGCATCATATGCGATACTGTAACATTCTGAGCTTACCAGTATGCCTTGACATGGCAATCTACATGACTATGTTTGTAAATACATAATAAGGGACTGATTTCTTCTTCATGTCAATTACTTTGGACTGTTTGATGATGAATAAACCTGCTCATTTGAAAACAATGGAATAACAAATTCAAATGTTTTAGTTTGTTTTAGTGACTTCTATGTATGCATCAAGCGATCAGAAAATCAAAATTGCTTGTTAACTAGACAAGTAGTTATGGTCCAAGGCTGTGTTTCCCAAGCACTTGGATTGGATGTAGGTACCTGCCCTCAATAAGCTTATTGTGCAAGGATTGAGGAGGTTCAAGTGTGAAAAGATTTAGTGGACTTTCATATGCCCCAATAAGTATTTTGCAGTAGTAATAATGACTCCAATCCCAGTGCACCCCTTGGAGATCCAAAGAGGATCTTGAGCTTGTTGAGCACCTGGCTCATTGGGCTGATGAGATACCATGCTAATGGTGTCACCAGAGAGTAGATAAAAGATACTGGTTAATGAGATAATAAGGATTTTACATGCTTGGGCCTTATATAGAGCTCTTCTTGTGCTACAATAGCAAGGCACTCAATGTTTAGATGTTCTTGGGTCATCAACAAGAAATTTGACTCTGAAAACTTTAATGATGTTTAGATATGTTCCGTGCACTAGTGATGAGCTAGCTGTCGCCCCACTATCCAATTATGTACATGATGCAGAGGATGGCCTCGTTGACAATTTTGATTAATAACTCATGGAATGAGACCTAAGAGGGTCTTCTTTGATGAATTCCATTCTGTGTCCTATAGATGCAATATTCATTTTCTGAATAGGCTTTTTCTAGTTTTTTGGTAATGGGGGAAATGAGTCACTTCAACCACCATGCATTTTGTCAGCTGAGCTTAGCTGCCTCAGGAAACAATAAAGCCATCCTGTGAACATGTACGTATATGGAGTACAAACAAATATTTTGTTCATGACACTGCTTTGTTTCTTACCAAAGTCAGTTTCTAAGTATTGAGGTTAAATATATATTATGTCACAAACTAACATATTATCTTGTGGAATATCAACTTGATTGGCACTCCTCAAGTATTGTAAATATCTGGTGTAGTTTATTCTGTGCCATTTTTGTCCTTTCTGAAACACTGTAATTGAAGCATCAGAAAACATATCCAATATCCTATGATTTCTTTAGAGTATGGTTTTTTGACTTTCACCCCTGAAATGGTATCTGCATTCTCTATTAGTTTTATTAGATTGCACGCTTTCTTTGCTTTTGCAACACTAGTTTCCTTTTGTATCATGACAGTGCTGGACTTTCTGTCCTTTTTTCTTTCTTTCCTTAATTGTTTTTTTCTTCCCCTCTTCTGGTGCAGCCAACTGGAACTTATGGACTCATACAATACCCTTTAGCTTCAATGCAAAATCAAGCTCCCTTCAATAATATGATTCCACCTGTTAATCAAGGAAATACAATATGTGGAATCAGCCCAGATCTTTCCCCAGGCACGGTGCCCAGGAATTTTGTGACAATGCAATCTGCTGGTTATATGGGCTCGGGTTATCCTGCCATGCCAGGTGTTCGATACCCTCTAGCCTATCCAAGTGGTATGATGGGCCACAGGCCTTCTGGCAATTCCCATGGCTCAGTCCAACTGCTAAACACTAAGAGTAATCCAGCATCATCTTCAAGCACCAAGACAAGTCCCAGGGGTCAAGCAGAAGGTAACGGGCTTCTTTTGCCCCTGCTTTGCTGTTAGTCCTTTAAGTATGACTCTTTTATGTTTGTTGTCCTGCTGGCTGATTGTTCAATTGTTACTGGTAAGGTCCTCCTGGAGCCAACTTATTTATATATCATATCCCCCAAGAATTTGGCGACGAGCAGCTTTCAAATGCCTTCCAGGGATTTGGCAGGGTTTTGAGTGCTAAAGTTTTTATTGACAAGGCAACTGGTGTTAGTAAATGCTTTGGTAAACAATTTATGCTGTTCTCTAATTTATTTGAGTAGTTTTTGGATAGTTCATTAAATTGGCTTCTGTCTGCAGGTTTTGTGAGTTATGATTCACCTGTAGCTGCTCAGGCTGCTATCAATGTGATGAATGGTTCCCAATTAGGTGGTAAAAAGCTTAAGGTACAGCTTAAGAGGGACAACAAGCAGAGCCAACCTTACTGATGCTGGAAATTCTCTGTAAGGAAACAAAATTTCGTACATTATCTGGCCCTTCCAGTTTCAGAATGTAATGACTGCAAGGTCAGCAATACAATTCAAGGTGGATGGAAGATAATTCATCATTTATACTTTGCTCCATCCCATCATGTCTGAAGGTGGGAACTGATAGCTTCTTTACTAGAATTCAAATTCTTGACATTTCTTACAAACTCATGATTGATGTATTCTATTTCAGCATATTTGTAATTTATGTATCATCAAATTTTTATTAGACATCAGCAATTAAATTCATTTAATTCTCAAAAGTGGTTTGCTTATATGTGATTTTGGCAAGTCATGGAATGGTGAAAATCATGCCTGGTATTCTCATGAAAACCATTAGAAATTTATATTCTAGTTTGTGCAGATTACTGGCCAGAAGAACCTTTTGACTGTAGAAATGTTCGTGAAAAGAATCTCCATACCGTGAAATGTACCTTATGGTGTCCATGTAAAGCAAGTGCTGTGATAGCTCTTATTGTTTGGATGTCCTTTTTCCTGCATGTTTCTTTTCCCACCTTCTGTTTCCATTTCTCTGAGAAAGTAGTCCAAGATGTTGAGTTGCCACAGCGCATTGGTTTTCCTATTCAGGCAGTATCCTTGACCAGGGGTTTCAAAAAAGTCCAACATTTTGTGCAGTACTTTGTCCATTGTGTTATTTCTGTTGAGAGCACATCTCAAATGTGCAGTGGCCGCCAGGTATTTAGCAAATTCTACACATGTTGTTATGATGTCATCTTTTGTGAGATTTTTATACTCGATTCCTATATTTGTTAGTCACTGTCAGACCCCACAATGACCATTGAGGTTTACATGAAAGCAAGAATGTGTTCTATGTATGTACAGAATGTTTTATACATCGTCATACATAGAAGTCATGGATGCATATGTTATGAAAGTTCTATAAATCTTTCTTGTACTATATAGAATTGACCTCAACCTCTTCTGTTTACTCTGCAGAAAGCTCTAAGATGCCTTCTTTTTAGTGGTTATTCAGCACAGGGTTCAGCTGTTTTGGATCAAAGTTGCCTGCTAATTTCCAGTGACCTTAAATCACTACATTTGGAGGTCTTCCAGGTAATCTGCAAAAAATTTTGGCTATCGGTGCACCAGGAGAAATTGTCTTCATAACTAAAGATCTCACAACATTCTGTTGTTTTGACAAGAGGTTGCAAGGCCTGACTTGTGGTAGTTTGGATAACAGTCAACCTTCCTGTCGAATGCCAATCCATTTTTTTTGTGCCCTATGAATTCATATTTTACAAGATCATCAATTTTTTGTCCTTTGATATTTGATGATTCACTTATTTTGACTCTGACCATAATTTTTCTATGTTTTTCCATTAGAGATATTCTCTTTCACCATCATATTATTATTTGTATTTGCTGAAATTTGTCACCTTTGGATTCCAGTGTTAGATTTTGGGACTTCTTTTCTGCCTTCATCATGAGAACCTTCTAATTATTGATTTAATTATTGACTTCTGGTGTTCATCATTAAGCAAACTCGGGTCTATTTCTTGCTCTTTTTGTCATCATTCTATGGCTTGTTGATATCTGTTATTTTTGTTCAAAGAGCAAATATTTTACCTCTTGGTTTTGTTTTATTTAATATCATTTGTTTTCTGTTTAGGTGTTTGGTTCATCTTCTCCCTCTGCTTCATCCATTTAGTGCTTGGCTTAACCTCATGGCTGGTAATCCTCATCATGATGCTCGCTCATGACTGGCTGCTGACCATGGACATCTAGTTTATTTGTTGGTGCACTTTTGGTCATTTGGTACTTAGTCATTATGCACATCATGATTGGAAACTAATGGAATCAAAACTCAGTATAAGTGCATTTAGAGGGTTACATGGAAATGTTGTTGCATTTAAAACTAATTGCTCAGGATGGCTTAAGTGATAGATATTTATTTTTTATCTACTATGCATAAGAAATATTTGTAATCTTTTGATGGAACTAGCATGAGAAAGTTAAAATGAAGATGTTGTTTTGGAATACCATATTAAAAGATTGCATACCAAGATGATTTGGCTGAAATTATAATAAGCAACTACATGGTTCTAATTGTTGTCTAATTTTGGATATTAATCGTCAATGGTCAATTAGGAGGTTGCTGCATCTAGAAATGGCATGTGTATGAATATTGAGGATGGGATAGTTTACAAGATGAATGCTTGCAAGCATTAAAGATAATGAGGTAAAACCATATAGAGAGAGTATGATGTGCAAAACATGTCAGAAAGAGAGGAATTTTGGCTTCTTAAAACTTAAAAGCAATATGCAAGGTTCTAAATCCTGTGGCATGAAGGTGTCCCAATTTCTCCATGGAACAGGATACCCATTAGCTCATCTCCTCTCGGCAGCAGTTCTAATCATGTGTCTTGGTAGATATCCTCTGTCTCTCTCCCCTTTTCCTTCTTTTTTTCTTTCTATCTTTTTTCTCTTTACTTTGGGTTTTTATTTTCTTCTATCTTCCTTTCTTTTCTTTCCCTTTTTTATCTTTTTCTTCTCTGTTCCTTTTGTTTTTCATTTTTCTTCTTCTTTCCTTTCATTTTTCCTTTTCTTTATCTTTCCTTCCTTTTCTTCTTCCCTCTTTCTTCTTCTCTATCTATGTGGATAGGTTTTAGAGCTCCGAACCTGTCCTGGTCTTGTTTTCTCACATGAACGGGAAGGGACGGCCGAGAAACCTTGGCAATATGTTTGTTGAGACCTAGTTACAGCTAAATAATCCAGCAACAAATGAAAACCTAGATGAAATCTTAATTGCTTTTTTGAGGAAGTATTGAAGCTCTTGGTTTGTTAGGGATTGAGCCTTTTGAGGATCAAAAAGGACTAGAAGACTCTCATGAAGTAAATGCTGGCTTGTTCTTAGGAGGTCTTAGGGAGTCTAGCATGATTGATGACTCATGACACAGTTAAGACAATACAATGATTTTAAAGCTAGCAGTCTCTTTCCCATATACCCCATTAAAGAAATAATTCTAAAATTAGTAGTATGTGGCAATTATAGAACGGATACAAGTGACCATTAAGGCTTACACTT
Source organism: Cocos nucifera (assembly GCA_006176705.1). NCBI lineage: Eukaryota > Viridiplantae > Streptophyta > Magnoliopsida > Arecales > Arecaceae > Cocos > Cocos nucifera. The sequence goes on along the minus strand of QRFJ01004015.1, from coordinate 229,989 downwards.
TCAAGTTAGGTATTAATTGATGATTCAGATTTGCAATGCATTGGCTCTTCCTTTGTCTGGCCATATTGAAGTCTTATTTATAAAAGATTCTCCATCTCCAACATCAAACTATCAAATTTAAAGTATATATCAATTTGTATTTTTGACTTGGAAAAAGGTAAATCTGGATAATGTCTTTCCCCGGCATTTCTAATCCTAAGACATCTGTGCACATTTGACTCTTTATAAAGCCCGCTGTCTACTAGAAACTTTGTTTCTGAGATTTGAAGAATGCCACATCTTAGCAGGTCTCTCTTATGAAAATAGGTTCAAACCTGCTTTCTTTTTAATTCTATGTCAAGCGGTGCACTTGAAATAAGTTGAGAACAACCTGTGTATATTCTTTCTTTTAAATTCTTCAACAGCCAGCTTCACACATCACAGTTGATGAAATTGAAAGCAAGAAAGGAATATGGTCCATTTGTGCTCGGATATACCATTAATTGTGAAATAATGTATTAATCTCATAATCATTTCCTTTTTCACTTGAAACTTTCTGGTATCTACTTCACTCCTCTCATCATTTTGGTCATTTTCTCTGGTCATGCTTTCAACATCCACCAGACATTTGACGAGGTTGGAAGTTTTGGGATTACAATCTTTAATCACTTAGATTTGCTTTCAACTAGTTTAAGTTGCACTATTTTCTTGTTGTTAAGCATCATCTCTTGATGCAGGTCATGTGGCACACTGATGAAGCTAAGGTTTCCACTACAAACCGGTAAATTCTGAATATATTGAGTTTCACCTATTTATTCTGTCCAGCATCACCAGAAAATTTCAGGAAAGAAAACAGAAGGTTATGTTGAAACATATGCCTGTAATGAGAATTTCTCAATGCATTTTGGAAAAGCTGATGGCCGCGATCTTTTGCTGTGTGGCCTTTTGATGTTTAATTCCATTTCAATCTGTGGTCAAAGCAGTGGCATGCCACGGGGGCTGAAGTGTCAAGGTTAAAACATGGAAATCTTAGACAATTGTCTCCGCCAGATTTTGGCCTGTGTTGCTCAGTTGTTCTTGGAACAATTTCCTGCTTCTCTTGCACAATTTTAAAGAAGTATTTTTAACTTTGAAAGATGCACATATTGTCTGACTAAACCTTATTATCTGGCTTTCTATTGACTGTTGCCTAAGGTGATGATTTGTTTCAATTGTGCACTGATAATTGGTAAGATATATAGACAAAAAAATTAACATTATAAAGCACAGTAGTTTGTTTTCTAGTCACTCAATTTTTCCAGTGCTGTAAGCTTCAGAGTCAAGCAATGTCTCCCATGCATAGATTACATGGTCCTGAAATCATAAGGGCATCCTGACACATATGTTTACGGCCATGCTGTGGCGAGGCATATTTCCCAGGAGAAAGGAAGACAGCTCTGGTTTTGGAGCTTTCACACAAATTACTATGTGATTTGTAGGTTAATAATTATATCAGACCATCTCATATATCAGAAACCAAATTAGATGATAGTTTGATAATCATGAACATCATAATTAGTTTGGACATCTATTTATAATTCTCAAAATGTGATGTGGGTAAGCAAACAATCAAAAATAATATGCTAGTAACCAAGTATCTATGATCTCCAGCAACATCATAAAAAATCTGAAGCACCTTAGTGTCAATATACTGTGTCATACTTAGTTTATTAAATCCATGCATATGTTTTGAAAGCTCTGACGAAAATTACTGCATTGGTTTCAGCAGAAGATGAGCACAATGAATTAGCTATTGGCACCCTGTTCTTCATGGCACATATCATGTGGTGGACCAGCACCAGCAATTGCAAAGTCTGTACGTTAGTTACCACATCACTGCCTGATGGTAACTAGTTCTATCTGGAAGTGACTTTTGAGGTCTGCAGCTTCTCAATTCTGGTAGGGAGTTCTTTGCTGCTATAATTTCTTGCATTCCGGCATCAAGTTTTACTTTGGTGATGCCTCTCTGATCTGTCTTTGGCAGGACGCATGGTGTGGGCATGGTCGACTTTTTTTGTGTTTGAGCTCAACAACATTGCCTTGTGAATGATTACTTGCAGATAAGCGGTCAGAAAAAAAATGGACTTCAATTTAATGTGGTGTTGGAAGGAGACTTGGCAGGGCAACCAATACAACTTGAAGATCTTCTACAGGATTGCTTGGAATGATCCAGGGAATGACAGAGTAATATGACACTGGAATAATGCTAGAGAATTCAGAAGCAAAGTTGCTTACAAGATTTTGACATATAACTGTGTTCATGCTCGGTTTGCAGAGCATCTTTTGTGCATACCTGTGCCTTCGGCTCTTGGCCTGCCATTCAGAATAAAATCTTGAAAGGAAAAAGTAAATTCGCTAAAAAGAAAGTTTTATGGACATTTCTTATGCCTGCTATTTTTCCAGACTGATGAAACTTCTGATTCATCTTCTACTACACAATGAGACAGGTTTCTAGCAGGATTTGGCTCTATTATGGATTAGAAGATGGGAGTATTGGATCTCCATGCTAGTTTGAAGGAGTTATGCACAACATGGAGAGTTAAATGGACAAAACTTGGATGGCATAGGGGATGTGATGTGCTTGCAATGGTGATAAGCTGGAGCCGATGGTGGGAAAGAAATAATCGGGGGCTGGTGAACCGCTGGTGCTAATCATAGGAAATTGAGGTTTATTTTTCCTACTTCTAATCTGTTAATGTAAGCCTTGCATATCTAGTGATGAACCAGAATAGGGGGCTAGTGAACAGCTGATTTGGGGGTGCTAATAATAGGAAATTAAGGTTTATCTTTCCTGCTTAATGCTTTGGATCTGTTAATATAAGCCTTGTATATAATTGTAATCTCCCTTCTTTTGGCGTAGGCTGGCAGCTTGTACTGTTTACTGCTTTTTACTTCAATAAATTGGATTGGTCTCTGCCCAACCGGTTCTCACTGTACCTTCTTCCTAATACTTTTCCCTTCAAATTTTACGTGGGGAAATTGGCAGTCACCAATCTTGAATAGGAGGCTCATCACATAAAGGAGAAAGAATGGCAAATATACCTATGCAACCAAAGCTTAAAGGGAATTAAAAGACTTGGAATTGAAGCTTAGACATAATCCAATCAAACTAGAGCCATAGAGAAATTTAAATTTCTCAAGGATCAAAAGCATGGCCGAAAACGTATCAAGCCTACTTATTAACAACAGAGGTGAAATCTCATGTATAGCAGGTTAGTCATTTACTCATTTGCTTCATAGTCTTAGCATAGAGCACGGGAAACAAAAAGTAAAATGATTGAGTTTTATCTTTCTCCTCCAGACAAGATTCAGTGAAAAATAAGAAAAAGAAAAAGAAAAAAACAAGGAAAATGCATTGAAAGAAAGCGCCATGATCATGTAACAATCTCATAATAGTACTACAGATGAGTGAAACACATGTTGTGCACGTTATTGTCCTCCCTCTCTTCCTCTTCTTCTTCTGTGATCAGAAGAACAACAACGAGAAGAAGATTCTAAATCCCAAAGAAGCACATAGGACATCACAACTAGGAGGCAACCCTTGGAATACTGAATCTGATGGAGAATGGTGGGACGATGGCATAGTGGTGGTGGCTAGCCAAGCATGGCTTCTCCGAATAGGCCACGGTTGGTGTAGGGCCCACTTGCATGAACATGTAGTTTCCTGCAAACAACTCCCCCACGCAAGGCCTCCCTTCCTTCAATCTTTTCAGCACCTTCCTCACTGCAGTCCCCACCACCCTCGCTTTCCTCCTTAACAGCCTCCTCAGCCCTGCCACTCGGACCCTCGGCCTCCGCCACCGCCTTGCCCCTCTGCCGAGCCTCAGCCAGCCCCTCCTCCTCACTACCACCACCCTTTCTTCTGCTTCATCTTCTTCTATTCCTGGGGGTAGTTTTCTTAGCCTTTGGTAGGAGAACTTGGTGGAGAAAGCCATCTTTCACTATGGGGGAGTAGTGCAAGACCTGTTGAGGTGATGATGGGGGGTGGTGGTGGGTTTAGCCTCTTTTCATGGGAATTCCATGCCCTTGTGTGCTTTCTTATGCCATAAAGAGGGTCTCGTGGAGTTGGAGGGAAGCTGCTGGGTTAGTTAATGCTGGATGGAGTTGGGTGGCGAGTTGGGAGTAGGTGTGGAACCCATCTACTTTGGTTTCTAGCTGGTGATTATTTCCCTCACACTCACTCCGTGTTGGTTCCTTTTTAACACCCCTCCAACTTCAGTAGTACCAGTGGTTCTATTGATTCGTTCGCTCTCGTCAACCATCTGCAATTTAGTCTTTTTTTTTTTTTGGGTGTGAGCGCGCGCGCGCCCAATGAACCATCTGCAATTTAGTTAACCACCAAAACAGGCTTGGAACTAAAGCACCACTGCCATCTAGATAACGGCAAATACTTATCCTACAACAATAGAAACTAGCATATCTATGACAAATATTTAACCTGAAACAATAAACTTCGGGTCTACGGTAGTAAACACTAATACTGTAGAAATAAATAGTAAAAAAATAGAAGTGAACAGCTATGAAGAATGATAAGGAGAAAGTTTGGATGGAATGAACACCAATTGCTCAGAAGTAAACACTAATGGTCTAAGGGATGAGCAGAAAATTCAAGAATTCGTCTCTACCTTGCTTCAAGATGATAGATAAATACTTATCCTATTGTTATAAACACTATATAATAAACATTTAGCCTAAAATTATAAACACCTAGTCTGTGGTAGTAAATGCCAATGCTGTAGAAATAAACAGTAATCCTACAAAAATGAACACTGCAAAAATGATAAGGCTCAAAGTTGGGCTACATTCTTTATCCGGTGAATGATAAAATTTCTTATAGAATGAACAAAGCAGAGTGACATGTTATAGCACATACCAATTGTGTTTGCACTAAAATAGGTAATTTGACTTTGTTGGCATAAGCAAAAACCTATGGGATTAAGGATGGAACAGGGGTTTGGAAGATTCTAAGCCATCGGATGTATCCAACCTATCCCTTAAAAGTTATCACAGCATAAGACTAGGCAACACCACCTAGCCATTTACATCATTGTGGGTAAATCATGTCACTGTTAACAAGACCAACTATTACGAAAATAATATGTTCATGATGCTGACTCAATTCATTAAGCTTGTAGAGATCTCATCAGCTTGGATTAAACAATAATGAAGAAGGACAAGAAAAAGAGTACAGGAAAAGTAATTAACACTTATCCCTCAAGAACAAACACCAATAGGTGCAAGATAAATAGTTAGTCTTAGATGATAAACAACTAGTCCCGGTAGTCAGAATTAAGCTGTAGAAATAAGCAGGATGGAAGGAATAATTAATGATGGGCTGATTTAAAAGCTATAGCTAAATACTTAGCCTTGGTTTTCATGAACTCCTCCATGTATCACATTTAGGTGACTAAAAAACTATGAAGAGACTAAAAAAGGGCTGCATCAATGTGGAATAGTTTTCATAAATTTTGGATTGAGTCCTTGGTTGCAGAATCAATTAAGTACTTTCAGCTGAATTAGGTTGACTTGTTGTGGGACAATATCTGCCATCATTTGCAGCTACTTTTTAGCATAGCTTGAGCTCAAAGAAATGATACCATGCAAGCTTCAGAGAAAATAACCTAAAGAGGGAAATATGATTTCTCCATCAATGACTTTGTTTTATAGTATCAATGATATGCAACATAAGTATGCTTTATTTTGATGAAAGCAGACAATATTATACTCCTATATAATTATATTTGTAGGATAGATGGCTTGACTATATCCTTCTTGTAAATCCTTAATAGAGGATACCATATCTCTTGGTCAAACACGTCCATCAAGATTAACCTTTATAACTAATTAGGCATTATTCTTACTCTTCAAGACTCGCACAGGAAATGAGCTTTAACCTAGCTTTTGAAGATTGCACCACAAAAAGGCTTTTAAAGGAAGTGAATCTAGAAGTTCAATGCCAGTAGAACCTGCAAGCAAAATTATTTCTAAGAATCAACTTTCAGAGAGCCCATACCGCAACAAATATGTAACATTTTAAATTACCATCGAGTATACACCCAAGAACATTGTGTCTAGTAACTATATTTTCAAATAGTTTCCTCAAATCTAAAAATCAACAGATGAAGAAGAGAGGAAGAGTGGAGGTTGTGGTGTGGCCCATGGGTGGCGGGGGACGAAGTAGTGAAAGAGACCTTGGGTAAAGTAGGAAAAGATGGCTTCGATGATCGTTCAGCATCATGTGAGCATGGGAGATGAAGTAGAAGAGGCCTTGGACAATTATTATTCGGCTTTAGCATGGGCAAAGGAGGCGTAGTGGTGGAAGAGGCCTTGGGTGATGATCATTTGACTTTAGCAAGAGCACGGGAGGTGAAGTATTGGAGAAGGCCTTCGGTGATGGTCTTTTGGCTCTGGCATAAGCGAGAGAGATAGAGCAGTGGAACAGACCTCCGTGTAATAATCTAAAACTTCATCCCAAAAAAACTAGTATATTATTTAAATTTTTTAATCCCAAATAGATATCCAAAATTTTTTAATAAATAACAGATATAAAACTAAATATACACTCACAATTTGACTTCAATGGAAGCATAAGAGATGGAGCAATAAAAGAGGTTTTTGATGTTTATTATTTAACTTCAACACGAGCAAGAGAGGCAGTAATAGAGAGTGAGAGAGAAGTGGAGGAAAAAAAGAGGAAGACAGAATTGAGAGAGAGAGAGAGAGAGAGAGAGAGAGAGAGAGAGAGAGTTGGTGGTGGTGGGATAGAGGCAGGTGGAGGTAGAGGAGAAGAGGAAGAGAGGACGAGAGAGGGAGGTGATGACAAAAAGAAGGAGAAAAGAGAAGAGGGAAGAAAAAATAGTGAGAGAGAATGGAGGGAGGAAAAGAGGGAGAGAGAGAGAGAGAGGAAAAACTGAAAGGGCATAAGCATTGATGACAAATTAAATCCTACACCACATGCACCACATAACAGTACACCATAGACCAAATTGAGATGAAATGTGGGATGGCAACCGGAGATGAATGTATGGTAAATGGTGAATGGGTGCACTACGGGAACCCATTCACCATGCATTCGTCTCCAGACTGCTCTACGCATCTCGTCTCCATCTGTTTCTATGGTGCACGGCCATATGCTATAGGATATAATTTTTCCTCGTAATGGTAAGCTTGCTTCCTTATGACCCAAATGTTATGGGTTTGAAACTAGAAAACAACTCTCTGCATGCAAGAATAAGATCATATACCTGAGACTCTGCAATGACAGGAGCCTTGTGCACTAGTACAATAAGGAAGAGAGAAGATATAGAACATACCGACCAACAGCTTCAAGGGAGAAGAATGGATGGTGGAGAGAACAACCAGATCCTGCACAAATATTAAATCTAGCACAAGAACCAATATAACTCTTACAAACACCAGAAGCCCTAAGACCCAGCAACCAGAAGAAACCAACATCTCATACAAAACCGATAATGGAAGGAACTGAAACAGACAGGATATGCATTAGGAAAACAGAACTGTTTGGCAGCGAAAGCAGCCTTCTCCCAGGAGAACCTTGATCATGAGATCAACATCCTTCTTGGAGAACTCAAGGCCGCACTCCTTGTCCCACTCCAAGAGGGTAGGAGGGGATAGAGTGAAGCGGAATGGACTTAGGAACACTTAGCATCCTCAGGCACAGAATATTGAATATCCCACTTTTTTCAAGTATACTTGAAGATAAATAAAGTATTGATATTACAGACCCAAATGGAAAAGGATTTGGCAGGTTGATTTAATCCTGAAGTATATTCTGGAGCATTGTTTCCCCTTGGACTACAGTGTACTCTGACAGCAACAAAATCCTTATTCAACAGAACAGTAGATGAAGTGCGCTTAAATTTAAAAAGAAATCACTGACATTTATAAGGCAATACTTTCACTGTAACCAATGCTCTATAGCTAATCAGCAGCTTAGATGGAAACAAAACTTAGATGCCATAATCATCTCTGTCCGCATCATCACAAAATTACTTACAGGGAAAGAAATAGGACTGCTAGCCACTTAATTTGCATCATCCGGTAGATGGGGTTTTACCTTTTACAAATAGATTTATCTCCTCATCTCTTCCAATGTGACATAGGAACAGCAGTATCTTTTGATAAAAAAAGGAACCATGTAGATGTTTGATGAGACAAATTCAAATTATTTATCTGGCACAGGCTGCATTAAGTTTATAAAAGTGTGTGCCACAATTAGGGCCATCTGGATCTTCTAATAGATATAGCATTTGGCTTGTACTGACTATTTTTTATGAACATTCTACATTATAGCTTAGAAAAGAGAGAGCAGGATGGCATGGAATCACAGGCTTCTGTTCTATGAATGATCATTTAAATGGACCATAGAAATCTTTTCCTGCTCATTTTTAATTTGCTTCTTCACCAAGCCTGCAATATTGTTTTGGTTCTCTTGCACGTCAGACCCTACAGTCACAGGAAATGATCTCCCACTACTTCTCACAAGATCTTTTATGGTTGTCTTTAGATCCACGTCACCCAGTAAGGACTCTAATGTCACGTGTACACCTGCAGGCACCATCAAAGATCATAAAAATGAGAGTATGGCAAGTAATATTCACTTGTAATCTAAAAGTTCATATGCAATAACAAAGGCAATGTTGACCATCATATAATGGTAAGCAATCATATCAGCAAGGCTTTATCAAGAAATATTAGTGCTCAAAAAATTTGCTAATTATAATGATTTTTTCTCCTTTAACTAATTTCATTACATGGTTTAGGTAATTTAACTTCAGCCCCATTAGACAAAAGAAAAAAAAAAGGAATACGTTAAGTAAAATTTTACTTACGGTATCGCCAATAATGCTTTGGGTTTGTGGGATCATTGATTGTTTCCTCTACTGCCGGTCTAGTTGTGTATTCCTCTTTCAGTGCCAGCAAGTCCTAATCACAGCACTCAGGTGAATACAAAACTTCTATTGTGGTCTGAGCACAGAATATAATTCAGGTTTCAGTACCTGAAGTGGGAAGATTGCCCACATTGACGGAGCTTGACAGTGCTGCTGAATGACGAAGTATGCTATTTCTGGGATGCAACAAGAAGGGGGCACATCATTGCATCCAACCACAGTCTTGTAATAACGGCATCTTCTCTCTTCATCTTCTTCCCACCAAGCACGCAAAGTGGAACAGTCATGGCATGATGGTGCACATACCTATAGATTTTCATAGCAACCCAATCTATCTTTGCTGATTAGTAAATTTAAAGACAAACAACTTAACTCTTCGGTAAAAAAATAAATATAGATACATCACATCAAACAATTCTCAATTGCATTCTATTATTTGAGAAGTTAGATGCTTAAATTCAATACATATAATATCATTTCAATTAAGACTGATATATTATGATGCAGTAAGGCCAGAGATGCTGCATTTGACTAATTTACAAAGATAATCTGATATCATGCCCCAAGTGCCAGTTCACCTTTTGGACCCACAAGCAATCCACAATTTTTTTGTTCAAACCATCCAAATCTACATATGTTTTTTCTTTTGAAAGATGGATATTTATAGCTATAAGTCATTTGAAAGGTATGTTTTGACAGAATAGTTTGCATAATTAAATTATATCATAAATGATACAGCAAAGAAAGGTTTTAAATCTAGAATCTGTCATAGTATTCAACATTCTACAAAAGCTTTCTTTCAATACCATGTAAACTTTATTGAACCTAATCTAAAAGCAACTACCATGTATGATAAACGCATGAGTAAAAAAATAAACTAACAGAAAGAAAATTGGACTACATTAATCCAGGACACAAGGTCAAGAATTGTACCGTCATATAGCTGTACTGAGATGGAATACCAAATTCTAGGCCTGGCTCACTCGGCATTCTCTGAATACATAAACTTATTAACCCTAGTTCCTGCATGACCTGGAGAAGCGCATGAAGAGTACAAATTCATTAGTTAAGTAATTAATAGGTTTGAACCAGGGCTAAACTTGCAGTTGAACATACTGGATGAACACAGGAAGGAATGAGGCCAAGATCCTCTCCACAAGCCAACATATCTGATGAGTTCAATAGGACAGGCAGAGTCTTAAGTGCATTTTGACGCCAAAGAGTTTCTTGCCGGCAGAAATAGTAATCATAGTACAATCTTTTGAGAACATTTTTACTGCAACAAGGAAGAGTGAGTCAGGAACAAGTTACCACATAGCAAATTGAAGGTATGATGCCCTATTTTATAACTAACAAGAAATCAAGAAAAGAAAATTTTGAATCACCTTATTCATTTGAGATTTTGGACAAATAAATATCAGTTCTTAACTACATTGGAAAAAAAACCACTACAGGTTCATGTAACATAGCATGGTAGAAGTACCTGTGTTCATCTAAGTCTTTAAAACTGGAGGTATCTTCAAGATTGAAACGAGGATAAAATTTTCTTGAGTCTTCAGGATCTCTAATTAGAACTATATTCTGCAGAGACAACAGAATTTGCAGAGCAATCATTAACGTGTATCCAGATAATGCTGTCTCAAGAAGTTTAACTACAATCTGAGAATAACAGCCCCGATAGCTAAATAAAAACCATTTACAGCATGCAAACCCATTTGGCTTCTTTCCATGTCAAGATGATCTACCTGCAGAAGATCAAAAAGGTTGTTCCGTATCTTGTCTTCTTTATCCAACCACAATAACTTCCCAGGACTGGATTTAAGCTTGGCAATAATTTTCTTCTCTGTATTGCAGTCTTCTTTGAACTAAACAAACAAAACCAAAGACAAAAAGAGAAAAATGCTAGTAATATGATGTGTTGACTTAATCAGCTAAAACAAGAACAGATCAGGTGATATATAGGAATGTAAACACAACAGAACAAAACAACTGGAATTAAGAATATATTTGGTTTTTTGACAGAGGATACTCTGAGAAACAAAAACATGCAGGATCATATTTTGGATTATTCAAATATGCACACAGAATTTTAACAAGAAAACACCATAAGAGCCAAAAATCATTTCAAAGAAATGATGCAAGGATTACCTGCATGTCATTCTCGATAAAACAGCTCCAAGATTGGTAAAAAGAACCCCCTCCATTTGGAGGAGGGACGCAACTTCTGGGCTCAAGCCCAGTACACAAATGTGCAGACTATGTTACACAGCATGTGGAGAGATGTTTGTCATAATATATTGAACGCAAATCATATTATAAAAACCAGCCATGTTTATTAACTCTATAAATCAGAACTTAGAAAGGCTAATATGCACTTGCATGTGGCTTAGGAGTGGGCAGGACGCATTAGACAACAATAGCCAAAAACTAGAACACTCAGAATATCTACAAATAGCATTGATGTATACCAACATTACAGCACAATGCTAGGCAGATGATAAGTCGCGAATGACTAACACTTACTAAAGCACAACAGAGATGAATGATCATGAAAGACACTGTTGTGAAAAGAAAACTGGCAAAACCAATCGATGATCAACTTTTTTGGCTTTCTTTTGCACCTCTTTAGCTTAAATTTCATGAGTCTTTATTAGATAACTAAGATCTAACAAAGGAGTATGTTGTCCTGTTATAGACAGAATGCCAGGTTATCATATTCATACCACTATAGCAAGTATATGTTGACTAATCCATCCATTCATGCATTCTTTTATTCTCTGCATGAGTTAGCAATGGATTTTGTATGGACCTAGTAAATGCTACATCCTAGCATGGTGTTGTCTGAGAGTGTAAATTTTGTGATGTGAACACCAATTTCATGACCTAATGGGATAAAGTACATGTTCCAACATTTTTCTTTATTTGTCATGCCATCAAAGACCCAAATCCCAACATGCACCATCAAAAAGCTTCAGAAAGGCACCTTAGCAATGATTATGCTAATCTCAGTACCACAATGAATAAATGATGCCTCCACTGCTATTAATGCCTGTATCAATGACATGCAGTGACAGCTGCCAGAATCTGGAAACTTAGCCTAGCCAAAGTCTAAAATTGCTGGGGCAGCATCTTGGAGTTATTATCGTCTGTGTTAGCAGACTCTATCCACAGCTTCCAGACCACTAGTAGAACTTCTGATAGAATATTTAGTCTAGCATATTTGCTATTATAGACCATCTATATAGCCATTTCTCCCTCCTGTAGCCAACAAAGAACTCGCAAAATTCAGTAAAACAGAAGCATAAACCCTCTGTTTTATCTTTTAACAGTCTCCACCAAGGTTTGCTTCTCGGTACCAGACTCCATACTGGTGCCAACCTGTTATTGTGTCAGTACGGGGCTGGTTCAGCATACCGAATGTCAGTATGCCCCCCATACTGCATTCCGATACCAAACTGGTACGGTACCATGCACCCCATACCGTTTGGTTTGGTCTAGTATGGAAAACCTTCGTCTCCACTCTTCAATCCTATCTTACCCCTGTTAAAGTGTCGCGAGCACATGTCAATTGGCACCCTAATATGCACAATCAATTTTTGTATCAAGATCCTATGATCTGATTGTTTCGTATTAGGATTCATTCTTTAGTTCATGGTTGTTTAGATGATATCTTCGAGCTTTCATCCCTTTCACTTCGAATCAAGAAAATTTAGGACTTTTCAGGCTTCAATTTGTCTCTGGTCAAAATAATTGTCATGACCTTTTAAGCGACCCTTTCAACCCTATTGATCTCCAATTCTACCCTAACCTTTTCTCCCTTTTCTATTTTGTAACCTATTTTGATTACAAAGCTATCTTTTTCTCTTTAACTCCCATGAAAACCCACCCAATTTAACTCTAACATCACCTTTTTGCTACCTATCTAATCTAATATTTTCATTTTAGTCATCTTTTCTTGGGGTTTTGGTATCTTCCTCAGTTTTTATCCATGTAAATCCCATTTTGAAATACTACCTTGCTAAGTCATGATATATATTCTAGAGTAGCATGACATTAATTCATAACAATTTCTATTCTCCGTTTTACATGATCAAGAAACCTTCCACCTGCTCTAGGGTCACATATGAACCAACATTATTATCTAGCAAGATCTATGACCTCCTAGTAGCCCTTGGAGTTTTAACAATCCAAATTAACAGTATTTTGAGTTTTTAGTCTTCAATATATCCTTCACATTTGTTTGAAAGACTTAACTCATCTAGTAGATTGCAGACATGCTATATTCATTTTAATAGGCTTTTTTTATATCTAAAATTCTTAAGTGCTTCTATTGTCATTGAATTCTTCCATCAGTTATTGCAAGCACCTTGTCCACTTCATTCTTAGTCAGGCATTCAGGTATTCCATTACCTCAGGATTATATTTTTGGACTTTAACACAAACTGAATCATGGTCAAGACTTCATTCAGAGATGCTGTTGGCCTTTTCATGTCCTTGACCTTTCCAATTTTCCCTGCTTCATAGTATCCTCCTTTTAACATGTTCCAGTACCACTTCTTTATTGTCATTTTATAAACTCTTCTTAGGACTCAGGCTTTTACATGCACAATAGATTGGCTCTCATCTCCAACATGGAGTCTGTTACAGTGTAGCTGCTTCATGCTGCATTTTTGGGTTCACTTATCCTTCACACTTTATTACATGATAAGCTATCTACTTCAGATACCAACCCATTGTCTTTACCACCTGGACATCTGCAAAATTAAAGAGTTGATATTCTTTGAGATTCGGATATCTTGCCCACTATGGTTAGTGTTCATGGATGGTTCATTTGTGGTTAAAATTTCCTTCCAGCATTTCTCCAATATCATATGCTTGTAGCACTGCATTGCCACACTATGCCAGTGTGCATTGCTGCTTGTTCACTTACCAGCCACCTAGCTTCGCCACCAAATGGCCTCATCTGGTAGCCGAGTCCTCTGTCTCAATCCAGAATGAACATTGGAATGACTGATGGTAACTTTAGCTCGGTCTATTTTGAATAGGCCAGGAATCAAGAAATTGATGTAGCAGTCCAGAGGACCAGGTTTGGCTTATCATACGACATATACAGCTAGGAATCTGCTAATATAAAGAATAATATCAATTTCAATGGAGGTGACATACCGACAGCTGTCAGCAGGGTTCTCACTAATTATGACTAAAATTTCATTGGAAATGTTTTTAAGCCTGCCAATGGCACATGACAAATTCCTGCAATGATGTATTACCTTCACACCCAGGAAATAATGATCTTCATGTCAAACCTTAAATCAAGTTGTTGTTCCATGACGTTAAGCATGCTTCCAACTTCTTCAATTTCAATATGAATAATATCGCTTGCATAAATTAAGAGCATATAAAGACTCTTCCTGGCATGGTGCTTAAAGAAAGTGATCAGATCAGTTTGTTTTATCTATGGCTTCATGCAATGCTTTAAAAGCACTGTTAATTTCTTAAAAACATATCAATGGAGCTTGTTGAACTCATATAGGACTTGTTTGGTTTGCCAGAAGTGGAGGGGGGAAGTGACAATTTTTGGGAAGTGGAGGAGAGTCCTCTTATTTGGTTGTAGTTTTAAGAGGGGAGAGAATATAAAAAGCTCTTCCCATAGAAAGATACTTTCCACATTTCATAGGAAGTATAAACCCATGGAGAAGGTGGGTTTTGGAACTTCCCATAGGATAGGAATTGACGATCTTTTTTTCTTTCCAAAAATACCCTTCTAATATTATCCTTATAAATATTAATATAATATTATATTACTATTATACTATTATTTATATTAATATAATATATATTTATATTAATATAAATATTATAGTATTTATAATATATTAATATTATTTTAATATCTATATTAATAAACTTATTATATTAAAATATTAATATTATATCACTACATATATATTAATGTTGTATTAATATAATAAATTATTATGATCTAATGTTATATTTATATAATATGATATAATATAAATATTATATTAATATTTATATAGAGTTTGGGAGCTAAAAGTATGGTCTTATATCCATTAAGGGTATAATAGGTATTTATATAATTTTTCTAGAAAGTAGATGCTCAATCAAACATAAATCACTCTAGAATAAACCACTTTTCTATAATCAACTAAATATATCAAAACTATATTTTCAGGCATCATATTTTTAGGAAGTTACTTCCTCGAAAGTAACTTCCCAGGAAGAAAAGTTCTTCCCGCGAACCAAACGAGTCCATAATGTGTGTGCAAATATGCAAACATGAGTAGCAGAATCTACTTGTGAGAAGCCTAAATGAAAAAGATCTTTCCATGGATATCCATAAAGAATTGTGTTGATGGCATCTAAAGAGCAGCTAGTCATGCCAATAACAGCAAGTTCATGAGCAAGATAGATTAACCAATCCAAAATGGCCAAATATCCTAACAAAATCTAAGCTCCTTTCCAGATGTTTCCTGTGGTTACCAGTTGTACTTTTAAGCAATTGGCATTG
The DNA here is from genome assembly GCA_006176705.1 of Cocos nucifera. Lineage (NCBI taxonomy): Eukaryota > Viridiplantae > Streptophyta > Magnoliopsida > Arecales > Arecaceae > Cocos > Cocos nucifera. Next base: position 214,527 of record QRFJ01004015.1, on the reverse strand, counting down.
ATACAACATTAACAACCTACTTGAAGCAACACATTTTTTATGAGGTCTCTGTGTGATAGGTATTTGTGCCAGTAAATGCATCATTTCATCATTCATGGTTCAAATCAGCCCGTCATTTGGATTCAAAAGTAACAATTCATCTGCATGAATCACTCTATGAGAACTCATGCAACAACAGGATTTCAGTTTTAACTAGGCAAACACTTGATTAGGAAAAGTAGTCTAAAAAGTCCATTGTTTCCATTTTATCCACAGTCAGCTGGACAACTATTCCGGTTAAACTGATACACTCATATATTTCTTCTCCATTAACTGTATTATCCAAGAATCAAGCAGTGACATACCTCATAGCAGAGCTTTTGATATTCATTCAAAAAGTTTGCAGCAATAACAGTCCACAAGGATCCAAATTTATCCTGAAAAAATAATTTAATATTAAATAATAATGACTGAGCAGGTACAATGTTATTCAGAAGCCAACAATACACAGAAAAGAATTACATGGGGACCTGTAAAATTCCTTGCCGGATATATGGACAGCTCAGGCGATTGAAATCCCAAATGCCTTCCTTCTCAAGTTCCTCCTAAGAAGGCAATATTAAAGATGAAGTAAGATAAGATGAAAAATTGCTTCATTTATACATTTTGCATTATTTTTCTTAACCCAGGACCATATGATGCTACCTGGCTCAAAGCAATGGATGGACGGAATTTTCCAACTAAACCAGTAACAGCATGATCAGGAAGCTCCCATATTCTAAAGAAACCCAAGATATGATCTATTCTATAGGCGGTGAAATATTTTGCCATCTGTTAGACCACAAGAGTGGAGGCCAGCTTGAGGAAAAAACAATATGCAGAAAGAAACAAGGAAAAAGAAAAAGAACTGATCAAACATTTAAACATAAGGATTAAATCTAGATAACCTGTGACAATCGTGCTCGCCACCACGCATAGTTGTCTTTTGACATTTCCTCCCAGTTGTATGTGGGGAAACCCCAATTTTGTCCATTTTTGTCAAAATAATCTGGAGGTGCTCCAGTAGATGTGTTCATACGAAATAAATTAGGATATACCCAAGTATCCACACTGTTCCTGTCCACACCTATTGGTAAATCTCCTTTCAAGACTACTTTCTTCTTCCTTGCATAGGCTGCTGCTTCCGATAACTAACAATGGGCAAAAAATAATATGAAAAGAATTATAAAAGGCCCTAGCAGAAGCATTGATGCAAGTACGCAAACTAACAGTTGACACTCATAATGCTTGCCTCAAGACAATAGGATATCATGCTTACTTGTAAATGCAGATGAAACTGAACATAGTAATGAAAGCTTATGACACCATAGTGTAAACTGTCCTCTGAAACGAGTTTCTCAAGCTGAAAAAAAGAAAAGGAAGTAAAAACTTGGAAAAAAAATTGTATCAGATGCATTATTAGGTGCTAAGCTATTAACCACAGAGAAGAAAACTCAAATAATAGAAGAAAAATTCAAATCAAAATAATCCACAGGCACCTGCTTGACAAACCATTCAGAGAACTCTCTAAAACATCTAACGAGAAAATTATCAGCTTGCATACCTTTTCTTTGGAAAAATGAGAAAATCGACCCCATTGGGTATGATCTGATGTCTCAAAGAAGTCCCTCAAGAAACAAAATGCTGCATAGGGTTTCAGCCATTCCTGTGTACAATAACAGATTCATAATGTTTAATTTTAAAGCTAGAAGGATGAAATTCTGTTACAAAATAAGCTGCATTGTGAAATTATCATGACAGTAAATATGTGAGATAACATAAGCCACAAAATATATAAGACATACCTCATTCACAGAGAAGAATTTCTTGAAGGAGCTGGAATCAAGAATTTTATCTTTTTCCAGATTGAATACCTTTTTTGCAATCGATAATTTAGCAGCCATTGTAGCCTCATAATCAACATTCTGGATAAATAAACACTTTGTATTAGAGAATCTGAATATAAAATTTAATTACAAGAAATTGCAATCAGACAGTTTTGGAGCAACCAACACCAACTGATTTAATTTGATATGATGATAGTGGTCTAATGTTGTCTAGGATTCATTACCATGAAGGCTCTGATACTATGATAGATTTGAAGAGAAATGAGAAGAGCCAAATATGCGGAAAACATGTTCAATTACATAAGGAGCAAGAGCTCAAGGTATACATACACACATATATACACATGTAGGATGTGGTCTACCATGGTAAGGATACAACAAGAGATAAAAGAATAACTATACATACATAACAATAGAAGGGAGATTCAACCAAAAAGCAATATATAGGGGAGTATTACAATCAAGGCACTCTGCTGGACTGAAAAACATCATGCTGCAAGTGTGTAATATCTAACCTTTGTTTCAACAAGATACATATCTGAAATCAGCATTCATGTAGAGGTGGCAATCGGGTTAGATATGGGTTGGGTTGGATCAAAAATTCGTCAACCTGAATTTGACATGTTTATTAAACAGGTTAAAAATTTAGGTCTAAACTCAACCTGTTTATTAAAAAGGTAACCCAACCCAATCCACATAACCCATTTATTAAAATGTCAAGTAAGGTTAAATGGGTTAAACAGATAAAGTAGGTTTTTAATAGAATACATGAATTTAAACAGGTTAAGAGGGTCAGGTTAAACAAAATAGAAACATGTTAAGCAAATTTTAAACAGGTTAAATAGGTCTTAAATTGTTAGAACAATCGGTATTGCTCTGATACCAATTGTTGTGCCTACGGCTGCTCAAAACTACAGTCGTAGATCCAATCTCTTATGTGAACTTGGATGTTAATCCAGAAATATGAAGAAGAGCAAAAGCTGATGACGGCACCTAGGGCTTGGCGTTGGAACCAGAGAGTTAGAAAGAAAAGCTCTGCATTGATTCCATTTATTGTAAAGATTACAATATCTGGGTTTATATACCCTAGGGTTTCTGCTATACCACATGAATCCTAATAAACCCAAACTCCAGCTGAAAAACTCTCCTAGGCTAACCCAATATATGAAAGCACTCACCGAGCCCATGTACACCCATATCTCCCATGCTCTTATTCTCTGGATCTAAACTCGATCCATACATGAGTTAGCCATCTTAAGACCTTATTGGACTAGGCCTTAAGATCCCTTAGATTAATCCCAATCCAAGACCAAATAGAAAATCCATCCTGTTCTTTATGCCCCCATTGAGCCGGCTCTGTCAGAAGCCGAGCTGGCTCGACTGTGTATCATCCGAACTCTGTCTTCTATCTGTTTGAGAGGGCCAGCTCGAATCCATCCCGAGCCGGCTCGATCTCAGCTCGACTGTGTATTTGAGTTAGCCCGCCTGTGTGTCAGCTCCTTATCTTGACTGATTCTTCTCCTGGCTTTGGTCCTTTGCTTCACCTTGTGTCCAAGATCTTCGGAGCACCTACCAAGCCCTCTCAAGGTCCTCACACCTGAACCTCGAGTCCGTGAGGGCTACACGCTGCCTTTATCCTAGGATAACTTCCGTCCTAGTCTTAAGACTACACTTGTCCTAGACTCCTCGGAGCCAACACCTTGGCTCCTTCCGTGGCCTCTCAAGACTTGGGAGCACCACAAATCCTTACATAAATATGTTAAATGGATCGGGTTATGAGCCAACCCAATTATTAAATGGGTTAAATAGGTCAAATGTCCAAATCTGAACCCAACCCATTTAATAAACAGTTCTAGATGCGTCGACCTGTTTACGACCTAAACCCATTTATGTCAAAATTGAACCTGCTTAAAGTGGGTCATTCACAAGTCAGGTCATAAATTGTCAATTTAAATTCATGTCATGCAAATTTTGCTTTACAAAACAAGTCAAATTCTCTATCAGAAATATTTAGCATTTACAGATTCCATAGCATGTTGTCAACATACGTAAATGTTTGTGCTTTATATAAGTCATATATAGATTGCATCAATCCTATACATGGTTCTCATCATTTGCATGGTGATATTCCTTTGCAATTACATCTACTTGGCACAATGAAACATTGCTATTCTTGAAGTTTGATTGTATTAGAGACAGGAAGTCATTTGGGGCCTCTATGGAAGCATTAGTGGGGTAACATGTCTGACCTGCCCAATTTTGGAAGATATCCCATATTGGATTAAATCATCATGACATCCCCATTGTCAATATTCCAGCACTCAGGTCAGTTACTGCTAATCAAGGACCTGATTGTCAAATGGTACGAGAAAAGCATTCACATTCCGGAAAGTTCAAAGGAACTATAGTTCAATTAGTCTTTAGGACACCCAAAATGGTCTCCTATGATGAAACATTTGTGATACATCCTCCTTTTCTCCATCCTAACCTTCACTAGCTAAAGAGATTGACAATGAACTATCCTCTCACCCTTCAACCAAACCACCTCAACCCACAGAAAATTCTCTATTAGAATTGTTTGCCCTTAATTCGACATATCCATGGCTTCAATGCATGTTCTTGTCAGAGTTTTCATTGAGCATCTCTTCATTCATAAATTGTACCATGCAAACATTAGAATATTGAGGCCTTTACATGGCCTCATTTTGGATCACAAAACTTAGTAATTTTATACATTAGTTACCTGAGAATTTAAGAGGCATGATTAGTTTTTAACTTAAAAATAACCAGCAGGCATTCTGCCTCTATGACATTCATTCAGTTACAGGGAGAAAAATCAAAAACATAATTAAAAAGCCCCCGCTCTTTTCCTTTCAAACTATGTCCTGTCAGCCAAGTCAACAGTATTCTTGAATCATCAAAACCTGTTGCTCAAATTAAACTGCCTGGATACGGAGGATTTCTCTTCCATCAAACTTGTGTCTGAGGATTCATTGAAAAATGTATCTCCTGCCAAAAAACACACGGGTCATGAATTCAGCATCATCCTATAGGGGTTTGACATCAAGTAGAGACAGGTTTAGAAGCTTGCAGCTTTTGAAAGATTGTTCTTTGTTCCATAACTTGTGATTGGTCAGTTTGTAGGTCAAGTTAATGTGACTTTTCAAAAATTGATGCCTTGGGGGTTAATAGTCACCGATATTCTCTACCTCAACAACCAAGCAGGGAGCTTTTTTACAAATTTACTGCTAATCACATCCATAATAGGCAAAGCAAAGAAATCAATGGAAAGTTACTAGTGCTGACAACCAATCCATTGAGCAGTCAAGTCCATCTTGTGCCAACCAAAAGCCAATTATGATAGTTTTGGTGCATTTCATACGTTTTGGCTACTTTAGAGTAATAATGAAAAGAAGGATTCTATATAAGCATGAATGTTTTGTTATTGCAATATGAAAAATGCTGACCTAGAAAAAGCATTACCTTTTGATTCAGCCTTTCTTTTTCCCTCGAGATCTCTTGCTGCAATTACAGAGGATATGGAAGCTAAATGTCAAAGACCTCAAGTAAATGTTCCACACTGAATTTAACAATTTGAAGAGGCTAGATAAGAACCCCACATATTGACATGAACTCAACATGTTTACATAAAAAGGGTTAAAGAGGCCACCTTTATCTCTTCTGGAATATTTTCTGAAAGTGCTTGTACTCTCAGATACAAGGGATGCAATGCAAATACAGAGAGAGAGCTGTCAATGCAAGAAGTTTCAGATAACTATTTCAATACCCAGGCTTTGATTAAAATGAGTTTTGCCAGTTTAAACATTTATAAGCTTGAAGTTTCTAGAATAGAAGTTTTTAAGAATGAAACACATATTTATGCATGTTTTATAGTTTTAAAGAAGGATATCTAAATTACCTGTAGGGATATGAGTCCCACCACATCCCATGGACTGAAGTATCATTTACTGGCAAGAGTTGAACAAGATGAAAGCCTGAATCCACAGCCAAATCAACAAGTAATTTTAGATCGAGAAATTCTCCGACTCCAAGGTCATCATTGGACCTAATAGAGAACATTGGTATAGCAACACCAGCACCCCTCCATGGCATTTCCTGGGGGAAAAATTTTAACTGATAAGGATCTATTTGTTACTTGCTTATCAAATAATTAGATTTATATTCCAAGAATGTTAACGAAATGTTTCCATGACAGCCCAGCTCCAACTTTATACATTACCCGGAAGGTTCCATCAGATAATACAATATAATTTGGTGGAGATTTTGATGCCAAGTCAACAACTAGCTCCCTGTTAGGGCCAACTTCCAAAGAAGCACCTTGAACTTTGCTAACTCGGCAATACTTGTACGTGGAAGCACTGTTAAGGACATAGATATAGAAGGCTGAATTATAAAAACATAGATTTAAAAAAAGAAAAAGAAAAGAAGGAATGATGTTTTAAACCATCACCAATGTGTATTTATAAAAAAAAAAAAAATCAAACGCTATGATCGAGAGAGAGAGAGAGAGAGAGAGAGAGAGAGAGAGAGAGAATGAAAAGGATATTTTATCGGGAAGTCATCTTTTCGCATTAAACAATCTGCTCTCCATAAAGATCCTCCTGCATAGCTAAGTTCCAGTCCATCTTGAGCCTTCCACTGTCCTAATTGTGGCACGCTACCAGTAACACAAACCTGCAATGTTGCCATTCTTTAGATATCTAAGTAGCATGTGAATGCACTAGAGAGAGAGACAGGAGAGGTAGAGTGGGGGAGGGATGTAGGGAGGGAGGGGGGGGGAGGAGAGAGATTGGCACAAACACTAGCACTAGGGATATTCAAGCATGTCGCTGTTTAAGGTAATGAGCAAGAAGAAAACAAGTATAAAAACATAAGATTCAGGCTTACAGATGATCCAACTTCTAAATATGGGCAGCTAATCACAAATTGGACAACAATGGAATCTGTTTGCAATTGAAGAATCAAAAGTAAGAAACTTTGGAATTAAAATGATCAAAATAAAACCAAACAACCTTTTTAAGACCTAGAGGAGATGTACCTTTCCATTCCAGGTTTTTCTGAAGAGCCCCAGAGGATGTTTCTGGTTCCAAGTTCTTATCTCCACCAAAGATGACATTTTTGAAAGCACTTCTGAGGAAGAGAGCTTCTGAAGCATTCTGGATTTAGATTATAAAAAGACGTGGAATAAGCAAATAGGAAATGCAAAGAAAGTGAAGAGCTCCACTATAATACTTTAAGTTGGGTATCTTGGGCAGTAGCCACAACATGCAAGGGAAAGGTGGAAAGTCAATCCACAAGAATAGAACTGAATCATGAATAACTGGTTTAAGTTTCTCAAGAGCCTCCAATCATGTCTCACTCTTATAAATTCCAGGTCGATCCTTACTTTTTCCCTATCTTTCTTCCATGGTTTCATATTGCCATTTTAAGCTGCTAAGATTGCAGAAATGCAGCACCACAAGGGCTTTTGCATTGCTTGGCACATTTGAGAAGCAATCTTCAACCTTGTAGCCCATGAAAAGAAAACTATGATGCAGATATTGCACAGTGAGCGACTTTGCAAAAGATCTAAGCAATCAATCACGAGAAAGGATTTTGCAAACTTGCAATCACAATTCATGTAGGCATGTAGCCCTTAATGGATTCATTAACGAGAACAGAAAATAAAACCAAACCCAAATAAATGAGACTGCTGATCTTTTACTGTTATTTTTATCATATTTTTAATTAATAAAATTTTTTTCTGCTTTACTACATGCCATTTTAAACTCAATACTTGCTTTTTCACTCCTACGAATATTGCATCCAGCTCATGGATCTTTTCCTCTCTTTTTTTTTTCAAGATTTAAACTTCTGGCAAGTTAGTCATTCAAACTAGTTAATGGCACCTTTAACATCTACCACACCAATCCAGGGATTTTTCAGCACAGAGATTTTTCGGTCTATGACCCAGACAGCAACTACTGAACTCTATGTGCAGAGCACATATAGGTATGCTTTGCTTTCATGGGCATGTGGATCTAACATTATTATGTACTATCAATTGGTACTTGGTAGCACCCAAGGGATGAACACTTCAATGAATTTGCTAGTAACTTGGGTATATTTGCCACAAATATTATAAGTACAGCATCATGCATGGCAACAAAGGATTACACAAGCTTTCATCACCATCATTTTTCAGCCTTGTACTTCTATGGTGTCTTAGGTTTTAGTTACATAACCATTCCATTTTGCAGAAGTTAAATCATCAAGATATCCACTCTCAACTTGCTGATTAACCTTGTTTACGACATATTTGATCCTTTGCAATTCACAAAAAAGGACCCTTTGATTTGACACCATGGAGTTGGAGGATGAAGTATAGAATTTCCAGATTTGAAAAATTAATGTTGATTATAGCAAATACAAAAGCAGGAGAATAACAGGTTGGTCTGCACTTAAACAAACAACAGTATAAATGGAACAGAGTTATAAAAATGAAGATCAAATTGAGTCAATAAAGTCAAAGAGCTACAAAAAATCCAGATAAGAGCAAGCTTAACAGAATGAAAATTCTGATCCAAGAAAAAAAAAGAAGAAAGTTGAATAAATGCAGAAAATCTCTTTACCTGCCATAGATCATGAATTTCCACTACCTCTCCTTCCAGAAGACCTTCAGGCAGGATTAAGTTCCGCTTCTTCCCTCCCTCCCATCTCGAAATATTCCGATCATCATCCACCAAATAGTAACTGTATTCACATGTAAAAGCAATGGGGACAAAAATTTTTCCACACCAGATAAGCTCATTGCCTTGATGAAATGGACTTAAAACCAGACCCTTCTTCACATTCCAAGATCCTAGCACCGCTTCAGAGCCAGAAATAAGCAGGCTCTGCCCCCACTGGGTATAATATGGTAGTTTGAAGAGCAAAGTCACTGTACTCAAGGACTTCCTTCCAGAATAAGACCCCAAATTCACCATATCTTCTTAAATTGAGTCAACCGGCTAAAAACATAGCAAACCACAAACATCCTAATTAATACATCAGCAAGAATTTTGCCAAGGAATAACGTAACAGAAATGGTCTATAAATAAAGAGGAAAGGTGCGATCTTCTTGCAGATGATGGAAAATAAAAATGACAACGAACAACGTACGCTTGTATGATGAGAATTATCCAAACTTGATATATAATTTTTATAATAATAGTTTGACGCATCAAATTATGATACAGCAAAATTTATTACGGTGTGTCATATCATTCCGGAAGAACCTGATTCATTATGCGGAAAATATCTCAGATTCTCCACAAACAATTCCACCACTAAATGATGCAAGCATGGCGGTCCAAAATATTGCAACAATGGGATGCAATGTGATTGAACAACAAACTTCCTTCACAAAAACCAGCTCAACGGAATAAGAATCCATAAAGAAGCAATTGGAACTCATAGCAAGAAACAAATGTAAAAATCATCTGAAATCAGTTGAAATCTCCAAGGAACCAGCCAAATTAGCACCATAGAAGGACCCAGATAACTCCATTGAAGCAAACAAAGCAGACCAGAACTCATCAAAAGACAACTGAAATGGACTCATTCTTATTCAAGAAAGAACCTAGAATGATTCTTTGAAGAAGCAAAGATGGAGTGGACCTAATTGTAACCAATCACAATTCAGCTAAAGCTATCTGTTCATGTACCAAAAATCAAAAAGCAACAATCACTAGAAACACAAATTGAAGATTAGCAAAATCCAGCTGACATGAAGAGCTTGAGAGGACAGAGCATAAGATCTGTGAATTACCAAATCAGAACAATACGAATGGTTGCTCAACTCTCCCTTAATCGACTTTTCTCTCTTAAATTGGATGGCATCAAGTATTTTGTAGTAAGGTGATGAGGTGGGGAGAGGCAACAAAAAGGGAAAAGGAAAAAAAAAAAGAAAATCTATGAATCTGTGGAGGGAGAGCGATCACAGAAACAAAATTGGACGCAGCGTGGTTGGCTGGGGAGAGCGTGAACGGGAGAGAGAGAGAGAGAGAGAGAGATGGGATATTGCTTTTGCTCTCCTGATCTCCGTGAATATCTCAGGAAGGAATGATTGGTATTTAACAAATGGAGTTCAGGTTGAATGGAAAGATCTAATTCACAATCACCAGCCATCCATTTATTATCAAACAGCGGATCATTGAGTTCATTCTGTTTAAATTTTTCTCCATCATTGAACGATTCGTGATGGGTATTCCACCCATCCGTTTCCACTCCAAATTGGAGAGAAACCGAACTCAATCATTGGTAATGTTACGAAAGCTTTTATCGGTTTTAGAGGCATCAAATCGTTCATGAACATTCCAGGCTGGGGTTAGCAACAGACTGTTCAGGTTTGTTTTTGTTAAAAATCAAGTTAAACTCGGACTTAAAAAGACCCTTCAAAGCTTAAATATTATCGAAATCTGGATCCCACCCTTCAATAAATGATGATGGATATAAACCTACAAGAAAAAAAAAGGACAAAAAAGGGGGAAAAGCAGGTGATTTTTTGGAAGAAAAATGAAGGGGAACAAAGCAACGAAAATGACTTAATTTGTGTTTGCGTGGAAAGGGAACTTGAGCCTATGATGACAGCCAAGAAATTCTGTCTTAGCTCCATTGCCATCAGGCAGAAAAAGAATAGGACGAAGCAAATGGGATGTTCTTGAAAACGAGTCATTGTCTGCACTTCCAAAATAAATGATCAAAGATGTTTGTTGATTTTGATTTTTATACCACTGCAGTGAAGTAATTTGGTTGTTAAGGTAGTCATGAACGTGCCTAGGTTCAAATTTCTGAAAGTAAATTGCACATCGTGTAACATTGTGTGAAATTTTCTCAAGCTTTTGGCAGCACCTACCGTATTTTTGATACGAAGTGGGAGATCCAGGAGAACTTTGGTTTTGCATCCGAGATCACTTTTAATAGTTGGTGAATTAATCAAGTACGAAATTTGATGCATGTTTTGTATTGTCCTTGGCTTCTATGATAGCTGTCGGCTGGCTCCATTGGCCCACAAAACTATCTTATTTCGGCGGTGCGGACTTCTTGACTCACCTTAGCTTTCGGCTGGCTCCATTAGCCCGCCAAAATGGCTTCTTTGGGAGAAATTATTGCATGCAGCCATGCACCAGGTGCAAGTGAACCAGGGCAAATCCCAAGGCATGTGCACGGTGGATACCGCGCAACCGGGAATTGGTGAAATACAAGGGGTAGCGTGGCGTGTTATCCACCGTGGGATTTGCACGGTCTAATTGCACCTGGTGCATGCAATACGGAGGCCTTCTTTGTTGACTTACCTTCAGATGCGTGATAAATGCACCGATGGCTAAGATGCGATGCATTTCAAGGACCGACAATTTGCTTATAATGATCCCCAGTTACCCATAACTAGTGAAAACTTGGTATTTCTTGCTCGCTATTAGAACCTACCAAGTTTTAGTACATATAATTTTCTTGACATAATAAATTTCTACGAGTAAACCTTACCAACTTTCATATTTCAAGAACTCCACAAGTTTCTTTTATTAAGTGAACTAGGAAATTGAGTATTAAAAACCTAAATTTTGTTTCAATGTTGACTTTTGAGCCAACCGCCGCTCCCTCCTTCCAAGCAAGCGAGCACATGACGAGCGAAAACAATGATATCTCTCTCTTTTTCCCAAACCGGTCTTCAGTCATATACCAAAATCCTTTCTTGAAGCTTTCGAAGTCCTTTCTTCAAGCTTTCAATGAGAATTCAGCATTAATTCATTGCGTTGATGTCCCATTAAAAAGAAGTCTTAAATTTCAACTTTCTTTAGGTCATAATCTGATCCGCTCAGCTGGACACCAAAAGATGAGGAAAGACCTGCTGGTACCTATACTGATATGAAGACTTACAAAAAAGCACCATTGAACCATTTTTAGGAAAAAACTGCTTTAAGCTTCCTACCTTTGGAAGAAAGTTTAACATGGCATAAATATCCGCAACTACTGGTAATCTTCTTACTGCTGTTCTTTGAGTAATATATATGTGCGAGAGTGTGCTTGTGGGGAACTTTAAGGCAGAGAATAATCGTGGAAACAGAACTTTGAGGAATTGCCTAAAAAAAAAATGCAGAAATAAATGGATACAGAAGTATAGATTTAGATATTTGCAATATCTAAAGGTAAAAGATGCATGGGCAGGGAAACTAGATAGTATGGATGCAAATATTCAACCAATGAAACATGTCGCATGGCGAAAACATTCAATCTTTGATAACTTTCACAGGTTGAGCTCAGACGAGAAACAAGATACTTGTTAGTTGATGTTGGCTCTAGTTTGTCAACAGCAGACCCTAAAAATTTCCCCTTCCAGTACATATTTAAACAGTAATAATGAATAAAGTAAAAACAAAAAGCCACCATTCTCAAACAGAGGGATCTACCCTAGAATAAGACCCAAGAGAAGGAAACAAGGCTGCAAAGAAATGAGGATAGAAATAACTGATCAAAATTCATGTAACAGAATTTCTTCCCCATTCAGGAGCAAGCACCTGCCCTCATTAGGGGCAAAATATATTCCTTTTACTTGATTTTCTCCGAAATAGTACAAAGAAACAACACATAAACAAGGGCCTGCCACTTCTGCAGCTTCGACCAGAAAATACATTTGCGGTGCGTTAAGATCAATATATACATCCATTAAATTTTCCACCCGAATGAAAGTGCAACACTTTTGTTGCACCCACATGCAAAGTTACAGCGTCTCTTATGCAGCACCACAGAGGAGTGTACCCCGCTTCTCAAAACCTGAGTAATTTAGTTCTAGAAAAAAATATGTTTCCTTTGTTTGTTATAAACGCATCAACAAATAGAACAGTAGTGCAAGGACCCAATGGATAGAAGACTGGCCTGAAGCAGAAGCTGCACAGAAAATGCCAATAGCTTTAAGCTGAGGAAATTCAGAAGTAAAAGATAACAGTCAAAAAAATGTGATAATCAGAAATGAACCATCAGCTAGTTAAAAAGAGCTATAGGAGGCAAGTATGGCTATTTATTCCAATCTAGTTATACGGACTCCATGTTTTCCTGTTATTCCCTCGAGCACTAGCATGAATGCATAACTACAACATGATTTGCTAAGCTTTTATCGGACTTTAAAAGCAGGATTGAATGAAAGATGTAAGCCTCAAAAACCAAATGTCTTATAGCATCTGATTTGGTAAGACAGTCGAGCTACATGCCATTACCATGAAACCATCCACCCCCAACAAAAACCCATGTGCCAGGGCATGGGTAAAAGTATAGGAAGGCATATGTGCTTAAACATTATTATCCAAGGCAAAATTCTCTAAAACAGAAGGCGTCTTCAAATCCACTCTTTAAACAAGCATCCAAGGCCCATTCTTTTTCTTATTCAACTTTTGACCTCTTGGTCTAATCCAAGACCTTGTGCTCTGCCCAGCATGCATGTAAATAAACCAGCATACACTCTCGCACATTGCAGCCTTGTTTTGACAGCTTACATACAAGGAGACAAGGACATAAGATGGAGAAGTCCAAGAATCAAAGGGGTCCATGGATTGCAATCACAAGATTTGTAATAACGGGAGAAATCTGGACCCAACCCATTTCAAAAGAACTGTTGGGCCCATAGGGTTGGGTTCAGGCCTGTAAACTTTGCCAGCTGTAAGATCAGGTGGGTCTGGACCACCTAAAATAATGTACAGAGATAATATGTTGAATTAATCTATTAATATTTAAAAAATTATTATACATGACATAAAAAAGCAAATATGCAATCTAAATATAAACATCCTAGCTCTAAATTTACTACACTTATATAAAAAACATGTTATAGATAGAGCTGATCATGGGCCGGGCCTTAAGCCCAAACTATATTCATTTTTAGTCAGGCTTTAGACTCAGCCTATTTAAAATTTGATATTTTCTATGCTCAAGCCCAGCCCACGATCAACCCTTATTATATATGACATAAAAGCTAATATGAATTCTAAATCTAAACTCTAACTCTAAATTTACCCCAGCTTAATTCTACTTGAACTTCCCCTTCCCTGTCTCCTCCTCTCCTCTCCTCTCTCTTATTCTTCTCCTCTACTTGCCCTCTCCCTTTTCTCCACTTCCTTCCTGTCTTGTCTCATCCTCACGTTCATTCCATCTACCTGCATTCCAGCCGTCATTTTTGTGGGAGATCTGGAAGTGGATCAACTGTAAAAGTCGCAAGGGCTGCCTCTGCTGCTCCAGCTATTCTGGCCTGATCATCAACCTTGACAAAACCTCCAATATCAATCTTGTGTTTCCAGCCAGCCAACCAGGCCCGATCTTCAAACCTGCCTCAACATTGTTACCACCAAAACAATTCTCAGTTGCTCAACTGCTACCTGGAATTGAGATGCCATCCCAAGCCTGCCTTTGACCATGGGACCACAATCTCTAAGTATAGACCTCCCATCCCACCATCATTTGGCAACCCCACTACTAAAACCATTGCTTTGTTGTCAGTGACATCCAATGTTTTGATGTTCCCTTTCCTCTTACCTTTTTCCATGTGCTTTGGCTCTAATTCGGGTCAAGTCCAGCTTAACCCACCCACTGCATCAAGTCAGCCAAGTTTGACCTGCAGACAGGTTGGATCAAGTTCAGGTCAGGCCAGGTAGGCCTTGCTATCAAGGGTTAAGCTCACTGACTCACTGGCAACCCTGATTTTCAAAAAACTGGATATTCTTAAATGGATTTCGTATACAAAAAAAAAAAAACTTGGTCTAAGACAGAATGGCCTCCACTAATTTGTCATGCTTCTTCCTTCTTCTCATAACAACTTATTACTCAAGTTTTGAGATGTTACACATAGTGATCGAGCAGCCAAACCAGTGCTTCATATGCAAAAGAGCTTAGCACAGTTACACTACTACTAAGCTTCCTATAATGACTGAGTTCAAAATTTATCATTCTTAAATCTCCCACATGCCACCTTAAAGTCACCATCCCTTGTACATTGTTTTGTGCAAATTAGTCTAATAGCTGCCATATTGTATTTCCAGTATATTGGACATGACCCATATAGCCTCTCCTAGGTTCATCCATACAAGTGCTTAACTCATAAAATTACTATGATATCTAGACCAAAGGGTTCCAGTTCAACCAAAGAAACAAAGGATTGGCCCTTTGGCTGATTAGGTTTTAGACTGCCTAAATGAAGAAACCAGCAAAACCCAACCAGTTAAAACATGTCAATTATAAAATGTCATTTTATCAAGTGGCTAATTGATAAAACATCAGTTACAAAATGTTGTTTCGCATAAAAATGAGATTATTGTGAATGATGGTGTCTTGTATTTAGTTGTTTACATTAATCTTTGCATTCTTGAGAGTATGGAAGACGGCCCACCCCATATTAATCTTTGTAAACTACTACAATAGGGGCCTTTGCAGAAGTCTCAGCTCATCAAGGATTATGCCGATCATCTATCCCTGCTTTTAACTCAATGAAAAGACAAAACAAGGTCAAAGAATAACACTGTATAGCCTAATAAACAAATAAAAAAAGAGAAGACCTTATGAAAACCAAACAAAATTTAAAAGATAAAACATCTATGGTTTCTGCGAAACCTAGACAAATCAACCAAATAAACTGATGGAAATGGGCCAAAATATCGACACTGACCCAAACGCAAAACTAGGTGTGGCAATTGGGTCAAGTCGGACAGCATATGTGTCAGGTCAAATACATGATAGGTCAAAATTTTGCCAACCTGAACCTGATCTGTTTATTAAATGGGTCAAAGATCACCACTATTTTATTAACCAGGTAACCTAACCCAACCTATAATAGGTGGAATCAAGTTAAAAGGGTTAACCAGGTTAAGAATTGCCACCCCTCACCAAAACTAGGGTTTGGTTTCAATTTAGTCCCACTGAAAATTATTTACACCTGAAACAGATCGGTTTGGACAAAACTAAAAGCTTCAATAACATACAATTTTTTTTTCATAATTATTTGATTTTTAGCTCATCTGAATGGTTGACCAGAAGTTAAACTGGCAACCTGGTGCCCCAGACTCTTAGACAAGTCAATCTCCAGTCCAAGTATGACAACTATGCTTGTACCTACACCAACCCTAATTCAATACTACTTAGACTTGATTTTGTGGTCACTATAAATAATATATTCCAAGGTGGGGAAAACAACCTAACAAAATCCTTGTTTGTGCAGTTCTTACAGCACAGCCAACTCTTATAAAATACCACTAAGCTGCATTCAGTGTTCCCTAATTTGGAACAATTAGTGCTGCAAAATGTGCCAGTATGGGACTTAGGCGCAAAATGTTTCACACATGTACTCTCCCTATACATGCACACATAAGCACATATGCATCACAGCATGAGCACACATGCTCAAACACATGCATGCACACTACATGTATAACTTTATGCACAAACACATGCATGCCGGGCATGATCTTGCACACATTTGAATGCCTTTTTGCCTCAACTCGATATGGAACAAATAAGGCAGTTTATCTATTTCAGAACTCACAAAATCATAATCTATGACATCATGCAACAGGACTCAACTAGCATAAAGAAAATTGGTGGTACAAAGCATTTAAATTTGCTAAAGCAAGGACAGAAATATTTCCATGCGGGAAGGAGCAGTCTGATCTATGAATAGATACAGGTTTCAAAGTCCCTGCATACACCATTTACAAACCAAAAGGCTTGGGCAACATGCCATTACATAAGACCCTTGTATTCAATATCATACAAAGGATCATCAAAAAGTTGGTAAATTGGCACCATGACATGTCTCGCTGACATGTCTCACTGTCAAGCAGTATGGAAACAGAATTGCAATAAAATCCAGCACATTTCTGCCCACAAGCTTAGGATTAACAGCTCAGCATAGGACTTGATATAAAAAATGCAAGCCTCAAGCTGAATGATAAACATGCGACAAGAGATGACTATGGCCATGCATGAGATGGATACAACAGTTTCATGCTTATATAATATACCACTAAAAACTTTTAATACAAACAGCAAACAAATGATTAAACCTATCAGGATCTAAAAGCATTTATGCAGTGAAATTACAACTTAACCAGGACTAGAGTAAAATAATTTATCACTAAAGCCAAATGACAAACAAGAACAAAAAGAACCTTCGATCTAACTCATAAATTGGGGTATGGTGCTGACTTCATATGCTCTTGACATAGTACTGAAAATAAACTCAGACTAGGCCATGCCATTGTTTTAGAAATGATGCTATCTTAATAAGCTCAGGACATTTGATTCTCTTTGATTGTTCCTTCATTGGATTTTCATAACAACATACAGTTTTTCTTAACGACAAGAAAACCTACAGAAATTCAGAGTTTAAGATAAAATACTTTAGTAAGAAAAACTCACATGAATGTGGTGCAGGTGAAATTGATGGCTTTCTGTCAGGAGGTTTGGCATCTGTTACACTCTCACTTGGAGGTTGTACATGAGCAAAATATACAGCAGGCACCGGTGGAGCAATAGAATGCTGCGGTACAGGCTCAGGTGCAGCAGAATGCTGTGGAGAGGCCACAGCTGCAGCAGAATGCTGTGGAGCAGCTGCAGGTGCAGGATCTGGAACTAGGAAATAAGCTTTGCCCTTGGGCCTGTTAGAATAACCAAATCGGCAACGAGTGGGAGCTGGAGTTTGGTAACTGTGTCGAGGAGGAGGAGCAGGAGCTAGATGAATGTCTGGGTAACTGTGATGGTGGTGGTGGTGGTGGTTGTGGTGGTGGTGGTCTGGCTGGGGTTGAGGAGTTGGACTAGGCGAACTGCTGCCTCCACTATTCAGAGAATGTTGAAAAAATGAGGAAAGTCGGACCTGCTTTACTCTACCAAATACAGTGTGGTTGAGACCAAGATTGCCTGCAGAAGAATTAGAGATGGTCTTAGCCAACTGTTTCAACCTGGGCAACGAGGGTTGGTTATTCCCAACTTTAAGCACAATGAAGGTCTCAACAATCGTTGGAGGAGCCACTGTCGAACCCTCTAAATTTGTCAAACTAACATACAGATTCTGCAATACATGAAAAGCAGATGTTAGTTTATTAACAAGTTTAGGCAATAATTTCTAGCAAATGCCTCTTAAAATATGAATGCTTAGCAACTGTAAATAATGCTCTAAAATTATCACATAAAATTCCCCTAGATGGATGCTTGTTTCTCCAATAAAAATTGGAGATTTGCTCTTTTCTTCAAAGCAGTTATATGCCTCAAGAAGCAGACCTGCATTTTTAGCAAATGGAGAGACTAAAGTCTTCTCGCTAGAAAATTTCTAACATCACAAACTCATTAGGAGGTGTTTGGTATGGGGGGATCATCCCAAGATCAAGGGTGATGTGGGTGGAGGTGATGAAATCATCACATTTGGTTGCACTATGGTAATCTTACATAGCAGTGATTCCAAATCACCCCCACTCCTCAAATCACCACCCAACCCGGTGATGGCATATCCGTTCTAGAGTTCGGAAATTCAAGATCACCTTAGGACAGTGATCTTGACTGAGATTTAAGGATAAAAATATCCCTCTGTTCAGCAAAAAAAAGAAAAGGTATATCAATATACCATAAGTGTATTATATCAATATTATATTTATATATATGATATTATATTATATTAATATTATATATTATATTTATGATATATTATATTATTAATCATATCATTATCATATTATTATTCAATGATAATTTTTAACTATGATAGAAATATATTATTATACTTTATATTTATATAACAAAATTATTTAATGTATTACTTCTACTTGCTTTATTTTACTAATCCAAATAAATATTAGTATTATATTATAAGTATAAATAAAAATATTAATTCTATAATAATAATTATTATATCCTTATAGGATTAATAATTAATAGAACCAATAAATAATTTTCATGAAAATATTAATAATTAAATAGGAATAAATATATTAATATTTTATTATAACATATTTTATATGATTAAAAATATATTTTATGAAATATATCGGGGACAATTTTGGTATTATACGATTAGTGATCTTGGATTCCCATGAAGTACCAAACAAGTTACTCATGGATACCTAGGGATCTTTAATCATTGGACCATGGTCTACCGAACGCAATGATCTTATATCACTAGAGATCAAATCACCTCAAGTTTTGGATCATCGATGATCTTAGATCACCGATGATCTTAGATCACCATGGTGATCCCATTTGGGTCATCAGAAGCCACCTTAGAAATGAAAACAATTAGAATTGAAACTAGATGTGTTTTAACAAAGTCATCAAAAAATGGAAGACTTCAGTATGTCAAAACAATTTTCACTAACTAAAGTATTCTGAGCTAGCAACATTCTAACATCACAATTTCTTTAGAAATGAAAAGGGCTAGCATTAAGACTCCATTATGTTTTGACAGAGATCCCCTAGACACAAAAAGGCTTTACTATGATGCATGTTAAAATATTCTCCCAGAAAATGATATATACATATATAGCATTCACCCAGATGCAGAAGTTAGATTCAGGCACATGTCCTCTCAAAGATCATAAAACATTGACTATATTAAAGTGTGAAAAATAGCTTACTTTTTTTTAAGTGCTATCTTATGAGTTATTGGTCAATTCATGATGCTAGTGTTGATTTTGAACATTTGAATAGTTGTGACTTGTTTGAGGTGGACTCTGGAAGGTGTAATGCCCCGTTAATTGGTGATGTGATCTTGTGGCACAGTCAAACGTATTAATAATAACATATCAGATGGCTCATTTGCTAAAGGTTCGGTGTCAAGAATGATAGCACATCTTATAAAAGCCTTAAAAAAGGTAAAGAGACTAGAATTATGCTTTTTCAAAGCATAGCTGATTAGTTATCAAAATGCATGCTCCTCAGCTCATTTCTACGATGAGCTCAAATATACAAGAAGCATGACATTTTCCAAAGTATTTTAAAAATCCGTCTTTAACCAAGCTCAAAAATGACAAAAATTGGACTCTTCAACTTTATTCTACTCGGTCATCTTATTGTTTGAAGAGCTGCTAATATCTTAAAAGGTCAGAATCTAGAAATTTGATAAGCATGTCTGCTGTCTGACACGTATATGACTCATCAATAGATGTTAGACACAGATTCCTTGAGCCAGGTGCAAGGTCCAGTTAACACCATATATATAACAGTAGGCACTGGTTTAAATTATTAAGAAAATTTAAGCATTACTAGAGATAATATGCCAGAAAGAGTTTATTTGAAAGAAAAAAAATCATGGAGCAAAATATGATAAGCGGGCAAACCTCAAAAGAAAGGAGCAGCAGCCCCGACTTCATCTGGTCCTTCAGTTCACTGAGCTTGTCTTGTACTTGATCGATTGCGACATTTAAACTGAAATTAAAAAGAGAATGCACCGTTTGCAGAAGAAAAGCATTTTGTGGAGGGATAATCGTAATTCCTCCAGGGAACTTTAGAACCTCAAAGAAGGACGAGTTCCCAAACAAGGATGTGGTCAAGTGGAGAGTTGACTGCCGCGTAACCAAGGATGTAATAGACTCTCTGAGAACACTTATCTCAGCTGAAGATATAGTTGAATTTCTTGGATAAGGCCAAATGCCAAACACTACGGTTGTCCAATTTGATCCAGCTAAAGGTTCTACAGAACTTACAACCACCTGATTAATTGAAACCGTGGAGTAAGGACATGTGCACGTTTTGGATGGACATTAAAAAATTAGATAAAGTACAAAGCTTACCAAGGAATTAGGAACACCAATTTCTTCATAGATATCATATTGAAGTTTTGAGATATTGGCACTTAACCGAGCTGCAGGCTTTTGCAGTCTGAAACTTGCTACAATATCAGCTGCCAAAATTAAATCTCTAGGTAAGAAAAATTCAGATACTTGAAGTATAGTAATATTAATAAAAAAGACAGGAAAAATCATAGAATATTGTACTATGATTGTTGATTTCTGACATCTTTAATATCCAGAATTCTGGAAAAGAAAAGAACTTCAATTTAATTAAAGGTATAATTCAGACAAGTCATGGCATAAATAAACCCTATCTATTAAAAAAATTCAACTTCATCAAAGAAGAATACTTAAACAAGCCTGCCCTTATTGGTGACAACACAAAGCAATTTGTCATCATACATCTCCATCTGGTGTTGCCTGCTAGTTACAGCATCCAATCTCTTAGGAAAAGAATGCACCAGCAAAAAGTTAAATGATATTTGATAAACTGTTAACAGTTTCTCTGTAATATTGTCAACCAAATTTAACCATAACTGCCAGAGAAAATTCCACTCTAGCACTAAGTAAACATGCATGAAATTAGTAAGAGGTATGTCTGCACTCACACTGTAGTGTCATCTATAGGGCCTTCCATATTTATACTTAGGAAGCAAATAATATTGATAAAGGCTGTTAATAGCTATAGCAGTTTATATGCATCAAACATTTTAAATATATATATATATAGATATATATAGATGCTGCATAGATTTCCTACATCTGCAAACTCTATGGCAAATTCCTAAAACACTACAAGTCCATGATATCACAAGTGGTATGATGCCCTATAAAACTGAATTCATTTGAACATCTCTTCTTCAAAGTTCTATGATATCAGAGGACAGGTCACCATCATGAAACCTTCTGACAAGCTTTGTAGACCTACAATATCATTTGCATATGGGAAAGTTAATGGGGTTTATGTGGTGGTTCTAATTAGGTTATACAGTAATTCCAACCTCTCTTCCACTAGATACACAAGACCCAAAGCTATGAAGCTGGGCTTTTGCCAGTTCATCAAACTAAACAAATTTCATTTGGGAGCTTGAAAATATTTTAGCATTCTCTGCTCATTGAAGTACCAAAGGATGGACTCATTCAATTATTTTGCACCTTTGTCCTCACCACCACTGATCCTTCGGCACCTCTCTCTACAGTATTCCCTAAAATATAACAAAAATGACAATACCTACTTACTCCATTAACTTTGACATTTGATTGCATGCATCACTCCATTTTTAAATTCAACATGCATAAAGAAGAGCATACCATTTCATTATCTCAAACAAATAGCCAGAACATTCAAAATTTTTAATTATATTCTACTAACAATTTGAAAGGAGCATCACTCATCATTCAATTGATTATATTGTTTTTTGACCAAATTGTTCCCAAGCGAAAGCATGCCCTCTTCTACATAGCAAACTTTCTCTTATGCAGTAAGATGCTCAAGTACACAGTATCCTAGAAGAATGCCACTTGCAATTGGTTAATGCAAAGTACACAGAAATGGGGCGTCCTCACAAAGGCAAGCTCATAAATGTGAATTATGTATGTAATTTGCATGTCACATCGTAGAAATTAATAGTGCAATCTATGTGCCCTTAACCACCATGCTGTTACTCTTATGGATGTCCAAATCCAAGTTTTTGCTGGTAGTCATCGACGCTTCATAATGAAAATACTTGCATAGCCTTACGATTCCTTGCTTGTTTCTTTACAAGTTGGCATACTTGACAGCAATCAAAACATTTCTGAGGGTAGAGCTTCCCTACAGCCAAAACTAAGGCATTGTCAAAGCTCAGATTAGCCTTCAGGACCTTCACTCTTGAGTTTACATGAAGAACATCATTGGGCTCTCATACAGAAAGCCACCATCATAATGAAAAAAAATCCCTCAAAATTGTTAAAACAGTGCCAAATCTTGAAAACAATGCTTAAAATCCGGGACAATCTGTAACGCCACTTCCAGATGAAGCATATTAAATAACACCATAATCCATCTTCCATAACATAAAAAATACGGAAAGCAACCAGAATAGATTCCAACACATACATATTAAAATTCCCAGTACCATGTAATCGAATCAGATCACTCTATAATCTCCAATAGAAATTCAGATCAAATATATACTTGGGTACAGAAACATCAAGAGTCCTTAATCATCAGAGTCAGATCTACAATCAAGCACTAACTTAGATGACGCTCAAACTCAAGATCCATTCCAACACCGTAAACTTCAGTAATGATCCAAACTTACTTCATGAAACAAAGGAGCGTTTCTCATCAACCATGCATAGTATCTTCCGCGAACATTACAATCTGCATCAATCTAATCAACCCAGCATCCAAAACTGTGATTTCATCAAATAAGAAATTCACACTCATTTCTAACAAATCCAAGAATAGGAAAATAAATGCCCCCAAATAGTTAACGAAAATTAAGAAATAAAACAACCAATTGATCAAGATATCACATTTTTCACCCTATAAATCAGCAAATGCAAGTCCACATCAACACAAACCAATTAACCAGAAAAAGAATGCATCAAACCAATCACAAGATGAACCAATTCAAACTGCCCTACAAAAAAAAAACCATGCCACGATCCAGCAATGCACCCCAATGCAATTGCCGAAACCTCCCGAAATCCACCAAAAAAAACCCAACCACTCTCAACACTCCCCAATCCTCACCTTTAAACCGCGGGTCCCGTTTCCGATCCATCAGATTTCCACTATGCTTAAAGAAGGGGGGAAGCCAGAACACGGCCGGCAGCAGAATGGCAACACCAAGAACCAATGCCAAAACGCACCGCGACCGCACGATCTTGCCGATCGATCGGCACTGGGGGCAGCTACCGCCAGCATTCCCCTCGGCAGCCTCTGATGATGATGTAGGGGCGGTGGATAAGGATTGCTCGTCTTCGACTTTCCCCATTGCTGCAGATCTCTTCAATCTCCATCGCCACTCTCCTCATCAAAACCTCCCATTGCCGCAAAAGGAGATCGAAGAACAGGACGAAGACGAGGAGAAGTAGAAGGGAGAAATCTAGGGCAAGAGTTAGGGTTTCGTTTTCTTGGGTTATTTTTTTGGGGGTTAGGAGGAGAGGAGAAGGAGAGGGGTGACGAGGGGGATGAAGGTAAGAGTAGGGAAGAATTAAACTGCAGACGAGTGTGGAGTGGTACTGAGGTTTCTTATTTATTTATTTATTTATTCCATCTTTTTGCTCTATTGCACGCGTGGTTTTATCCGTTTAAATTTTTTAAGAAAAGGTCCAATTGAGACTCGAGACGAGGCGAACCCAGCATTCCCCGTCGTAGTGGAATTGGGAATAACGTGTCGGCTGCGTTGTTAACTAAAAAAAAACAGCCGATCAGATCACTAAAGAAAAATTAATTTTTACCATTATAAATTTAAATTTGAATAACTCATTTAATTTATAAATAATAAAAATATAAAATATAAAATAAATATTTTATTAGAATGAAATGCGTATAAAAAGGTTCGGATTGTATCATGACCGTAAGAGAATGATTGATTTTTTTTTTTTTTTGTTTTTGAAAACACTAATTTTTAGATTAAATATTGCACAGCTTTGAACATGCTCTAATCTCTTCCTCATAGAATAGATTATGTGATGCTTTAAAAGATGTATAATAAATGATTCAATAATTGATATTATGAAAAAAATTAACCATTGTTTCATGCATACATTATAAAAACAAAACTTATAAATAATATATAAAAAATATTATATAATTAAACTTTAAAAAGACCAGTATTGTAGTTATTGATAAGGTTATTCAAATTATTGGGGAATATGTGTTGATGTTACTGGCTACTAATTAAAATATTATAGTTTTTAATAAAAAAATATTTTTTAATATGATACAAAATTTAAAATTAAATATTTTATTTTATTTAAAAATATTTAAAATAATAATTTTATGATAATGATTATTATTAAAATATTGCTCATGCCATGTATAAACATAATTTCTTAGCCAAAGAATTAAATTTTTTTAAAAAACTTAGACCAGAAAAAAAAAAAAAAAAAAAACACTACCATAATTACTGAGGAGGTGGAATTGGATGCAAGGGGAAATCCAGTCTTTAAGCATTGGATAACTTGATAAGTAATGATTGAACAATGATTATTAGACAAAAGAATCCGTTACGTGTGACAAAGAACATTACCGCGTTGGTGCAAAATTTTTGGCGGTGCGCGAAGAATAAATCTCGTGACGTGGGGGCCGCTGGTTGTATGGTTGGCTGAACGGGATGGGAGTGAAGAGCGACGGTGGAGGAGTTGGGAAAGAGGGTGGGCTTCGGTGGAAATTACGGGCCTGCCTTTTGTATTTTTTTTGGTCGATTTGATGGGAAAACATTGTTTTCTCTAGCTTTTAGCGTGATCATGGAGGCAATGGAAGACCAAGTTATGTTTCAATAAAAAAAAAAAAAAAGTACACAAAAAAAAAAAGAGAGGCAAAAACAAAAAAAAAAAAATCCAAGCCAAATACTAGGACATTTTATGCACTATGTGCAAGACATGAGCATTTTTATATCTCATATATATATATATATATATATATATATATATATATATATATATATATATATATATATATATATATATATATATATATATATATATAAAATTGGTCCCACAGATAAGAAGAAATATTTTATTGTGCAATGATTATAAATTCCATCTATTTTTAGAATTGGTATGATGACAAATGAAAATGTCAAGAGGAATTGTAAACTCAAAATATGCAAGATATCAAAGATTGATAGGAAGTTAATTTAAGCTCAATTTGAAGGATAAAAGAATATTGAAAACTTGTCTCTTGGATGTTTAACTTAATATAGACAAGCAGTTTTATTAAACCATCCCGCTTATCTATGTTTGTGGATCTAAAGCACATCAAGTTTCTTAATTCAACCATAGTATTAGAAAATATTTAGGATACATATATTTATCGATAAACTTTATCTTCTATCCTATCTTGGAACTAATTCTCTTATAATCTTTCCTCTTTTATTTGGTGATTATCATAATCCCTTTTTTTTTTTTTTTTTTGTGTAGAAGAAGCATGGGTTGTCCCATGGATTCCTTTCATGAGAAAAGGAATGAATACAAGAATAGCATGATCCTGTTTTCTACAAAATATCATCCAATGTAATCAATTCATCCATGCCAAATGGATGAATTGATTTCCTTTCATGAGAAAAGGAAATCAATTCATCCATGCCAAATGGGTTGTTCTCTTCAAGTTGAAATGATATGTTAAAACAACTGTTCCATTGAATTAGATCTAACAAATAGCAAACAATTTGACATTTGAATTTTAAATTACATAGCTGCTTGGACTTGCCATTGCTTTTTCCTTTCCACCGTACTGTTAAATAATAACCATTACAACATCTTAACATGCACATCTTATTATCGCTTAAATATTATGATTGTGTCTATAATAATTACAATATTATTAATTAACTAAAAAAGGCAGATCACTTGTGTTTCTTTTATAAATTTATGTTTCTAAAACATAACTATGACACAACTAGTTAGAAAACTAAAATTCATGGCATTTTAATTTCACTGCTATGAGCTTTTGAAATCAACATTTTATTTTTTTGGAATTTCTAAATACACCTTTGCTTAGTCACCAACAAAGGGTGCATGCAAGAGAAGTAGGGAATAAATAGATGAACATGATCTTGCGCATATGATATACGCACCATTTTTGGCTATTAAATTTCTCTCTTTCTCTCTCTAGTGAGCAAGGGTTGAATGTACTTAGATTCATTCTCATTAAACAAGAGGATATATACAGTGCTTCAAAGAGTAAAGACGAGAAGCTCAAAGTTATTTACATCAAAACAATAAAGGTCCTGCCTACCTAATTTATTGAAAATTGTTGGCACAACAAACACATGTTCTATCAAAGTTGGTGTCAACACAAGTTTTAACATCAAGAACCAAATTAGTAAAGCTTAGTTAAAACTAACATTTTGTTGTATAATCAAGAAACCTCGCACATCTAAGATGACTAGAATCCCTTAATTAATAAGCCATTGTAATTTTGAAAATGAAGTTAGAAGCAATGCAAAAGTCTTAACATTTTTCTTTTACCAGCATGAGTCCAACAATTGTATTAGGCCATGGGTTCAAACATATGGTTTGAATGGCATGTGCCATGCCTTTGAGTAGAGGCCGAAAGAAAGCCCGGCATGTGAAGGTTCTCATATTATAGCCATCAACCGAGCTTCCTAGTAGGTGATTTGATTAAAAGATAACGTGTTTCCTTGTGGAAGGGAGGATTTTAGGTGTACCTTCCGAATAAATAAAGGATTCAAAGAGCAGATGTGTTGAGGAAGTGTTTGTGGACATATGAATATTAACGTAAGGTGAGGGAATGAGTGATGGCATTAGGTTAGTTTCCTCTGTAGTTGAACTAGATTTGGAGTTTTGATGAGGTTTGAGTGACGTCGATGGATTGCAGCCTCTGAAAGTATTGATAGGAACCATGGCAACTGAGAACGGCAGGGTGCATTGCTTTGAATGATGGCATTTTTATTTTGGTAGGTAGGATTATCTTAATCGATCAGAAACAAATACATGGGAACCAGAAAATAAGATATTACAGAATTGAACGAAAAGATTAGTTGAGAGAATCCATAATATAGGCCATGCATGGTTCGCCACATAAGAAGTCAGTAGCACTATTAGTTTCTCTATAAATATGTGAAACCTCAAAACATATCAGTATTCACCAATAATCCTATAAATATGGAAGGCGGCTTCTATCAGCAGCACGAGATGTTGAGCGATGGCGTTGGAGTAATATTGTCAATTGTAATAACTAGATTCATATTTTGGAATATTTGTCAAATGTAATAGATATGGTAGTTATATCGTGTTGTCATGAACGATCATCACACATAAGCGGCAATTAATATCCATATTACAATGTAAACTTCCTGGAATTGTTATTATATTGACCATTATTCTGATGCACTGTCTAATTCACCAATGCAACATTTTTGTTCAACTCAACTACTTTGGCAGCATCTTATCGATCACCAGAGGCTATAGAAGAGTTTTAGACCCCAGCAGCTTGACGATTTGATTGGGTAGCTTCGTTAGGTACCTTGCTTCGAGATCTAGGCATGAATCCTAGGCATGCACAAACGTTGGCCACAATAGTCACCAATCTTGGGTAGTTTTCATACCAATTTGGAGGATGTGGTCAAGGACTTGGAGAGCTGTAATTGTGAAAGTTAATTACCAATTAAAGACTTGTCTGCTGATGACATATAGTCATGGACTTGTAAGCTCATGTAATTTGTCAATTATAAAATTAATAGCTAAATATTCGACCAATTGTTATTATTTAGCAATTGGCATCTTTTTAATTTGGATGATGTCTGAGTAGTTGTGGAACCTAAACATTAATTCAACCAATTTGGGAGAAGCCCCTGATTTACTCCTTCAGATTTATAAGATTAGTGATGTCAGGATAATAGCACCCTGACAACTTCCAAGAGT
This sequence comes from Cocos nucifera, assembly GCA_006176705.1. Taxonomy (NCBI): domain Eukaryota; kingdom Viridiplantae; phylum Streptophyta; class Magnoliopsida; order Arecales; family Arecaceae; genus Cocos; species Cocos nucifera. Next base: position 186,266 of record QRFJ01004015.1, on the reverse strand, counting down.
AGCAAGCATGTGAGCAAAATAGTCTCTAAATTGAAATCCTAGTTTGAACATGTTTGCATAGGTATTGGCAATGGCACTTTGTGGAGTATCACCTAAAGTTGTGATCTAAGAATTTTTCTTCAATGTAAATGAATGGAAAAGCAAGGAATTCCACTTCCCATCCATATCAATTCTATTGTTTCCATGTCATGTTGGAATGATGAGCTTAGTTTCAGCACGGGACATGGCACTTCATCTAACCTGATCAAACTAGAGCATGATTGACCTTGAATCTAGCTCGACCTATCTTGGTCATTAGTCATTACACTCGAACTAATTCCCTCTTTCTTTCTTTTTTTTCCTTTTTTTTTTTTGGAGGGGATGGACAACCTAATTCTCACCAAGTTATCTGGCTTTGACTCGATCTGTAACATAGCATGCAAAAGAAATTGGAGGAAATATAGCTTCATAAAACAATAGTTGGAACTAAAACAATATTCCATCACTTTTTTAACTTTGTTGAAAACCTGGGATGTCCCTTGTAAAGATTCATCATCATTCTAGTGTTTGTGTTCTGTCTTGTGGTAGATAGAAAATGCTCAGTTGGACATAGATAGCCCGACTCATTTAGGCCTATGTTAGTTTAACATTGCTATTGCAGATAAATCAATGCCACTTTCTAAATTGCACCCTACTGCTTTTACTTTTATGATGCCAGACATGAGGATCAACGGTAGTGCTTCGCACGTAACATTTATGTGAAACGAAGCACGGATAATTTTGACCTTTTTTTTTTCCTTGCAAATCAGTTGGCATATCCCATGGGAAGTGCTATTATTTAGCAAGGAAAATTCTTCCTATACTGTGGGCTACACCGCCTCCGATGATTTGCTCTCGCATTGGGTCAGAGCGTGGTGCTCCAAAAAAAATTTTTTTTTCGCTCCAATCCTGTGCGAAAGCCAATCATCATAGACAATATCCATGGAGCTACACCGCCCACGATATAGAAAGTATTTTTTTATCTAATAATTATCAAGTACATGCTTTGTTTTGATAGGCTTGAATGAGTTTTTTTTTTTTTTTTACCGTACCATTCTTTCTCCCTTCTTATTGCATGCAAAGGAGCAAGTTGCAAACCAGAATAGGATGAACAACGAGAAATTGTACTCTATACTAAATGCACCACAATGGTAGGGGAGCAGATCTTCTATGGTGCAATTTTTGCACCGCATCATGCTATATGTTGATGCAGAATCTCATCGTCATCGAAATCGATTGGAATGGAGGTGGACCAGATCGTCGTCGGAGACCTGCAAAATAAAGTTCCATCCAAAACTGATGGAGGGTGGCTCCAGCAGGACCCTCCGACGATCAAATTAACTCTAGCTAACAGGAATGGAGTGCTCGGGAATAAATTCCACAGAGCTTAGAGAAGAAGAAAAGGAAAGCTTAGAGCTTAGAGATCAGAGATTAGAGTTAGCGTATCTGGAGGGTCCTATTTATAGGCGGAGCCTGATTGATAGTGACGACCATACCGTCTGGTAGCGAGCCGTCGGAGCCGCATGAAGTTTGGTACGGAGAGGAAGGCGTCGTTAGGTGGCGGCCATGTCATCCGATTGCGGGCCGCATGGGGTCGGTTATAGAGAAAGTGGCATCGCCAGTAGTGGTGGCCATGTCGTCCGACTGCGGACCGCATGGGGCTGGTTACGAAGAGAGTGGCATCGCCAGTAGTGGTGGTGGCGGCCATACCGCCGAGGTCCGACAGTCGTAGCTCGAGGAAGTAGGCATTGGTTCGTGGACTCGGGTATATACCAATTTCAAAGAAATTCGGGCTCCAAGAGGAGTTCGACCGAAAGGGGGAGCTCGAAAGGAGTTCGACTCTTGTGGGAGTTCGATCGGAGCTCGATCGGGGCGCCACCGCTGAGAAGTTCGGTCGAAGGAGGGAGCTCGGAAGGAGTTCGACTCTTGTAGGAGTCCGACCAGAGCTCGATCGCTGAAGAGCTCGATCGAGGCGCAACCGCTGAGGAGTTCGGCCGAAGGAGGGAGCTCGGAAGAAGTTTGACTCCTGTGGGAGTCCGACTGGAGCTCGACCACTGAAGAGCTTTGCCGAGGTGCAACCGCTGAGGAGCTTGGACGAAGGGGGGAGCTCGGAAGGAGTTCAGCTTCTGTGGGAGTCCGACCAGAGCTCGGCCACTGAAGAGCTCGGCCGAGGTGCAACCGCTGAGGAGTTCGGCGAAAACCCCGCCGCTAAGCAGTTCGACCAAGACCCGCCCGCTGAAGCTCTTTCGTAGCTACCGGCCGCATCAGGTTGAGCACCAAACTGGACTTCAATAGGAGCAGAGTTTATCTCCAACAATAGTCCCCCCCACTTTCGAGTTCGAAACTCGAAGGATGGGAGTGCAGAAGAGGCGACTGTCGAAGTTCTCTTTTGGGCTCCGTGTTGGTTTAGGTCGAAGCTCGGAGGGAAGATTTCACCTCCAGCCAAAGTTGATGTCGAAGTTGAGGCTCGGGGGAGACCTCATCTCCGGCCGAGGTTGACGTGGGCACTTGGGGAGATCTTATCTCCTGCAATCGAGATTAATACGAGAGCTTGGGAGAGATCTGACTCAGGACGAGATTGTCTCCGATCTTATCTTTGGCCGAGGTTGTCTCGGTCGCTCGGGAGAGTCTTATCTCTGGTCGAGGTTGAAGTTGAAGCTCTCCGACCGAGGTTGATACGGTCGCTCGGAAGAGATCTTATCTCTAGCCGAGGTTGAAGTTGAAGCTCTCCAGCCGAGGTCGACACGGTCGCTCGGGAGAGATCTTATCTCCTACGCCCAGGGTTACCTCGAGGGAGATCTTATCTCCTACAGCAAAGGTTGATGGAGATCCTATCTCCTGTTACACTTCGAAGCTCGGGCTTGGACTTTGCTCACGTTAGGACAAGCTTCCTAACGAACTATGGGGGCACATGCGGACCATCGTCCGTGCCTCTCCCTTCATCTCGTCTAAGGTGAATGAGGCCTTTGACTTTGCTCGCATCAGGACGAGGTTCTCCTCCTATTCCTAATGAGCTGTGGGGGCACATGCGGACCATCGTTCGTGCCTCTCCCTCCATCTCGTCTAAGGTGAACGAGGCCTTCGACTTTGCTCGCGTCAGGACGAGGTTCTCCTTCTGTTCCTAACGGACTGTGGGGGCACATGCAGACCATCATTCGCGCCTCTCCCCCATCTCATCTAAGGTGAACGAGGCCTTCGACTTTGCTCGCGTTCAGGACGAGGTTCTCCTCCTATTCCTAATGGGCTATGGGGGCACATACAGACCGTCATCCGCGCCTCTCCCCCCATCTCATCTAAGGTGAATGAGGCCTTCGACTTTGCTCACGTCAGGATGAGGTTCTTCTCCTGTTCCTAATGGGCTACTTTCGCTCACTTCTTTCCTATCATCATGTAATTCTTGCACCAAAAAATAATAATGCTGAGCGAAGAAGTTTTATTAAAGGGAGTCTACTGGTAATACATCCTCAGATTTTCTGAGTTTCAAGATCGGAGAAGCACTATTCCTCCGAGCTCCTTCAGGCGATAGGTTCTGGGCCGGATAACCTCCACCACTTCATACGGACCTTCCCAATTTGGGATGAGCTTTTCTTGACTCTGAGGCTAAGAGACGGCGGCTCGCTGAAGCACTAGGTCCTCCACTCTGAACGTCTTACCCCTAACTCTGAAGTTGTAGTACCGTGCCACCTTCCGTCTGTAGGCTGCCATCCGAATACGGGCCTCCTCCCTTTTTTCTTCCAGTAGGTCAAGATTAACTCTGAGGTCTTGGGGGTTGAGCTGCTCGTCAAAGTCCATGACTCGTGCGGACGGGAGCTGAAGTTCGATCGAGATAACTACCTTCATGCCGAAGGCCAAGGCGAAAGGCATTTCTCCGGTCGGCGCCCTTTGAGTAGTTCGGTATGCCCAGAGGACGTGGTAGAGTTCGTCCACCCAAGCCCCCTTTGTCCTATCGAGCCTTGTCCTGATGCCTTGCAGAAGGGTCCGGTTGGTCACCTCAGCCTCCCCATTAGCCTGCGGATGAGCCACCGATGTGATGCGGTGGAAGATGTTCAGTCCTTCGTAGAATTAGACGAACCTTGCCCCAGCGAACTACCACCCATTGTCGGTTATAAGGATTCGGGGCAGGCCGAACTGGTAGACTAGCGACTTTCAGACGAAGTCCTGCACCTTAGCCTCGGTGATCTTCGCTGGTGGTTCGGTTTCGACCCACTTGGTGAAATAATCGATCGCGACCAAGAGAAACTTTCGTTGCCCGGATGCTGTTGGAAAGGGGCCGAGTATATCCATTGCCCACTGCGCAAATAGCCAAGGTATACTGAGCGGAGCAAGCTCGGATGCCGGCTGTCTTTGCACACTGGCGTTCTTCTGACAGCGGTCACACTTCTTCACGTATTCCATGGAATCATGAAATAAGGTCGGTCAGTAGTACCCCTGTCGAAGTAGTTTTTATGATAGGAACCTGGCTCCTACGTGGCTTTCGCAAAGTCCTTCGTGCACATCCCACAGTACGAGATTGGTCTCTGAAGGTTGGAGACATCTCAGTAACGAAAGGGAGTACGACCTCTTATACAACTTGCCTTCATATAAAATGTAGCGGGAGGCCTGATTCCTAAGCCTCCGAGCTTCTTTCCGGTCGTGAGGAAGAACCCCCTCTTTAAGGTAGGTGATAAGTGGTAAAAATATACTAATAAAAATATTAAATTATAAAATAAATTAATCTATTTCTTTAGAAATTGATATTTTTATTAATCTTATATAGAAAAGAAGGCCACCAATATGAAGATCTTATTTTTTTGGTTCAGATAAAATAAATTTCAGGCAAAACAGACTTCAAACGAGTCCGAAATTAAATTTCAAAAAAAAAAACCACCAACGCAACGCTGACGTCAGCATTTTTCGCGGCGCACGGTGGACCAACCGGAGGTATTTTGGGCATTTCACATCAGGAAAAGTGCTCTGATTGGCTGAAGAATGCGGCGGTCCACGCAACATCGGGCTCGCGCATGGTCCATGGAGGGTAATTTGGAAATTTTGGCTGATCCAACGGGCGATTTTCACTGAAACTCGATCGGACGATCGAAACGAAGGCACTGATGGATGGCATCCGCAGCTCCCGATCGAGATCCAACGGCTGAGATTCATCCCGATGTTAAACTAAAGATTAGAAGGCTTCTTTCTACGCGATCGAACGGCCCAGATTCGATCCAATAGTTGATCCAACGGCTGGCATTAAATCTGACTTGATCTGGATTATTTTAAGAGATTTTTGAGTAATTTTTGGACCGTTTGATCAACATCTAACGGGCAGAATTATTCAGATCTTAATTTGAGTTATTTTAGGAGTCTTAAACCTAATTTTTAATGAATTTTGGGCGGAAATCAATCTCTTGATCTATAAAAAGCCTGTTGTTGCCGTGAAAAAAAAAATCAGAGAGAGACAGAGAGAGAGACGGAAAGAAAGAGAGAGGGAAGTCAGAGAAAAAGAGAAGAAGAGAGAAGAAGATAGTTAAAAAAAAAAAGAAAAATAAAGAGAAAGAGAGAGGAGAGAGGTTGAAAGAGAAGAGTGATTTGTAAGAAAATCAAAAAGAAATTTTAATTTCTTTCGACGATCAAGACATCGATTAAGGAGCCTCTTCATCTTCGCCAAGTTCTCCACATCAAGAGCAGCAGACAATTAATTTCAGCAATCAAACAGTCTAATTTCTCTATGCCTTTTATTTTATTCACTGTTTTTGAATTTGTTATTATGAACTAAAATTTTTTTACTAAGGCTAAGGTGTAGCCACTCTTTTGATGCAATATTCAGTGTAATTTATTTTTAAATTTTATTCATGAGGAGTATATAAATCTGATCTTAATGCTTTTAGATTATTGGCCATCTTCTAATTGATCTGATGAACATAGATGTTACAGACCAAGTACATCTATGTTAATGCTTCTTGATTATATACCTTGTATTATGAATCAAATTAGAATTCATATGCATGCGAAAATTTTAGTGCGCTTTGGATGCAGCGTATTTTAATTAGAGGATTTCATAAAATCTAATGCATTAATATTTATTTAAATTACACCTGGATCAAAGAATAATTAATAAATATTAATAGTTTTGCTATGCCTGGATCAAAAGGTAGTGAATAAATTAGGAGACTCCACCGTCACATGAAATAAAATTAATCTAAAAATCTAAATATTGTATTGACTGAGTTGGTGAATCGATTGCCTTAGTAATCCATTACTCTTGAGTTTAAAACCTTAATAATTTACACTCTCTCTATTTTCTTAAAAAAAATTTAATTATTTTTTATTTTATTCTTTAATTTTTTATTCTCATAAATCGATCTTCTAAATAAAGCATAGGAAAGAGCTTTTCAGTACTTATTTTCCAATCCTTTAGGGACGATACTCTACTCATTCACTTTATTACTTGATCGACTGGTGCACTTGCCATAGCTATAAATTAGCACACATCAAGTTTTTGGTACCATTGTCGGAGATTGTGTCTAAAATAATATTAAAATTTTGATCCTAGCTTTACTTTAAAAATTTATTTTTAATTTTTATTATTTTAAAAAAAAAATTTAGTGCATGACACGTACTGGACATAGTAACTTACTACCTCTAGATCCAGAAATTGAAAGGACTATTAGAAGACTACAACAAGAGAGAAACATGGCAGCGAAAGATCCTAACGACATCAATCTAGGATTGGATATGGCGACTGAAGGATAGTATGAAGCTATTCGATCAGTACATCGTCCATTAAATAATTACATCACACCATCTGTAGCCGATGCAGCTTCGAGCATCAGGAGACCGCCTGTACGAGCAAACAACTTTGAAATAAAATCGACGATGATCCAGATGATTCAATCAACTGTCCAATTCAGTAGACACGTGCATGATGATCCGAATGCCCATATTTCTAATTTTTTTGAACTTTGCAATACTTTTAAAATTAATGAGGTGTCGGATGATGCTATTAGATTAAGGTTATTTTCTTTCTCTTTATGGGACAAAGCTAAGAGTTGGCTTCATTCTCTTCCTGCAGGTTCTATTATAACTTAGGATGTCCTAGCCCAAAAATTCTTAGCTAAGTACTTTCCACCATCCAAGACTGCCAAGATGCGCAACAATATCACTTCCTTTATGCAGATGGATATGGAGACATTATATGAGGCTTGGGAGCGTTTCAAGAAACTGCTGAGGAGATGTTCACATCATCAACTATCCGTATGGCTTCAGGTACAAACTTTCTATAATGGTTTATCTCCTACTAATCGTTCTATGATTGATGCAGCAGCAGGAGGAACCATTAATCAAAAAATGGAAGAAGAAGCTTTCGATCTGATCGATGAGATGGCATCAAATAGCTATTAATGGCAGACAGAGCGCATGATGCCAAAAAGACTAGCAACTATGCAGGGAGTAGATTGCGTGCCAACCTTATTAGCTGAAATTGCAGCCCTTAGAGCCGAAGTCAATAACTTAAAGGAAACAGCTATGCATATTCAGAGCATTACTTGTGACCTGTGTGGAGGAGGACATGATACAAGCAATTGCCAGACAGGTAATCCTTTTGCTAAAACAACTGATACAGCTAATTATATTGAAAATTTTTTCAGACCGCAACAAAACAATCCCTACTCCAACACATACAATCAAGGGTGGAGGCAGCACCCAAATTTCTCATGGAGCAATCAAAATGCAGCACAACAGCCACCCCTAAGATTCCAAGTACCTAAAAGGAAGTCCAATATGGAAGAGCTGATGGTCAAATTTATGCAAAACCAAGAAGCAACTATAAAAAATTTGGAAGCCAAACTTAGATAGGACCAAACAACAGCAATTCGAAACTTGAAGATGCAAATAGGTCAAATGGCTAAGATAATCTCCGAGAGACCTCAAGGATCCTTGCCAAGCAATACGGAGACAAATCCAAGGGAGCAAGTCAATGCTATCACCCTAAGAAGTGGATACAAAGCTGGAGGAGCCACATCAGAAGAATGAGACTGAAGAGCCAACTACAAATAAGAAACCATCAACTAAAATTCGTCAGTCACCAATACAACCAGCAAATGGATGGTCTCCAGGTATACGATTTGCTGATCCAAATGTGAAGCCCTACGTGCCACCACTACCATTCCCAGAGAGACAAATACAGCATCCAGATAAGGAATTTTCTAACTTTTTCAAAATTCTAAAGAATTTACATATTAATATTCCTTTTGTAGATGCTATTACTCAAATGCCCAGGTATGCCAAGTTTCTCAAAGAAATCTTAACAAATAAGAAAAAGCTGAAGGAGCATGAGAGAATAAATTTGAATGAAGAATGCTCAGCAATACTTCAAAATAAATTACCACAGAAGTTAAAAGATTCAGAGAGTTTTACTATCCCCTGCATTATTGGTGATTGTAGTTTTGATAAAATTTTATGTGATTTAGGAGCAAGCATTAATCTCATACCTTTTTCTATTTTTAGAAAGCTGGGTCTAGGAGAATCAAAGCCTACCACTATTACTCTTCAATTAGCCGATAGATCCATTAAATATCCAAGAGGTATAGTGGAGGATGTCTTGGTAAAGATAAACAAATTTATTTTTCCTATTGATTTTATTGTTCTTGATATGGAAGAAGATTATGATGTACCCCTTTTATTTTAGGAAGACCCTTTTTAGCTACTGAAGGAGCTTTAATAGATGTTCAATAAAGAAAATTAATTCTTAGAGTCCAAGACGAACAAGTTACTTTTAATGTTTTCAAAGATACTAAACAAACTGATGATAATCAAACTTATTTTCTAATTGATATTATTGACAATCCATTATATGAGAATTCTGTAGAAAATAGGCTGAGACTATAAAAGCGAGCAATGTCAAATTGAAAGAGGATGCAATCAAATATGAAAGTATTCCAATTGAAGTGGCACCAGATTGATCCACTTTAGAACTCAAAGAAAGTCAAGCTGAAGACTATAAATCAGAACTACTAGATAGGTTGTTTCTTTTCTTTTTAGTTTTGATCAATTTTCTTTTCTTTTATTTTTTAGTAATTTATTGTTGCTCTTTTACTGCTCTGATGTGTATTTTTAATTTTGCAGAAAAATCAATGAGAACTCAAGCAAAATTTTAAAGCTTCAAAGAACCAGACTAAACCAAATCAGGTATATTTCTTCCTATCTTTTATTGCACCCTTTATTTTTTTCTCCTTTAACATAATGTAGAATAAGTTAAAAAAAAAATCATGTGTCAAGAAGAAAATCTTGAGCAAGATAAACTAGATAAGTGATAAAAGATAGAATTATTTGCTAATGAATGTAACGACTTAAAGAAGTAGATTAGTTGGTCAACTTTTAGCAGCCTACTTAGGTCATTAAAAGATTATTAGCACTTCTAATTGCACATGCACACTAACAAAGTAAAGTAGGTATTGATTATAAGGCCAACTGAGGATTCAATTATCACTGAAAATTGATAATTAATATACATTCTAATCAAAAAAACTTGAATTTAAGGAAAGAGCTACCTGTCTATAAATAAAGTGCAAAAGACAGAGTATATGTAGATTGCCCAAAGCCTAGTAACTGGAGGTCAAGTATGAAAATTTACGTAAAACAGTGAAGGAAAGGCCAGGATTCTCAGCACGGTAAAAAAAAAAAAAAGGGAAGGCAGTGTGAAAGCTACCTTAATTCATGAATATAAAATTGAGAATGTATAGAAAATTGACCAAAATAAGTGATAAGAGAAGATACTTTTATTCTTTTAATTTAATACTGAAATGCTAAAGTTAGTCATCACGAACACAAGTGCTATAGATCTTTGATGTACTCTAAGAAAATTTTTAATTGTATTGACTGAAAAATTTGCTTCTGAAGCTCAATGCTTAGTTAGCAGTATTTTCTAAACTTTTTGACCTTTAGTCTTAGATTTTATCTTTGTGATGGATAATCTTATTGAAACATTATATTAAATAAAACATTGCTAAGGAACTAGCAATGGCTAAGTTGGAGGGTGTGATAAGTGATAAAAATATACTAATAAAAATATTAAATTATAAAATAAATTAATTTATTTCTTTAGAAATTAATATTTTTATTAATCTTATGTAGGAAAGAAGGCCACCAATATGAAGATCTTATTTTTCTAGTTCAGATGAAATAAATTTTAGACAAAACGGACTTCAAACGAGCCCAGAATTGAATTTCAAAAAAAAAAAAAACCCGCCGATGCAACGCTGACGTCAGCATTTTTCACGGTGCACGGTAGACCAACCGAAGGATATTTTGGACATTTCACATCAAGAAAAGTACTCTGATTGACTGAAGAATGCGGCGGTCCATGCAACATCGGACTCACGCATGGTCCATGGAGGATAATTTGGGAATTTTGGCTGATCCAACAGACGATTTTCACTGAAACTCGATCGGACGGTCGAAACGAAGGCGCTGATGGACGGCATCCGCAACTCCCGATCGAGATCCAACGGCTGAGATTTATTCCGATGTTAAACTAAAGATCAGAAGGCTTCTTTCTATGGATCGGATGGCCCAGATTCGATCCATCGGTTGATCCAACGGCTGGTATTAAATTCGACTTGATTTGGATTATTTTAAGGGATTTTTGAGTGGTTTTTGAATCGTTTGATCAACATCTAATGGGCAGAATTATCCAGATCTTAATTTGAGTTCTTTTAAGAGTCTTAAACCTAATTTTTGATGGATTTTGGGGGGGAAATCAATCTCTTGATCTATAAAAAGCCCGTTGTTGCCGTGAAAAAAAAAATCAGAGAGAGACAGAGAGAGAGACGGAGAGAAAGAGAGAGGGAAGTCAGAGAAAAAGAGGAAAAGAGAGAAGGAGAGAGTTAAAAAAAAAAAAAAATAAAGAAAAAGAGAGAGGAGAGAGGTAGAAAGAGAAGAGTGATTTGTAAGAAAATCAAAAAGAATTTTTGATTTCTTTCGATGATTAAGACATCGATTAAGGAGCCTCTTTATCTTCACCAAGTTCTCCATATCAAGAGCAGCAGATAATTAATTTCAGCAATCAAACAGTCTAATTTCTCTATGCTTTTTATTTTATTCGCTGTTTTTGAATTTGTTATTATGAACTAAAATTTTTTTACTAAGGCTAAGGTGTAGCCACTCTTTTGATGCAATATTCAGTGAAATTTATTTTTAAATTTTATTCATGAGGAGTATATAAATCTGATCTTAATGCTTTTAGATTACTGGCCATCTTCTAATTGATCTGATGAATATAGATGTTACGGACCAAGTACATCTATGTTAATGCTTCTTGATTATATACCTTGTATTATGAATCAAATTAGAATTCATATGAATGTGGAAATTTTAATGTGCTTTGGACGCAGCGTATTTTAATTAGAGAATTTCACAAAACCTAATGCATTAATATTTATTTAAATTATACCTGGATTAAAGAATAATTAATAAATATTAATAGTTTTGCTATGCCTGGATCAAAGGATAGTGAATAAATTAGGAGACTCCACCGTCACATGAAATAAAATTAATCTAAAAATCTAAATATTGTATTGACTGAGTTGGTGAACCGATTGCCTTAGTAATCTATTACTCTTGAGTTTAAAACTCTAATAATTTACACTTTCTCTATTTTCTTAAAAAAAAATTTAATTATTTTTTATTTTATTCTTTAATTTTTTATTCTCATAAATCGATCTTCTAAATAAAGCATAGGAAAGAGCTTTTCAGTACTTATTTTCCAATCCTCTAGGGATGATACTCTACTCATTCACTTTATTACTTGATCGATTGGTGCACTTGCCATAGCTATAAATTAGTACGCATCAGTAGGCGACCAACGGATCGATCCAGTTGGGCTCGAATTTTATCTGCAGGATGGTCTGAGATTCCTCCGTGGCTGGGCACTTTATAATTTTCAAAAATACTTCTTTGGATAATTCGGCTGGGGCTGAAGTGGCCAACTTGAAGAGAAAATCGGCTCTCGCATTTTCCGCCCTTAGAATATGCTGAATGCCGAAACTATTGAAAGCCGGGGTCAAATCCCTCACTTTTTCAAGGTACCTCACCATGCCTTCCTCCCATACTTCGTAGCTGCTGTCAACTTGACCGACCACCAGCTGAAAATCGCTGTAGACTTGAAGTCGATCTACTTTTAATTCTCTTGCTATCTTTAATCCGGTGATCAGCGCTTCATATTCAGCCCCATTGTTGGTCGTGGAGAATTCGAAGCGTAGCGCGTACTCAGCGATGACTCCTTTGGGGCTGACCAAGATCAGGCCTGCACTAGCTCCAGCAGAGTTGGACGAACCATCCACGTGCAGAGCCTAAAAGCCTTCGAGGAGGTTTGGCTGCAATAGCTCGATTTTGTCCAGGCTCGATCTCGCTTTGGTGCCGGCCTCGCTTTGTTCAAGCTCGGCTTCGATCGAAATGGTGCATTTCTACCATAAAATTCGTCAATATCTGGGTCTTGATCGACGGTCTGGGTTGGTAGTTGATGTCGAACTCTGTGAGCTCGATTGTTCATTTCACGATTCTTCTGGAGGCATCTGTCCGATGAAGGACTGCTTTTATTGGTTGGTCCATGAGGACCGTTACGGTATGCTCCTGAAAGTAAGGTCGGAGTCTCCTGACAGCAATGAGAAGAGAGTAAGTTAGTTTTTCTAAGCTAGAGTATCTGGTCTCTACATCCCTCAAGACTCGGCTTACGTAGTAGACCGATCGCTGTGTTCTTGCTTCTTTCTTGATCAGGATTGCCGCCAGGGCCACCGGAGAGACAGCTAGATATAGAAATAATTCTTCTCTGGGTTCGGGCTTTACCAACAATGGGGGTGAGCCGAGGTAGTTTTTAAGCTCCTCGAATGCCCGTTGATACTCCGCCATCCAGCAGAAGTCCTTTGGTCGTCTCAGAACTTGGAAGAAGGGCGTGCATCATTCAACCGATCTTGAGATGAAGCGGTTTAGAGACGCCATCTTTCCGATCAAGCACTGAACTTTCTTGATTGTCTTCGAAGCAGTCATCTCCCGAATGGCTTGGATCTTCTCGGGGTTTGCTTCGATTCCACGTCTCGACACCATGAACCCCAAAAATTTTTTGGAGGTCACACCAAAGGCACACTTGGTCGGGTTCAGCCTTATCTTATGCTTCCTGAAAGCATCGAAGGTCTCTTTAAAGTCGACGAGATGGTCTGTCGAAGTTCGACTTTTGATGAGCATATCATCCACGTACACCTCCATGTTGCGATCAATCTGCTCCTTGAAGACCTTATTAACCAAGCACTGGTAAGTTGCCCCTGCATTTTTTAGTCTAAATGGCATGACCCTGTAATAATAAAACCACGATCAGTAATGAAGGCGATCTTCTCTTCGTCCTCGGGCGCCATCCGTATCTGGTTATAACCAGAAAAGGCATCTAGAAAGGTGAGGAGCTCATGGCCCAAGGTCGCGTCCACCAGCTGGTCGATCCTGGGTAGGAGATAGCTATCTTTCGAACAGACCTTGTTCAGCTTCTTGAAGTCGACATACATCCTCCACTTGTTATTCGCCTTCTTGACGAGGACCACGTTCGAGATCCAGATCGGATAATTAACCTTTCTGATGAGTCCGATTTGGAGAAGCTTGTCTACTTCTTCGGCGATCGCTTTCTGTCTCTCCGGGATGTGGTGGTGCATCTTTTCTCTCATCGGTCGGTGCCTTAGATCGACAATCAACCGATGTTCTATGACCTCGACGTCAATCCCCGGCATGTTCGCTGGGGTCTAGGTGAAGACGTCCGCGTTTCTCTTGAGGAAGAGATGAGCTGCTTCCGAACCTTGTCCGCCAAATTGGAGTCGATCTGCACAGCGTGCTCCGGGTTTCCATCATTTAAGGACACAGAGACGAGGTCCTCCATAGGCTCGCCTCGCTCCTCAGTGAGGTCATCGCGGACATCCAGGCCATTAACAAGATAAGAATCAGGCCATTCTCTCTTATGCAGGGCGATTGAGTAGCAGTGTCTCACCAGAGCTTGATCCCCTCTGACTTCTTCGACCCCGCGACTCGTCGAAAACTTTATCTTTAAATAATAGATTGATACCACCACCCGAAGCGCATTTAGACTAGATCGACCGAGAATCGCATTATAGGCGGACGGAGTCCTCACGATCAGGAAGTCGACCTACGTTTTGGCTAATTTCGGGTGTTGCCTTGCTGTCACAGTCAAAGTTATCATGCCTTCGACTGGTATGGTGTTGCCAGCGAATCCTACTAGTGGAGAGTTTATAGGCCCCAAGCGGTTGTCGGATAGAGATATTTTTGAGAAGGCATCATAAAATAATATGTCGACCGAGCTTTCATTATCCATCAAAATGCAGCGTACATCGTAGTCAGCAATGTTCAAAGAAATTACAACCACATCATTATGCAGAAATTGGATCCCCTGGCCATCCGTCTCGGTAAAGGTCACGGGCTCCACGGTCCTTCGCCTCTTTATCGATCCCTCAAATCTGTTGGCCTCTCCTTGTTGAAGTCTCCCCGAGATGATGTTGATGATGCCAAGAGGCGGTCGATCTTCTTGCTGGTTTTTCCCACTTGGTGGTACCATCCTCAACCGATCTTCTCGCTCTTCATGTCGTCTTCGTAGGAATCGGCCAAGTCTACCTCGTCTGACGAGCTCTTCGATCTCGTCCTGGAGCTGGATGCACTCCTTAGTATCGTGACCGTGGTCATGATGGTAGAGGCAGAACTTGTTGGGATTGCGTTTGCTAGGATGGAAACGCATTCTCTCCGATCTCGAAAGTCGTTTCTTGATCTCCATCAACACTTGGGTCTTCGGAGCGTTGAGGGGGGCGTAGTTGTGAAATCATCATCAGAGAGAACTTCGGTGCTAGGGGGAACCTCGACGTGTCCTTCCATTGGGGGTTCCCTACCTCCGCACGAGGGGGAGTTCGGGCTCGCTCGTGACTAGAGGGAGTCCGAGAATGCGGTCAAGCTTCAGTCCACTTTCTTTCTTCGATGGGCCTGCCTGGTCCGCTGATTCGTCGCTTGCTGTTGGCTTCATCATCCTTAGCCTTGAAAGCCTCCTCTGCTCGGGCATAACTTTCGGCTCGGGCTAGCATGTCAGTGAAATCTCTAGGATACTTCTTCTCTAGGGAGAACAGCAAGTCATTCTTCTGAAGGTCGTCCTTGAGGACGGTCATGGCGACTGACTGATCCAGATTTTGGACCTCCAATGCGGCAGCATTAAACTGGGTGACATAAGCCCAGATAGGTTCCCCCTCCTTCTGCCTAATGGCCATTAAGGAATCCGAGCCTCAGCATGGACGCCGACTACTGATGAAGTGGACCATAAATTATTGGCTCATCTGGTCAAACGATAAGATGGTACTCGGCTTAGGCATCGAGTACCAATTCCTGACAGCCCTTTTAAGGGTAGAGGGGAAAGCCCGGTACAAGATGGTGTTTGGTGCACCATGGAGCAACATCGTTGTTCGGAAGGCTTCCAGGTGGTCTACCGGATCGGTGGTTCCATCGTAACTCTCGAACTGCGGGAGCTTAAAGTTTGGCGGGACCGGCTCCTGCATAATTTCTGCAAAAGGGGAGGGTCAGTATAAATGTCCTTACCACGGGAGGATGAAGTGTGATGAAGCTCCTCGATTCGCTGGCTTATTTCTAGGAGCCTTCGATCTAAGAGGTCTTTGCAGTCTTTGATCTCTAAAGTTTTCTGGCAGAACGGGTGCGAGGCTTCCCCCTGAGTCGAGCCACGGTTCGAGCAGGGGCTCTCCCTCCTTTGCCTCCCCCTTCCGAGGATCGGAGGTCGGGTAGCCCAAGTCGGCCGTTCCTAGATCAGACTACACGGCTCTGGTCCTGTGCCTGTTGAGCTAGTGCCAGGATCTGTCGGTGCATGGCCTGCACCGCTTCCATGAGGCCGTAAATCTGCTGGATGAGCAGGTTGAACTGCTCCGCATCCATCATGGCCATAGATGGAACCTAGGCCGCCCGGGTCGGAGCGAGAGCGAAAGAATCTGAACGGGATCGGGCCGTGGAGGCCGTCGAGCGCCGCATCGAAGCTCTCCTGAGAGGCATTTTCTTCCGAGGAAAGAACTCCAGGGAGGAAGAAGAGAGATCTCCGGAGAAGGAAGGGAGAAATCGTCGCCAAGCACTCCTTTAAGAACAAGGGAACCTCGGAGGTTCAGTGCCCTTCCTCTAGCGCCAATCTGTTGACGCAGAATCTCATCATCGTCGGAATCAGCTGGAGTGGAGGTGGACGAGGTCGCCATCAGAGATCTGCAAAATAAAGTTTCGTCCGAAGTCGGTAGGGGGTGGCTCCGATAGGATCCTCCGATGATCAAGTCAGCTCTGACCAACAGAAATGGAGTGCTCGAGAATGAGTTTCACAGAGCTTAGAGAAGAAGAAGAGGAGAGCTTAGAGATCAGAGATTAGAGTTAGCGTATCTGGAGGATCCTGTTTATAGGCGGAGCCTGATTAATGGTGACGACCATACCACCTGGTAGCGAGCCGTCGGGGCCGCATGGAGTTCGGTACGGAGAGGAAGACGTCGTCAGATGGTGGCCATGTCGTCCAATTGCGGGCCGCATGGGGCTGATTACGGAGAGAGTGGCATCGCCAGTAGTGGTGGCCATGTCGTCTGGCTGTGGACTGTATGGGGCTGGTTACAGAGAGAGTGGCATCGCCAGTAGTGGTGGTGGCGGCCATACCGCCGAGGTCCGACAGTCGTAGCTCGAGGAAGCAGGCGTTGGTTGGTAGACTCAGGCATATACCAATTTCAAAGAAGTTCGAGCTCCAAGAGGAGTTCGACCAAAAGGGGGAGCTCAGAAGGAGTTTGACTCCTGTGGGAGTCCGACCGAAGCTCGACCGCTGAAAGGCTCAGCCGGGGCGCAACTGCTGAGGAGTTCGATCGAAAGGAAGAGCTCGGAAGAAGTTCGACTCTTGTGGGAGTCCGATCGGAGCTCGATCGTTGAAGAGCTCGGTCGGGGCGCAACCGCTGAGGAGTTCGATCGAAGGGGGGAGCTCGAAAGGAGTTCGACTCCTGTGGGAGTCCGACCGGAGCTCGACTGCTGAAGAGCTCGATCGGGGCGCAACCACTGAGGAGTTCGACCAAAGGGGGAGCTCAGAAGGAGTTCGACTCCTATGGGAGTCCGACCAGAGCTCGGCCGCTGAAGAGCTTGGTCGGAGCGCAACTGCTGAGGAGTTCGGCTAAAGCCCCGCCACTAAGCAATTCGATCGACTATAGGAGTTCGACCGGGGCACAACCGTCGAGGAGTTCAGCTAAAGTCCCGTCGCTAAGCAGTTCGGCCGACTGTAGGAGATCGACCAAGATTCGCCCGCTGAAGCTCTTCCATGGCTACCAGCCGCATCAGGTTGAGCACCAAACTGAACTTTGGTAAGAGCGGGATTTATCTCCAACACTATACATATTTGAATTACGTCTACATGAAATAAGATAGATCCAAAGGTAAAGCATTAGAGTCCCTTCTCAAAGGATTTAACGACCCAATGAGATTTTTTTTTTTTTTAAGCTAATGACAAGATTTAATGATGCGGTGGAATTTAATGATGCACATTAAAATATGACACCCATTAAATTAAATTTAATGGTGATGCATCCCTCATCTCCGATTAAAATAAAATTTAATAATGCTTTTCTCTTCTCTTTTGGGAGGATGCCGACCGTTCTTCCATCGCTGCTGTTCTGCTCTTTAATATTAATTTTTTAAAAAAAATATATATCTTAAAAGATAGTGGATTTGATCTAATCTTCCTCGACAAACATATCTTCTCAACTCTCTCATCCTATTAAATCTTCCTCGATCAAGAAGACACTACACTCCACCATCATTTGCCATCTTTACCATCACGTCGATAAAAGCCACTCTATACTCATTATTGTTGTTCCCTATTTTTTTCCATTTTTCATTAGTCATGTTTTATATGGATTAATTATTTTTTACCTCATAGCAAGTATTTATGAAAATGTCTAATAATTTAAGTTATCTATAAAATATATAATAAGTAATTGAGAAGTATAAATATTTATATTTATAATATATTATATTATTTGGTCTTGTTGCCATTGATAAAAATTATTTTTGTAATAAAGAAAAAGATAGCTTAATGTACAACCGATAAAGTAACGAAAGGAATGGTATGGTGGATATTTTGTAGTAAACTAATGACTAGACAAGAAAAATCTAGTTAAATAGAGTCTGGTATAGAAAATTATTTGGTCTGATATAATTATTTGCTATCTATGCCAGATATAGGACCAAAAAAAGAGTCTTAAATGAAGCCAATATCTATATAAAAGACTTATTGTCTATGTCATTACATTGTTTTGTTGCATCGCCTACTAGCCTATCAAATACTTAGTAACAAAAGAATACAAAGCAAAGCCAAAAACTAATTAAGAACTCAAAAAATTATCATATTGCAACTTATTATTGTGCTAATTAAATTAGCAAGGATATATAGATATTATTTTCCTTTCAAAGCTTATGAAGATTGTTTCTTGATAGTTTCTTACAATGTAACATTACATTCATAACTATAGAATACACTAGGAAACCACAACATCATTTGAAAGAAAGCAGAACATATCAAATAAATAATCATTATTATATTGACTAATTTATTATGCAATCAATAATCTTATATATGTTTGAAATCTTTAATTACATATTGTTACTGATATTTAGTTAATTTATGCTAATATGCAGGAGGTTTACTATGACAGAGTGTCAAGTTGATGAAAATACGATTGATTCTCATGATTTTTATAGATGCATCCCAAAAGTAGGCATAAAATTTGAATCTGAAAATAATGCATATAAATTTTACAATCATTATAGATCGATAATTGGATTTAGAATTCGGAGAGACTATACGAACAAGCATCGAAAAATTGATCAAGTAACTTCTAAAAAAATTACATAATGTAAAGAAAGTTTCTGACTTTCAGATGAATGTGATCATCATGTAAAGAATCATCGTACTAAAACAAGAACCGATTGCATGGTATATATGCTTATTAAGTTTAACAAAAGTAGTAAAAAATTTCAAATTGAGAGCTTTATGGTAGAGCATAACCATCCTCTTCACATTCCATCATGCTCCCATATGATACCATCCCAACGTAAAATGTCAGAAGTCCAGATATATGAAATTGATCTAGCAGATGATGCCAGTATCAGGTTGAAGGATTCTCATGAAATCATGAGTCAGCATGTTGGCGGTAGGGTCAATTTTGAATTCAGTAAATAAGATTATAAAAATATCCTTCAAACTAGATGACAACGAGAAATGGAACGTGGAGAAGCCGGGGCATTGATGAAGTATTTTCAAAAGCAATTATTGAAAAATCTTGCCTTTTTCTATATGGCATAATTAGATGCTGATGAAAAAATAACCAATATGTTTTGGATAGATGCTAAGATGATTATAGATTATGGTTATTTTGGTGATGTAATTTTATTTGATACAATATTTAAAACTAACAAAGACTTTCGACCTTTTGCATCCTTAATTAGTTTCAATCATTATATAGAAATGGTCATTTTTGGAGTAGCTCCTTTATATGATGAAATTATCAAATCATTTCAATGGCTATTTGAGATTTTTCTTGAGGCGATGTTAGCAAAAAAATCAAAAACTATTTTCATAGATCAAAATGCTACCATGGCGAAAGCAATTTCACTACTGATGCCAGAAGCATATCATTGATTATGCACATGGCATATGAAACAAAATGCCCTCAAGCACTTGAATCATTTATTTAGGGATAATAATGATTTTAAAAAAGAATTCAAGAAGTGCATGTATGAATGTGAGAAGGTAGATGAATTTCTAAATTTATGGAAGGTTATGCTTGAGAAACATGATATTTGTGAGAATAGTTGGTTGAACAAAATATTGGAATTAAAGAAGAAATGGGCCAGAGCATAAATTAAGTGGAGCTTTTCAACCGATATGAAAAGTACATAGTTAAATAAAAGCTAATTTAATTCTACCTTAAAAAATTATTTAAAGTTAGTTATGGACTTGATACAATTCTATGGATGTTTTGAAAGGATAGTTGAAGATAAGAGATACAAGGAATTAGAGGCTGAGTATAACTCTAGATAGAAGTTGCCAAAGCTTAAAATTAAAGCACCTATGCTAATACAGTGTGCCAAGATTTATACAAATATAATATTTTAAATTTTTCAAGAAAAATATGAAGAGTTCATATCAACATACATCATACATCAAGATGAAAGTATGCCAACACATGAATATATGGTTGCAATATATGAAAAAGAAAAACAATAAAAGATGTTTGCTAACCTTTTGGATTTGACTATTTCTTGTACATATAGAAAGTTTGAGACACATGGATTTTTGTGCAACCATGCAATTAAAGTTCTTGATACATTAGATATCAAGGTTATACCAGATAAATATATTTTGAGAAGATAGACCAAAATGGCAAGAGATGGTTGTATTTATAACTTTCATGGAAAACAAATTGAAGAGGATACAAAGTTACAGGTCTCAAATTGCTATAAATTTTTGTGCCCAAGATATGGCAAAATTATTGCTAGAGCATTGAAATATGAGGGAGCATATCAACTCTTATATAATCATTCATTTGAGTTAAGCAAAAAGATAGAAGAAATTATTCAAAGGTAAAATAATGTTGACTAAGCCATTACAAAAACTCCTGATCAAGTAACTTTATCTGATACAAATTACAAAGTTGAGGCAAACAAAGAAATGGAGAATATGAGTATTACAATACCAAAAGGACTTAAAAAGAAAGAGGGTCGTTAAAGGAAGGACTCGACTTAAGAGTGGCACAGAAAAAAGCTTGCAAAAAAAAAAAGAAAAGGAAAGCCTATGAAGTCCAAATTTTCACATGTTACAATATCACCATCCATCCCTTTGGATTATAATTTCTCTAAGGTAATATTGCTTATGATTAACTAGCAATTTTTTATATTAAGCATGAGACCTCCTCTTTACATGCTATTGTGATTAGTGTAGGGTTTGAACTCATTATTAGCAAGTACTCATATTTCTTTCATGCCATATCAAACATGCCAGATTGTTACTTTATCTATTATATCTTAATTAAGTACTAAAAATTGATTATATTTATGATTTTTACTAATCTAGCCATACATATATTGTAGGGTATTACAGTTTCTACACCATTATCTTGGACAAACCAACAAGATCAATCCACCAGCGTTCCAAGTTATTTCACTTAGTTATTAAGGATAAATTATTTTGAAAACTACATATAAACTTATATATATTTAGCTTATAGAAGTATCTAAAAGTTTCACATTACTTTTATTCTTCACAGCAATCAATGCTAAATCCATCATCTCAAAGTTCATAATCATCATTAGTGTTCAATAGGGCCAGGTATAATAAACATATTATTATGATTTTATATTTCTTTTAGGTTGGATGTATAAATAATAATTCTATTTTTTTTCGTGTTGGGTAAGGAGTATTAGATGCAAGCAGCCGCCAACGAGTTCAAATGCTTCTTTTGAGAAGGATAGCAAATTTAATTTTTTGATATGCGCTAAAAGATTAATTATTTCATCATCACAAGTTCAAGTTGATGAAACATGTCTTATGTTATATTTATAATTTTTTTATGACTTTAGACCTATTGGCTTTCTTAATGAAACCACCAACGATATTGTAGCTCAAATTTTATGAGAAAGTTATTTTTTGAATGGTTTTAAGATGTCGCCAATTGAGCCATTCTTATAAATTAATCTTGCATTCAGATCCTTCAACAATCCTAGATGACTTCAAATTTATCTATACATGATAAGAGCATGCTGTTAGCATTTTTTTTCAAAAACAAATCCTCAAAGCCAAGAATGTCATCTATTGTACGATAATTTTCTATAGATCTTTTGAACTTTTAATTGCAGTAAAATCTTAAAATCAGGTTACATTGTAAATTATGACTGGTACTTATACAAGTTTGAAGAATAGTATATTTGATGCTCATTAGACATTTGATGGATTATTTTTAGTATCAATTGTTAATCATGTATCAAGATGTATGATAGATGCAGTATTTTAGTGCCCCCATGACACACCTTCTCAAGCACCTCATCAGGCCATCAATTTAATTAAGAAGCATAGGACCAAACCCACCTCCATTTGGCAATAAGAGGAGAGGCGCACACTCTGTAGAAAATTATTTTAATGGACGTCGTGTTTTAATAAGCATCATATTTCAATTAGAGAAAAAGGTTATTAAATTAGTTTTAATGAGGGTCATTGAAATCATTCAAATACTTCTTAGTTATTTGCATCCTCATTGCTGTCTCTCAATATCTCCAAAAAAAAAAAAAAAATCCTTTAGACATTTCCACAAACAAAATAATCAATCTATATAAAATATGACCAGTAAAAGGTGGGATTGAGAAAGATTTAAGGTTCGTTGGTGTTGATTGAGGAGAGGTGCTTGGCCATTAAATTTATTTTAATGGGCATCATGTTTAATGCCATATTCTAATGGAAGAGAAAGTTAACATGCATCATTAAATCCCATCATTAGCTTTACGAAGAGATCACGATCATTAAATCCTTTGAGAAGGGGATTCTAATGCTTTATCGTTGGATCTATCTTATTCTATGTGGACGCAATCCAGATATGCATAGCATGGTGCCATGCAAAAATTGCACCAAAAAGGATCTGCTCCCCAATGATAGTGCACTACACCAATCTTATTTTGACTCACCGCAACTTAATGCCACCTCAGCGTGAAGGAGAAACAAAAGGAAGCAAGTGTTCCACCCCCTCTCCCAAGTGAATGGAACCCTAGCTGCTTTCCTTCGCCATCCCATCCCATTCATCACCTCCACCCCTCTTCAAGCACATTGGAACCCTTGGCTCCGAAGGGATTGCTAGGCCATGTCTGCCACCATCTGCACTACCTACTACATTGCTTTGATCAATCCCATCATTACCCTTGGCAGCTTCGCCAACACCCGATGTTATTCTCAACCGCCCGTGCCATCATGAGCTTCACTACAAACTCCATGTTCATGATGTACGTCACCTCGCCCACACTCATTGCTACCACCACCACGTCAATGTACCTATAGATTCTAGCAGTGGCCTTGCCAAAGATCTCCCATCTTGCCTTGCAGATCCTAACATTATGACTCATGGCCCTCGGTGATACCATTAATATCCACTGGAATGCCAAATCCATTCTTCCTCACCCCAGCAGAGCCTCAACTGCCATGAGAACATTTAGAAACTAGTTAAGTCAAGAATGGGTACCTCTCCATCAGCAAGTCTAGCAAATCCCATATGGTCTCTATGACGACAACAGTATGGTTGCTAGTGTTGTTGTCAGAAGTGCCACCTTTATTGGAGGTGTAGCCACCAAGAGTGGTAGCAGAGGGGAGCTAGCGATGCTCTTGAAGAGTATGATGGCCTGGTCCACTTGGACCAGTTCATTGAAAATAAGGCCCAAGTCCCACCCAAAAGAAAAAATGGAGATGACTCCCAGGAGTCTTCTTCCTCACGAAAGCATCGAAGAAGAAGTCAAATCCAGAGAGGATTCGGCCTTCCCTCTGCCTTACTTAAAGGCATGAGCCCCCTCCTAAGCCGACGAGCTCTCCTCCCCTCTTCTCCCTCTTCTTTCTTCCTCTTTTCTTTCATTGGAGCCACGGACTGCCATCATCGTGTCCACCAAAAATCCTTGCCAGAGACCTCATCGGAGTGCGAGGTAAGCCCCAACCCCATTCCTCTCTTTCTCCCCTTCTTTCCTCAACCTTGGGCACTGTCGCCGACTACCAATTTGGCTGAAAAATAGCTCAAAGAAAAGCCCCTATTTTTCTTTCATTTTCTTGATTTCTTATCGATCGATCATATTTTCGACTGTCCCTTTCTCCATCACCGTCGCCCACTATTGGCCGCCACTACCACCGCTAGTCTTCTGGTTCCTAGCCAGAGCGATAGCCACCAGCCCCTTCCTCCCCTATTCAACCAAGAGAGAAAAGAAGAAAAGAAAAGAAAGAAAGAAGAAGATGAAAAGAAAAGAAAAGAGAAAATAATTTTCTCTCTCATCTCTCTTTTTCTCTCTAGGGTCCTACTATCTCTCTTTAACTGCACCACAGATTCTAGGTTGAACCTAAGATGAAATCAAGATGACCAAAGATTACTCTGAAATTCATACAGTAGGTCAGTTTCCAATCCGACTTTTGCCAGCAATTCATCGTATTTGATCACAATTAACTCATATTGAGTTATCCTGATATGATCCCTGAAGAACTTAATCATGATTGCATTCTTTCTCCTTTCTATTTTTTTCTCTCTAGGAACTTTAGTATCAAGTTATGCTTTCCTCTTTTAAGGATCGGTATTGACTCCGACAAGATAATTTTGAATTAATTTGATGTCCGGATGGCCTATCGGATTGATCACCTAATCAATCATCTCTTTTATTATTATTTAATTTTATTAAATTTAATGAATAAAAATTAATTATAAATAAATATTTAAAAATAGGATTATCTAGTTCTTCTAACGAAGCTTGAAGATTTAGGATGATCGAGGTAAATGGAATCTTATATTTCTTACTTATTTTAAATTATCATATCTTTTTTATGCAAATAAACTGTTGTTATATATTCATATTTTTCATAAAATATGGATCAACATATTAGATATAAAAATTATATTTTAATATGATCATTATTTTTATAAATATATTTTATGAAAATAGCATGTTTATGAATCATGAATTTAAATATTTTTTCATCTAAGTATATGCATATATTAAGAAAAAGATATAAAGATTCAAAGACTTTCAGATAGCTATGTACGGCCCTAACTAGCAAATTATAATAGCTCGGTACATGGCCCTCGCCAGCGGATTACAGTAGCTCAGCATACGGCCCTCACCAGTGGGTTATAGTAGCTCGACATACGGTCCTCGTCAATGAATTATAATAGTTGGTATGATATGATTACGGTCCTGTCATGAGTATAAGATGACCATAGCATGAAAATCTGTAAATAAAATTTTGAAACATGATATGAACACATGACAAGAATGATTTATAAATCATATCTATGAAATTTCATGATTTATGCATGCATAATTGATTTATGACTTATTTTGTATCATACTCTATGAAATATTTTATTTGCAATATCTATTATTTTCTAAATATTATATTATTATGGAAAAACTTATGCTTGATCTGGTAAGAAAATGTAGGTTTTGCTTACGCTCATATTCTTTTTATTATTTTTTTTTTACAAAGAATTAAGATTAGGATTGATGAAGGATCCAGGCTTAGGGATATGCGTAGTAGGCTTGAAAATTTTATAAGTAAACTTAGTTTGATCATGAACTTATAATTATTTTTAAGACATGGATTTGATTTTGATTATGGATTTAGATGCTCTGAACCAATTTTGATTTTATTATTTGATGAATAATGTAATTGAATCTTTATTTATGTCTTAATTATAATGAATTTTTGCTGATTAAGATTGATGAGCTTCATGTTATCGTAGGTTATATCCCTCGGTAGCATGACCGTATTATGTCTCGGATTCGAGGCATGACATTTTATGGTATTAGAGCAATAGGTTTGATAATGGATAGAACTTGATGTCTAGCAATAGGTTTGATCATAGGTAGATCCTGAAAGTCTAGTAATGGGTAAATAGGTCTCATTTAGCTAGAATCATACTTGATTGAATAAGAATAGATGAATTTTCTTAGAGTTTCTATTTCTCATTTAAGAAAACTGATTTATGCTAGTATTTTTGATAG
This sequence comes from Cocos nucifera, assembly GCA_006176705.1. Taxonomy (NCBI): domain Eukaryota; kingdom Viridiplantae; phylum Streptophyta; class Magnoliopsida; order Arecales; family Arecaceae; genus Cocos; species Cocos nucifera. The sequence continues at coordinate 160,439 of QRFJ01004015.1, read as the reverse complement.
GCGACAATAAGCGACGGTGAGAATAAAGTCTTGGCAAACATTGCTACTAGGAGGAGAGGAGCAAGAAAAACTACATCGAGAGATGCCAACCAGATGATTGAGCAAGTTCCTAATGTGCCAACTACTCAAGCAGATATTGCTGGAGTTTGTAAAGTGGTGGCTTAATTTATTCAATAACAACAACAGAGACACTAGCTACTCCTCGATCTATGCCATCTTTAGAGTCATATTATGAGAGGTTTAGAAAGCTCAACCCACCACTATTTGAGGGTGGACCTGATCCTCTAGTTGCAAAGACTTGGATTCGAAAAATAGAAATGATGTTTGATGCACTACAGTATCCTGAGGATATGAAGGTTAGGCTAGCCATTTTCATACTAAAAAAGATGCTAAGTTTTGGTGGACTGCAATAAAAACTACATATGGGAATATGGATAACCAGTTGGCATGGGAGGAGTTCAAGAAAATATTCTATGACCAATATTTTTTTGAGTCAATGAGATTAGTAAAAGAGAATGAGTTCTTGGCTTTGAGGCAAAAGGATGATATGATAAAACTAGAATATGCAAATAAATTCAATGAGTTAGGTCAATTTTGTCCCTAGCTTATAGAGTCTAAGAGAAGCAAAGAAAATATATTTAAGCATGGTCTAGGACATAAAATTCAGTCTTGTTTATCCTCTCACATATTTAATAATTACAAGGATGTGCTAGAACGAGCTTTGAAAGTTGAATCAAATATGAAAAGATCAGAATAGGAAAGGAAGGATAAGAAGAGATCTAGACTAATAGAAACTCAGGATGACCAACATGAAAATTTAGAGAACAACTCTAAGAAGAAGAAGAAGGGAGCAGAGACCTTTGAGCATTGTGGTAAAAATCATGGGGGACTTTGTCTTAAGAAGCTTAGAGCGTGTTATCAGTATGGCAGGTGGAGACATTTGGCACGAGAATATTCTAATAAGAAAATAAATGACTCTAAAATCTTTAGCTTAAGTGAACAAGAACAAAAAGAAAATGCACGAATATCTACCTTGACTCTGCATAGTACTATGATAAGCAATGACATAGCGATAGATACGAATCTAATCAAACTTAAGTAAATGCCTGCATGATTAATGATCATAGCTCTTCTCATTCTTTCCTAGTTTACTATATCTTTGAATTGTATACTTTGTAAACTAGATGAGCCACTTCTATCATAAAGTTATTCATGGCAAACTTATAATATATATATATAATAAAAATATGACTCAAGAAATGAAGCTAATTAATAGAAAATAGTTCAAAATATGGGATCTAGAAGTGTGACTTGGATCAAAGTTGCATATTGAAAGTATGATGAAAGATAATTTTGAAGATTAAATATTCTTTCTTATTTAAAAAATGAAGAAACGCCAAATTTCGAAGATGAAATTTTTTTTTAGGGGGATAGAATGTGATGACCTGGTCCACTTGGACTAGCCCATTGAAAATAAGGCCTAAGTCCCACCCCCCCAAAAAAAAAATGGAGAAGACTCCCAGCGGGAGTATTCTTCCTCGCGAAAGCATTGGAGAAAAAATCGAATCCGAAAAGGATTTGGCCTTCCCTTCGTTCTACTTAAAGACATAAGCCCCCTCCTAAGCCGACAAGCTCTCCTCCCCTCTTCTCCCTCTTTTTTCTTCCTCTTTTCTTTCCTTGAAGCCATGGACTACCGTCACCATGTCCGCCAAAAATTCTTGTCGGAGACCTCACCGGAGTGCGAGGTAAGCCCCAACCCCTTTCCTCTCTTTCTTTTCCTTCTTTTTTTGGCCTTGGGCACCACCGATTTGGTCGAAAAATAGCTCAAAGAAGAGCCCCTGTAATTCTTTCTTTTTCTTGATTTTTTGCTGGCCAGTCATGTCGCCGACCATCCCTTTCTCCATCGCCATCATCCACTATCGACCGCCGCTGCCGCCACTGATCTTCCAGCCCCTAGCCGGAGCGTGAGCCACCAACCCCTTCCTCCCCTGTTCGACTAAGAGAGAAAAGAAGAAAAGAAAAGAAAGAAATAAGAAGAAGAAAAGAAAAGAAAAGAAAAAGGAAAAGGAAAAGGAAAAGAAAAGAAAAAAAGAGAAAATATTTTTCTCTATCCTCTCTCTTCTTCTCTCTCTTTTGCTGTACCATGGATCCTAGGTTGAACCTAAAATAAAATTAAAATGATCGAAGACTGCTCTGAAATCCAACCAATAGGTCGGACCCAATTCGATTTTTGTTAGAAATTCATAGTACTAATCACAGTTAATCCACATTGAGTCATCCTGATATGATTCCTAATGAATCTAATCATGATTGCATTCTCTCTTCTTTCTATTTTCTCTCTCTAGAAACTTTAGTATCAAATTATGCTTTTCTCTTTTAAAGATCGATATTGACTCCAACAAGATGATCTTGAATTGATTTGGTGCTCGAATGGCTTATTAGATTGATCACCTGATCAATCATCTTTTTTATTATTATTTAATTTTATTAAATTTAATAAATAAAAATTAATTATGAATTAATATTTGAAAATAGGATTATCTAATTCTTCTAATGAAGCTTGAAGATTTAGGACGATCGAGGTAAGTGAAATCTTATGTTTCTTATTTATTTTAAATTATCATGTCCTCTTATACAAATGAACTATTATTATAAATTGATATTTCTCATAAAATATGGATCAGCATATGAGATATGAAAATCATATTTTATTATGCTCATTATTTCTATAAATATGTTTTATGAAAATAGCATGTTTATAAACTATGAATTTAAATATTTTCTCATCTAAGTATATGTATATATTAAAAAAAAGATATAAAAATTTTAAAAACTTTTAGATAGCTATGTACGGTCCTCGCCAGTGAGTTATAGTAGCTCGGCACATGGCCCTCGCCAGTAGGTTACAATAGCTCGGCATACAGTCCTCGCCAGTAGGTTATAGTAGCTCGGCATACAATCCTCACCAATGGGTTATAATAGTTGGTATGATATGATTACAGCCCTGCCACGGGTATAAGATGACTATAGCATGAATATCTTTAAATAAGATTTTGAAACATGACATAAACATACGATAAGAATGATTTACAAATCATATCTATGAAATTTCATATTTTATGCATGTATGATTGATTTATAACTTATTTTATATCATATTCTATGAAATATTTTATTTACAATATCTATTATTTTTTAAATATTATATTATTATGAAAAAACTTATGCTTGATTCGGTAAAAAAACGTAGATTTTACGTACTGAGCTAGTATAGCTCATATCCCCTTTTTTTATAGAAAATTAAGGTTAAGACCGAAGGATCCAAGCTTGTGGATCTGCATAATAAGCTTAGAAATTTTGTAACTAAACTTATTTTGATCCTGAACTTGTAATTATTCTTGAGATATGGGTTTGATTTTGATTATGAATTTAGATGCTCTGAACCAATTTTGATTTGATTATTTGATGAATAATATAATTAAATCTTTATTTATATCTTAATTATGATGGATTTTTGTTGATTAAGATTGATAGATTTCGTGTTATCATGGACTGTACCCTTCGGTAGCATAGCTGTATTATATTCCATATTTGGGGTGTGACAAAGAGGAAGGCATGGATAAATTTAGGGAGCTATGGTTGGCCTTGTGCTCACTGTTGTTGCTACTACCAACATAATCAACCATCCTGCAAGCATCAATGTCGTGGAGATGGATCTTTACATTATCGTCCAGCAAAGCACTTGCTTCCTCCTTTTTCCCATTTATGCTAAGATAGCATTGAAGGAAAAACATGGGCAGGATCTGAATGTCTTCTCCTCATGAACCTTTCCTCTAAAAATTAGATATGGATCTGATCCGAAGAACCTTCAAAACTATTTCTGAAGGCAACCCGTCCGTCACACGAATACCGTCGCGTAGATCCTGAATATTATGCCAAAAATATTGGACCTTCTTCTCAAATTTGTGCCTAACTTTTTAGACTTGTAGAAGAGAAGAAGAGAGAGGATAGAAGAGAAGTGGGATATCAGGGATGGTAGACTTTGGACGTAGAAAATTATTTCTTGCATTGAATGCACTTTGACATGAGAAAAGCTTTTATGTCCAATGCCTACATAGAGTCTCTTTTGATCAAAATATTTTTTTTATTTTATCATTAGGACTCTAGGACTTATTCTCCATGAAAAACCATCAGATCTCATCTATTTTTTTCATCAAAAATGATTCAAAAAGATGTCAGCATGAGTAGATAAGGAAGAGTCCACTACATCTAGGACTCTTCCCTTAAGAGTTTGATCCAAATCAAACTCTATCATAACTTAGTCTAGACACCTCCAAAAGTTATGAAATTTGGTATACCCAATGCATAACTCATTCTCTATTACATATCTAAAAATTAGATCAAAATTATTTCTAGAGAATTTTCTAGAAGTATCTGACCGGGTGACCCTTAATTCTCTCAAATATGTCAACTTTTGATCCTAGTCCAATTTGACTATGAATGGATTTAATTTCTATAATTAATCTTATCTGAACTTATTCTAGTCAAATGAAAATAAATCCATTCAAAATACATGAATGAGTCAAATTAAATTTGACTAAGTTATGATGAATCAAAAAGATTTCAAAAGAAGAAAGTCAGGCTCAATCATGTGCTAGCATGATTATCTTGAACCTGATTGGATCTAATCCAAATCAATCAAATTGACTTAGCTCAATTGATGACATCCAAACCCAAACCCTTATTTGTATGATCCAATTAGATTTAATTCTATATGGTAATGAGACATATCGCAATCTCCATCATCGACATCATCGAAACATCTTTCGATGGACCAAAACTTTTCTGATTCATACAATTAGAATGATTGATCATCAAAATCATCCTAATTGCTACCAAAATCCATTAGTGACATCTAGCAGTATATGAAAGCAATCGATCAGAATTGAAAGTGAACCTCTCGGTATAGTTATCTATGTGATTGGGTTCTTCTATCTTGAGCCCCGATAGGATTGGGGTTAAGGTGAACTCGTCAAACTCAATGCCCATCATATGAATTAATCATTTGATTCGAGTCTAATGTGAAATCCTAATAGAAATTCTTTCTATTATCTTCACTCTACCATGGCCATTGGCTTATGGACTTAATCTTATGATTATCATAAGGCTACTCCTCATCTACCGAGGTAGATAGATCTCCTATTTGTGTAATCCAATTCCTATAATGAATATGCTATAGCCAACATACACCTCAGGATTTCGAATGGCTAGAAGATCGAGTTATTATGTAGTCAAACTATAATACGCTCAAGGTAAACTGTTGATGCACCTCAGGTCAAAGAACTAGACACACCACTGTAGCATCGAGTCAGTCATCGACGAGAAGGTAGACTTCCTTATGACTACTCGAGATGATCACGCTCAGTACCCTCATTCTCTAACAAGTATTTATACTCTCACTTTAGTTCTCCACACCATAGACTCAAGACACATCTATTCTAAGAAAGCGATCGTACACCAATCTTTCAGATCGATCATCATCCTCATGATGATCCTATGATCGAAAGCAGTTTATGAGTTAATTATGAAAATTCATGTCCTAAATTTTCAACTCTTAAAAATATGAATTATCATTACCATTAACTCAAAGGATGTATCATAGACATTTTTAAATACATACTGTGATAGAAAAATAATTCATTTATTAATTTATAATTAAAATTATAAAATTATCCTTAAAAGTGTATTACAAGTAACAATCAATCTATTTTCTAGGGCACACATCTAACAAACTTTTACTTGACCTAAAGTCAATTGGCTACAAATTTAAGTCCCATTTTCTCAAGGTGGGCTTTGATTTTCTGCTGGCTCAATGATTTTATCAGTAGGTTAGCCGTATTATCTGCAGTGTCAACTCTCTTGACGTCGATGTATCTCTTCTCGAGGTAATCATGGATGAGGTGGTATCGCCGCTCGATGTGCTTAGATTTCTGATGAGACATCGACTTCTTAGCTAGGGCTATGGTGCCATTGTTGTCACAGTACAGAGGGATGGCATCTGATGGCATCACTTTGAGCTCTGCGGTGAACTTCTTATATCAGAATGCCTTTTTTACAACTTCCGATGCAGCGATGTACTCTGCTTCCATGGTGGAATCTACTATCACAGTCTGCTTGAAACTCTTTCAGCTGATAGCATCATAATTGCACACAAACAGACTTCCAGATGTCAACTTTCGATCATCTATATCGGATATAAAATTCGAGTCTATATACCCCTAGATCTAGAGTTCTCTATTATCAAAGACTAGAAACATATCCTTAGTCCTTCTCAAGTACTTAAGGATATATTTTATAGAAGTCCAATGCTCTTCATCTGAATTTGACTGATACCTGCTCGTGACACTCACAGCATGGGCAATATCAGATCGTGTACATAGCATGGCATACATGAGGCTTTCTATTACTGAAGCATAAGGGATCTTGCTCATGCATTTAATCTCCTCAGGTGTCTTGGGATACATCTTCTTGGAGAGATGAATGCCTTGTCTGAAGGGCACCAATCCCCTCTTGGAGTTTTTCATGCTAAACCTCTTTAGCACCTTTTCTATGTACATCTTCTGTAAGAGATCCAGCATCATATTTAGTCTATCTTTATAAATCTTAATTCCTAGAATAAAGAATGCCTCTCCTAAGTCTTTCATGAAGAATTATTTAGACAACCATATTTTGACGGTAGTCAACATGGGACTATCATTTCCAATTAGGAGAATATCATCCACGTACAGTATGAGAAAGACAACAGCGCTCTCACTGATCTTTTTGAAAACACAGGGCTCCTCTTCGTTCTTGATGAATCCAAATAATTTGATCACATCATTGAAACGAGCATTGCAGCTCTGAGATGCTTACTTAAGTCTATATATGGACCTTTGCAGCTTACAGACCTTGTGATCAGTATCACTAGATGTGAAATCCAGCGACTATTTCATATAGATATCTTCCTCAAGATATCCATTTAAGAATATTGTTTTCACGTTCATCTGCCATATTTCATAATTAAAATAGGCTGCAATAACAAGCAATGTACAGATAAATTTGAGCATGGCTACTGACGAAAAAGTATTCTAATAGTCAATGCCTTCGTACTAACTATACCCTTTTGCTACAAGGCTTACTTTGAATATCTTCATATTTTCAGATACCTATCTTTCTCTTGAAGATCCATTTACACCCAATAGGTACTATACCTTCAGATGGTTCTACTAAGGTCCAGACTTGGTTCGAGCGCATTGAGTCAATCTCTGACTTCATTGCCTCTAACAATTTCTCGAATTCAATATCTGATATCACATCGTTATAGATTTTGGGATCATCACCATGAACCTCTTTTTTTATGAGGAATATTTTCTCTACGTCCTCTGAAATAGTACCCAAGTATTTTTTAAGAGGATGAAAAATTTTTTTTGATCTACGAGGTGGATGAGATAGTGATTGGACTGGCTCAATTTGATTAGGTTCCATAGGTTCTGTTAGGGATAAACCCCGCTCCTGCCAAAGTCCAGTTCGATGCTCAGCCTAATGCAACCGATAGCCATGGAAGAGCTTCAACGGATAAGTCTTAGCCGAACTCCTTCAGCCGGTCGAACTTCTCAGTGGCCGAGCTCCTACCGAACTCCCCAATGGTCGAATCCTAGCAGAACTCCCTAGCGGTCGAGTCTTTGTCGAACTCCTTCAGTCGGCCGAACTCTTCAACGGTCGAACTCCTGCCGAACTCTCCAACGGTCGAGTCCTAGCCAAACTCTCCAGTGGTTGAGTCTTTACTAAACTCCTTCAGCCAATCGAACTCCTCAGCGGCTGAGCTCCTATCGAACTTCTCAATGGTCGAACTTCAGACGGACTCTCATGAGAGCCGAACTTCCTCGGCACTCCTTCAGTCGGACTCCCACGAGAGCCAAACTCCCTCCGCACTCCTCCAATCAGACGTTCATGAGAGCCGAACTTCCTCCGTACTTCTTCAGTCGGACTTCCATGAGAGTCAAACTCGCTCCGCACTCCTCCAATCGGACGTTCATGAGAGCCGAACTTTCTCCGTACTTCTTCAGTCGGACTTCCATGAGAGTCAAACTCGCTCCGCACTCCTCCAATCAGATGATCACAGAAGTCAAACTTTTGCCAAACTTCTCCTTCGGTCGAACTCTTTCAGGAGCAAAATTTCTTTCGGATCGCTCCTACAGACAGACTCCTCCAACGATCGAACTTCTTTCGAATCGCTCATGCAGACGGACTCCTCCAAGGGTCGAACTTCTTTCGGACATCCCATTCGACCGAACTCCTTCCGAATGATCCCCTTCAGACGTATCTTTCTTTGGAGTCGGAGCTCCCCTGAAATGGATATACGCTGAGGTTCTTCACCTATGGCTGTTGAACCTCGACGGTATGGTCGTCACTATCAGTCTGACGACATCTTTTCCTCCATAACAAGCTTCATACGGTCCACGATTGGACGACATGGCCATCACTACTGGCGATGCCACTCTCTCTATAACCAGCCCCATGCGGCTCATGACCCGCCAGTATGGCTGTCACTATCTGTTTGACGATACCTTCCTCTCCATATCGAACTCCATGCGATCCTCGAATGATTCGCCATCAGGCGGTATGGCTGTCACCATCAATCAAGCTCCGTCTATAAAAAAAGATCCTCTAGATATATTTTTTTTAAGCTCTAAACTCTCTCCTTCCTTTTGAAACTCTGCCGAACACTCATCTGAGCACTCCATTTCTATTGACCAGAAGAGCTGACTTGATCGTCGGAGGATTTTGCTGGAGCCACCACCACCGACTCCAGATAGAATTTTATTTTGTAGGTCACCAACGGCGACCTTGTCCACCTCCACTCTAGCTCAATCCGACAATGATCAGATTCTGCACCAACAGAATTAGCGCTAGAAGGAGGATCCTTTATTCTTGAGGCTTTCTTATTCTTAAAGGAGTACTCAACGACGATCTCTCTCTCCAGAGATCTCTCTACTTCTCCTTCAAAAAAAATTTTCAAGAAAAAATGCCTTCCAGAAGAGCTTCAACCCGACGATCGATGGTCTCCACGGTCTGATCCCATCCAGATCCATCTGCTCCTGCTCTAGTTCCAGCAACTCGGGTTTCACCTATACCCATGATAGATGTGGAGCAGTTCAACCTACTGGTTCAGTATGTTTGTGGCCTCATCGAGATGATGCAGACCGTGCGACAGCCTCCGGCGGTGACTCCATTAGAAAACCCACCATCAAGATGTCGGGAATCGACCTTAAAAAAGAGTACTCAGGCTAACATACCCATCGCCCCTAAGAAGAAAAAATAGAGAGTAGAGGATCCATGTTCGGATTACGGTTCTCCTCTGGAGGAGACCTTTTTCATTTGTAGTCGAAAGTCCCCTAAGATCTAAAACTAAGATGACGCCCTCGATCATAAATTACGGGAGATGGATCGATGGATTGAGGAGCTCGATCACGTCATCCCGACTCACCTTGACGACGTCCGCATCGATCCTCCTTTCTTCCTCCGAATTATGCAAGAGCCCATCCCGACGAACTTCAAACTCTCTTAATTCAAAAGCTATGACAGAACTTCTGATCCGATTGATCATCTAGAGACCTTCCAAATCATGATGCTACTCCATGGTGCCCCAGATGCCATATTGTGCCGAGTCTTTCCATCTACCTTTAAGGAAGCAGCGAGAAATTGGTACTTGACGTTGAAGCCGGATACAATCTTTTCTTTTGATCAGATAAGCCATCAGTTCGTGGCTCACTTCATCAGTAGCCGACGTTTGCCCCAAGATTTGGATTCTCTGATGAATGTCAAGCAGAAGCAAGAAGAATCCATCTGAGCTTATGTCATCCAGTTTAACGCCGCAGCATTGGAGGTCCGAGATCTAGACCAATCAGTCACCATGGCCGCTCTCAAGGACGGCCTTCAGAAGAATGACTTACTATTCTTCTTGGAGAAGAAGTATCCCAGGAACTTTGCCAATCTGTTGGCTCGGGTCGAGGGATATGCCCGTGCAGAAGAAGCCTTCAAGTTGAAGGACGAAGATGCCTCAGGAGAGCAGCGGACAGATGAGTATAATAGACCCATCGATGGAGGGCCGAGTGAAGTTCGACCACGCTCACGGACTTTTTTCGAGCGCAAGCGAGCCCAAACTCCTCAAGCTCGTCATCAAGAAAGCCCCAACAGAAGGATGCGAAGAACTTTTCCTTCTAGAAGATTTTACAACTATGTCCCACTTAATGCTCTTCGAACTCAAGTTCTGACAGAAATTAGGAACCAGCTGCCAAGATCAGAAGAATTACGATCTCCTCTAAACAAGCACGATCGAAGTAAGTACTGCCTCTACATCACGACCATGGCCACGACACTGAAGAATGCGTTCAGCTCTGAGATGAAATCGAGAAGCTCATCAGGAGAGGCCAGCTGGATCGATTTCTTAGACGTCAGTCTGAAGCAGAAAAAGATCGATCGAGGGTGCTGCCATAACCAGAACCACCAATGATGGAGGAACAATAGAAAGGTCGGTCATCTTCCGTATCATCGACGCCACGTCTGGGAGGAGCTTAGTACTTCGGTGATCCATCATCTTCCAGCATCAAAGCCAAGAGGAGATCGTTCCAAATTGAGAAGGCCAGCATGAGATGGAGGAGGTCGTCTGGCCCGGAGCTTATCGTCTGAAGGAACTCGGAGGAACAACGCTTCCACGACTCTGAAATATAAAAAATCTGGAGATGCACTGTCAGTAACTTTCTTTTAATAAAATTTTTCTATTTCAATAATATTATTTCTTAGTGCAAAAACTATGTGATGGTAGGAAAGAAATAGTTAATAGTGGTCGTGTTAGGAACATGAGGAAAACCTCGTCCTAACATGAGTCGATCAAAATCCATCAACCTTGGCTAGAAATAAGATCTCTTTTGAGCAATCGAGACAACCTCGGCTAGAGATAAGATCTCTCCTGAGCGACCATGTCAACCTCGGCCAGAGATAAGATCTCTTTCGAGCGGTCGAGATAACCTCGACTAGAGATAAGATCTCTCTCGAGCGACCGTGTCAACCTCGGCTAGAGATAAGATCTCTTTCGAGCGCCCAAGACAACCTCAGCTAGAGATAAGATCTCTTTCGAGCGATCATTGCCAACCTCGACTAGAGATAAGATCTCTTCCGAGCAACCGTGTCAATCTCAGTTAAAGAAAGATAAGATCTCTCTCGAGTGCCCGAGACAACCTTGGCTAGAGATAAGATCTCTTTCGAGCAATCGTGTCAATCTCGACCAAAGATAAGATCTCTCCTGAGTGACCGTGTCAACCTCGGCTAGAGATAAGATCTCTTTCGAGTGCCCGAGACAACCTCAACTAGGGATAAGATCTCTCTCGAGCGACCGTATCAACCTCGGCCAGAGATAGGATCTCTTCCGAGCGTCCGAGACAATCTTAGCTAGAGATAAGATATCTTTCGAGCGACCATGTCAACCTCGACTAGAGATAAGATTTCTCCCAAGCAGTCAAGTCAATCTCGGTTAGAGCTTTCGAGCAATCGTGTCAACCTCGCTAGAGATAAGATCTCTTTCGAGCGCCCGAGACAACCTCGACCAGAGATAAGATCTCTTTCGAGCATCCCAGATAACCTCGACTAGAGATAAGATCTCTTTCGAGTGTCCGAGATAACCTCGACTAGAGATAAGATCTCTCTCGAGCGATCGTATCAACCTCGGCTAGAGATAAGATCTCTCTCGAGCATCCGAGACAACCTCGGCTAGGCTAAGATCTCTCCTGAGCGACCGTGTCAACCTCGGCTAGAGATAAGATCTCTTTCGAGCGACCGTGTCAGCCTCAGCCAGAGATAAGATCTCTTTCTAGCGTCCGAGACAACCTCGATTAGAGATAAGATCTCTTTCGAGCAACCGTGTCAACCTTGACTAAAGATGAGATCTCTTCCGAGCGATCATATCAACCTCGGCTAGAGATAAGATCTCTCTCGAGCGTCCGAAACAACCTCGACTAGAGATAAGATCTCTCCCGAGCAATCGTGTCAACCTCAGTCAGAGATAAGATCTCTCCCGAGCGACCGTGTCAATCTCGGCCAAGAGATAAGATCTCTTCTGAGCGTCCGAGACAACTTCGACTAGAGATAAGATCTCTTCCGAGTGACTGTGTCAACCTCGACTAGAGATAAGATCTCTCCCGACCGCCCGAGATAATCTCGACTAGAGATAAGATCTTTTCTGAGCGCCCAAGACAATCTTAGCTAGAGATAAGATCTCTTCCGAGCTATCGTGTCAATCTTGGCTAGAGATAAGATCTCTTCCGAGCGACCGCGATAACCTCGGCTAGAGATAAGATCTCTTCCAAATGATCAGAACAATCTTAGCTAGAGATAAGATCTCTTTCGAGCGATCGAGACAACCTTGGCTAGAGATAAGATCTCTTTCGAGCGACCGTGTCAACCTCGACTAGAGATAAGATCTCTTTCAAGTGCCCGCGACAACCTCAACTAGAGATGAGATCTCTTCCGAGCACCCGCATCAACCTCGGCTAGAGATAAGATCTCTTCCGAGCAATCACGACAACCTCGGAGACAACCTCAGCTAGAGATAAAATCTCTCCCGAGTGATCGAGTCAACCTCGACTGGAGATGAGATCTCCCTCGAGCTTTAACTTCAACATCAACTTTGGCTGGAGATAAGATATCACCCGGGCTTTAACTTGAATCAGCATAGAGCCTAGAAGAAGATTTCGACAGTCGTCTTTTCTGCACTCCCTTCCTTCGAGTTTCGAACTCGAGAGTGGAAAAAACTTATGTTGGGGATAAACCCCGTTCCTACCGAAGTCTAGTTCGATGCTCAGCCTAATGCAACTGGTAGCCATGGAAGAGCTTCAGTGGACGAGTCTTAGCCAAACTCCTTTAACCGATCAAACTCCTCAACGATCGAGCTCCTATTGAACTCTCCAATGACTGAGTTCTAACTGAACTTTCCAGCGGCCGAGTCTTTGCCGAAGTCCTACAGCTGGTCGAACTCCTCAACAGTCGAGCTCCTGCCAAACTCCCCAGCGGTCGAGTCCTAGCCGAACTCTCCAGCGGTCGAGTCTTTGCCGAATTCCTTCAGCCAACCGAACTTCTCAGTGGTCGAGCTCCTATCGAACTTTTTAGCGGTCGAACTTCAGACAGACTCCCACGAGAGCCGGACTCCCTCAGCATTCCTCCAGTCGGACTCCCACAAGAGCCGAACTTTCTCCGCACTCCTTCAGTCGGACGTCCATAAGAGCCAAACTCCCTCCGCATTCCTTCAATCGGACTTTCACATAAGCCAAACTCCCTCCACGCTCCTCTATCCGGACGACCATAGAAGCCAAACTTTTGTCGAACTTCTTCTTTGATCGAACTCTTCCAAGAGCCGAACTCCTTCCGGATCGCTCCTACAGACGGACTCCTCTAAGGGTCAAACTCCTTTCGGATCGCTCCTACAGATAGACTCCTCCAAGGGTCGAACTCCTTCCAGATAATCCCCTTCAGACGTATCCCCCTTTAGAGTTCGAGCTCTCCTAAAATGGATATACGTCGAGGTTCTTCACCTACGATTGTTGAACCTCGATGGTATGGCCGCCACTACCAGTCTGGCGGCACCTTTTCCTCCGTAATAAGTCTCATGCGGTACACGACTGGACGACATGGCCACCACTACTGACGATGTCACTCTCTCCATAACCAGTCTCATGCGGCCCATGATCCACCAATATGGCTGTCACTATCTACCTGACGATGCCTTCCTCTCCGTACCGAACTTCATGCAGTCCTCGAACGGCTCGCCACTAAGCGGTATAACCATCACCATCAATCAAGCTTCGTCTATAAAAAAAAATCCTCCAAATATATTTTTTCTAAGCTCTAAACTCTCTCCTTCCTTCCGAAACTCTACCGAACACTCGCCTGAGCACTCTATTTCTATTGGTCAGAAGAGCTGACTTGATCGTCGGAGGATCCTATCGGAGCCACCACTATCGACTTCGATCAGAACTTTGTTTTGTAGATCACCGATGGTGATCTCATCCACCTCCACTCCAGCTTGATCCGACGACGATCAGATTCTGCACCAATAGGTTCCTTGGCTCGTGGCTCTTAGGAAACTTTTTTCTCGAGTCTAATCTATCTTTCGATGCCATTATCTTGAATAAACTATTTTTCAAGAAAGATGGTATGTCGACTCACAATTATATTGTAATCTTTTGAAAGATAGAAATAATATCCTAATGACTTTTTATGATATCTAATAAATCGAGCTCTAAAAGACCTAGACTCTAATTTGTCCATCTGTTGTCTCTTGACATGGGCCGGATAACCCCAAATTTTGAGATGACTCAAACTTAATTTCTTACCATGCCATATCTCATACGGTATGGTAGAAACGATTTTAGATGGAACCATATTCAATAAATATATAGCGGTCAACAGACTATGTCCCTAAAGAAACTCAGGAAGGTTCGTGAAGCTCATCATGAATCAAACCATATCTAATAGTGTCCAATTTCTCCATTCTAAAATCCCGTTTAGTTGAGACGTTTCAGATGGAGTCCATTGTGAGACTATGCCATTATCCTTAAGATAGTCTAAAAATTCTCGACTAAGGTATTCGCCTCCTCGATCTGATCGAAGAATTTTAATGAATTTTTTTGTTTATTTTTTCTACTTCGAGTCTGAATTTCTTGAACTTTTCAAAAGCTTCAGACTTGTGTCGTATCAAATACACATATCCATACCAATATAAATCATCGGTAAAGATGATGAAGTAGATGTAATTGCTCCTAGCTGGCACATCAAATGGGATGCATACATCAGTATGTACTAGGACAAGCAGATCTGTGGCCCTTTCCCTATGTCCCATAAAAGGAAACTTGGTCATTTTACTATGAAGGTATGATTCATAAATCGGATATGACTCGGAAGTCAATGAACTTAATAGCTCGAATTTCTTCAATTTGTTAATCCTGTCTTCAGCTATATGACCTAGCCTAAGGTGCCAAAGATACCTATCATTTAGACTATCCCTAGGTCGCTTTGATCCTATAGCATTCACGTTTTGCTCAATATTAAAAATAAAAACATCAATATGTAACTGATAGAGACTATTTATAAGAAAATCACTTGCAACTTTATTTCTTTCATAAAGAATATTATAATGGTCCTTAAGAAAAATAATTACATAGCCTTTCAATGCTAAATATGAAACAGAAATCAAATTTCTGCTTGCTACAGGCATATAAAAATAGTCCCTAAGTACTAAGTCTAATTCTTATGATAATCATAGAGGATAGGTTCCCACGGCCACAGTAGCAACTCTTGCTCCGTTTCCAATGCATAGGATCATTTCACCATCCCTCAGCCTCCTGCTATCCTCAAGATCTTGCATAGAAGTACATAAGTAAATACTAGAACCAGAGTCAAGTACTCAACTGAATGCAGAAGAAATCGTAAAATTAGATTCTATAATGAGCATACCTCCAGAAGGATCTGCCTCCTTCTTGTTCTTCAAGCTGGCCAGGTAAAGAGGGCAATTTCGCTTCCAATGGCCGTCAGTGTTGCAATGAAAATATTTTTCTTTGTCAGCGGCCTTCTTCTTTGGCTCTGCCTTATTCTTCTTCT
This sequence comes from Cocos nucifera, assembly GCA_006176705.1. Classification (NCBI taxonomy): domain Eukaryota; kingdom Viridiplantae; phylum Streptophyta; class Magnoliopsida; order Arecales; family Arecaceae; genus Cocos; species Cocos nucifera. The sequence continues at coordinate 144,752 of QRFJ01004015.1, read as the reverse complement.
TACCATTCACCTTCTGCATCTTTGCGGATGTCTTCTTCTTTCCAAAAGACTTTCTCTTGGAAGAAGTCTGCTCCACAGCAAGTACTGAGCCTTTAGAACTTTTCATAAAAAGCTCAGCAATAACCAGCTTATTCATGAGCTCAGCCAAGGTATTCTGAAGTTTATGCATATGGTAGTTCATGATCAGTCAAGGACTGCAAAATTATGTCAGTCTACAGATCCTGATCTAACTTGACACCAAGCTTCTCAAGCTTTTCTAAGTTCTTGATCATCATAAGACAAAGATCTTGGACTGACTGTCCATCACGCATTTGAGCCTTAAAAAATCTTTTAGTGACTTGATATTTGGCTACACGACTCTATTCACCAAACAACTCTTGTAGGTGAGTCAACATTTGGCAACTAGTCTTAATGTCTTCATGTTGGCACTGAAGATCATCAGACATCGAGTCCAACATGTAATATATGACTTTGTTATCTTCATCTGTCCACTTCTCGAGAGACGCTCTCTAATCAGCGGATGGATGGGCTGGTAAGGTGGGAGGATCTTATTTCAATACATGAGTCAACTTCTCGAAATCCAAAATAATTTTGAAGTTTCGGAGTCAATCCTTATAGTTGAGTACGGTCAATCTATGGGTGTTCAGGATATAGCCTAGTGGATTGGACATAGATATTTTTCTGTAGAAAGTCAAAGTTTCTAGTTAGATTTTATAATTAAACTTAAATAATTTATTTAGAAATTTTATCTTTAAATAAATTAGGCTTCCACTATTTACTCGAATTTCTATACTTTTTTGGTAGAGATGCGAAAATCTCCATGATTATAGATTTCTAGTAGATGGTGCGGTCCCATCAACTGACTCACCATCTCATCTAATAGTTATTGGTGATGGGTCAATCGATGAGTAGACAACTCTTGTCCAATGATTCTCTAATCATGGTGCACCCAAACTTGGTCTCTAATTCATGAATTTCATAGTGTCCGAAATATTGATCTACTCCTTAGTTAAGTCAGACCCACCATTTGCACAGATTGGATTCCTAATTGAATCCCTCACCGTATCTAAAATATCGAGCCTAACCCATCCTCCAACCCATAGCATCCAATGCCTAATAGACATGGTTGCATCTTTTCGGTGCAACTGAACCACGGTATCCAATCGAAAACAATCAACCCTGAAAAGAGTCCGCACATCTACAATGATGAAAAATCTTAGACTTAATATTTTCTTAGAAAGATTTAATTTAGGTCTCTTTAAACTTTACTTGACTTAGTCATAATAATTATGACTAACCTAGTGGTATGGATCGGCTCGAATTGTTAGCCACCTCAAATCAGAATTAGATCGATACAAATAGTCAGGTAAGTGAGACCAGTGGAAGGGATATGCCATTAACTCGATAAGAACGCATTCAGATCAAGTAGCTCTCAATTAAAAATCAATCAGTCGTATCTGCCAAATTTATCTTAGACACCAAATTATCGAATCAGAATCAATTGGATTAGCCTACAATCTAGGCTCGAACCATGGAGCCAAATTAGGTCTTGATTTGATCGAGTCACATCTCAATGTGATTCGATCTTGAGCCAGACTTAATCCTATTAGGCTGGTCAAATCTAAGCTTTCTTTAGCAGCCTAATCCTATTAGGCTGCTAAAGGAGTTCGACCGAGGTTCGGCTGCTGGAGGAGTTTGACTGCTAAAGAAGTTCGACCGGGATTCGACTGCTGGAGGAAGAATTTTCAATCGAAGCTCTTTCATGATTATTAGTCGCATTAGGCTAAGCATCAGACTAGACTTCAGTGGAAGCGGGGTTTATCCCCAACAGATATGGATACGGATACGAATATTAGTCGGATCCTCAAATTTCTATCTATATCCGGATTAATTTGGATATGAAAATAGATCGAATGGATAATATTCATACTACTTTCATTTCTATGCTTATCTCATGTTCGGTATATAAGAAATTTTTTTTGCACCGGAGTGCAATAACATTGCATCATACCTTTCTATTGGTCCATGTAGTCACCACTTTTCAGCATACATTTAATATCCATAGCGTTTAAAATTTTGAATGATAAATTTTTTTTTCCAAAAATTATAATATCTTTTTATAAAAATTATAACACCATAATGAATGATGAAACCATCCACATCAACTACTTTGAAGGATATTACCAAAGTTAATCTTGATCCACCCATCCCATGGACCATCCTGTTATCAAGTCAAGGCCACCCTAGCAAGAGCAAGAAAATAGTAATTGTGTTAAGAATCAGGGATCTCATGAGTAGCCGATTTCAAAAACTCCTACCTCACACTAAACTTCCAGCATATGCAAGCAATAGGATAATAAACTTTTATCTTACTACATACACCTTTCATCCTTTCTAATGCCACTTTAATAAGAGTATATTAAAAAGGTCATTACTCCATTATAATCCTAACAACGAGGGGATCAGATTTGAACCAGCGTCATCGTGCTTAACAGTCCAAGCCTCCTATCATTGCGCAGAATAATGACCTTTTAAATAAGGATATATATAATTAAAAAAATGATCAGTAGAATCAGATCCGTTCATCAAATGATCCTTCTTTTGAATGTACCAAACTGAACATCGAATGATGAATGACCATGGACCATTTGAGTTTCATGTTTCCAGGTCCACAAAGTGCAAGCCTTACAACAAAAGGACCAGTGGCAACTTGGTAATTTCATGGTAGCCGGGAGGCATATATGAGCTTCCTTATTGAACTCGCCCAGTTTTAGCTGGTGTTTGGGGTTTTTTTTTTTGCCTAGGGTTTTCATTCAGCGGCGCCCTCTTTATTCTCCGTTCCTATCGCCATGACTGCCCAGACGCAAGAGGAGCTCCTCGCCACTCTCCTCGAGCAGCAGAAGATCGATGTAAGCCTCTCCACCTCCTCCCCGTTCCTCTCTACTCCTCACCTTTCATGATCTGAATCAGATTCTCTCTTCTACGTCTCCTCTCTTTTGGTTCTGGTGCCGAATGTTTGTAGGGCTCAATCACCACAACCTTAAAAATCTAATCTTTTTCCGCCTCTTTTGATTAAAAATGTGGTCTTTGGCCGATTCTCTTTAATCATTGCTTGGAATGTTGTCTCTATATGAGATCGATCTGTAATCATGATGTGGTTTTGCTAGAATTGTGATGCGGAAATTTGTCCCATTAAATGCTGCTCACAATCTCGGTCCATGCATCTAGTTGCTTAGGATCACCTAATTGCATCTGTTTATTGGATAGATTGATCAAGTGCATATCTCAAGCAAGTTGAGATCATTTTTAAACATTGAATAAATTAAGAAAAATAGGAGCTTTATACATATGCAAATAGCAGTATTGGAAGAGAAACAGAGCCACATGATCTTATATTGAGTATTTCGAATAAGAAGTAGATGCGGGAGAGCGGAGGCGATGTTAGGGAACTAACAAAATCCACTTATTTGGCGGTTGGATTTACTTCGACACAAATTAAATAGGTGTCAGCTCTTGGGTTTCATTCATATGGAAAGAGGAAATCCAGGGGGATTTACTGGTAATTAATATATAGTCTGGTAAGTATTGCGTCATACATATCAAATAAACGAACTTGGTGTTAGTATCTCAGAATGAAAAATAAAGGGTTTTAATTTAAACACAAAACTTTTGTACTTTATAGTTGGAGGTTCAAGTAAACGAACTTGGTGTTAGTATCTTAGATGTTATACTGAGTTGGAGGTTCGAAGCATCAGATAATGGCAGGAAGAGCAAAATTTCTAAAACATGCATGCCATCCCAAGTGGTGACTAAAGTCTTGGACAAATTTGCTTCTTGATCTTTTGTAAAACAATTTTTATTTATGATGTTGTTGAAATTTCCATCTGAATTAAACACATAAATGCACGCCCAGTATTATTATTACTAATTTCATCTGGAAAGTTCTTTAACATCATTATAAATTGTATGAGATGGCCTTCCTAGGGAACTTATTCGTAAAGTTATCATCATAGTTGCATATAAATCTTCATTCATGAGTGAAAGTGAGTCAATTGCACGAGTGGAATTACATTGTCCTTTGACTTCTAGGTTCCTTTTAATGATCAAATGGTTCTAAAGTTTTGGAAATTGAAGATATTGATGATGGTATGCCACATTTTATATTTTTATGTCCATGCATCTTTTGGCAGCCCAACTAGTTGAGTAAAAGAGAGCTAGTAGCGATGGAAAGAATACATGTTTTTACTAGGACGGCTCCTTGGTTATCATACGGACATTACACAAGGCAATATAAGGATTACAGACACATTTAACTTTTGGTGTGCATGTTGCTCCTTCTGACTTGTGCTACCGACTGGTACATTTCCTTGGATTGGCGTTCTTTTTTCCTTTAATTGTATGAATTCATCCATGGAATTCACTCAGGCTATTGGAAATGGATGACACTGTCAAGGGAATAAGAAGATAAACCATTTGCATGTCAAAAGCATTCAGGTTGCGGTGTTAGGCTGGTGGAAGTGTACTTTAAAGTGAAAGCCAAATATCCAAATCAGTAATTTATTGTATTAGAAAGAAAGGAACCAATATAATAGTGTCTTTTATTTTTTTCTTCTTTATACATGATATTTTGCGTGCTGCTTCTCCTGTGAGGGAACTAACATGATAATGATCGTGAGATATATAAAGGTTCTCTTTCTCTATTTTTGAACAACATTTACCCCTTCATCTCCACCCGTACCCCCTTCCCTTTCTCTCTTTATCTGTCATTTAGTAAACCATGCATAGGCATGTTAATCTGTACAACTTGATGCATGATACCATATGTGCCTTAACATCCCATGATCCTGTGTATCATGGGAGAGAGGACATTTTCAATGTATTGCCTACATATACTAACATGAATATGCTCACCATGTTGTTCTCAAATTTTCTTTTGGCTTGACTTATTTTGGTGGTATTATTTCTATTCTCCTCTATTTTTAGTGATTTTTAGATGCCTAAGAATAGGGTAATCAAATTTTATGACCTTTTTTTTTTTTTTTAAATGTAGCCTGACAAGCCCGTGGTTGAAGACGAGGATGATGATGAGGATGAAGATGAGGACGATGATGACAAAGATGAGGATGATGCTGAAGGTAAGTCAAACCTTTTCTTTGATACTCATCTCTTGAAATGTTTTCCAATTAATTTATCAGAAACCCATAACCCAAGGTTGAGCTTGGAAAAACCCAAGGGCCTGAGTAATTTATACATTTCACAACAATGAAATACATTTTCCACTTTTGAAGCACTCATTGCTTCCACAAATGTACACAACCTTTTCATTTGCTTAGTTGAAAGAAACTGATACCTTAGGAGATTATATAGTCTATGAAGGACAGAACTTCATTTTTCTCATTTTTAAAGTTAAGGAAATCAACAGTCTTCATTGTTGTTTTGGTATTTTAATCTTGACACCTGAAGTCCAGTCAATGATAAGACTCAGCTGTTTGCTCTCCTTTAAATGCTGCACAGAACACATTACTTTACCAACATTTGTTTGCTATGCACCTGCTGAGGCTTTCTATAGGCTGTTTAAACACATTTTTCTTGACAGGTTTGATGAAATAACTCAAGAAAAAGAAAGGAAACTAGGAAGTCCAGGGTTTACGAGTTTGCATTAGTTGCAATGCAATGTTTTGATGGATCATTTTGAGTGAGTGAAGTGATGTTATCTTGGGCAAAATCCTAGCAGATATATAATCAGATTTGATGTAGAGCAGAAAAAATAGAGGAATAGGGAGAGAAAGTGGGAAAGAATTAGAGGCCCAGAGGAGTAAAAGAGGAAGAGAAAGGTTAAGTTATTTTATGAATTATATTTATTTGCAAAGTTCACGCGCTAAAATTAGGTAGAGCTGGCTTCTTCCGATCAGGGAATAGCTGGGCTACCTTGTTACAAGCATATTTAGGTCTGAGTGAGGCTCTTTGTTGGAAGGAAATATAAAAGATGATATATTTCAAATTTCATTCAAAACCTCATGACCTTTGAACAAAATAAATGAAAGGGGGGAAAAAACTGCTGAGCCAGCCGCCACCTCCAAGATGTCCTGCATTAAGATCGGAGAATGACTTTTAAGTTCCTAAATCCTATTTATGCATCTGCAGGGCTGAAATAACCTATTTTGCATGCTAAACTGGCCTACATGGCTACATCTGACCATCCTCCACTCTCCCTCATGCATACATTCAGTGACACCACACCACACTGTGTATGCAGATTAAAAAGGAGTCAGGTTCAATGAACAGATGTGCAGTCCTTGCTGGAAGCCTTATCTTTTAAACACTTTTGGCCAAATAATTAACAGCTGCATGATCTTTTTGTTGCTTTGCACTTAATGTCATGATGTTCTCATTTTCTATTGAAGTATATGCATGATAACCAAGTTGTATACCACCTCTGCTTGTGCTTAAATCTGACTGTAGACTGTTGTCGTCTCATTTATTGGTGACCAATTTTTTGCAGGACAAGCAGGCGATGATGCTAGCGGAAGATCAAAGCAGAGCAGAAGTGAGAAAAAGAGCCGGAAGGCCATGCTGAAGCTTGGGATGAAACCTGTACCTGGTGTTAGTCGTGTCACCGTAAAGAAGAGCAAGAATGTGAGCTCCCCAGTCCCCAGCTCATCATTATTGCTTGAATCATTTGTTGGGAAGTTTCCATTTACAATTTAACATCTCTTTGCTTTTACCTTTCAGATATTATTTGTCATCTCAAAGCCGGATGTTTTTAAAAGTCCAACTTCAGACACCTATGTGATCTTTGGCGAGGCAAAGATCGAGGACCTGAGCTCTCAGCTGCAGACCCAGGCTGCTGAACAGTTTAAGGCACCTGATCTGAGCCATGTGATCTCAAAGCCTGAGACATCTGCCATGGCTCAGGATGATGATGAAGTTGACGAGACTGGCGTTGAGCCTAAGGACATTGAACTGGTTATGACACAGGCTGGAGTTTCGAGGTCCAAGGCTGTCAAGGCACTCAAAGCTGCAGATGGGGACATTGTTACTGCTATCATGGAGTTGACTAACTAATTCGAGATATCCGGTGGAGTTGTTTCTCTTTCAAAGATGGCCTGTTTTTCTTTGTGGCATGGTCTGCGGGCTGAGTTTCTCACGTGTCTTTGCTGCTTAACCTCCTAGTTATTGATCTATTATGTTGTACCAGTAGTTATGGTGTTTTTATCTTTAATATTTTGCCTTTATATACATGCTCTGTGTTTCATCTGTCATCAGAGGATGTTGCAGCATAAGATCACATTAACTTTCAGGATAAAGATTGTTGGACCCTGGCTTTTCATAGACCGCTGTTAGCGTAAACAGGTGGTGATTTATTTTTTCTAACCCAGTCTGGTGGCATATATATATATATTTTTAGCACTTGAATTTCCTGTTTCCTTTGTGACATATGAATTATATTGCTACTGCTGTTTCTGTGGTGTTGAAGAAACCTGATACGGGTCCGCATGGTGACACCATTCATGTTTTCGGTAGCTGGTTTATTGGAAGTAACTAGTGTATATTTTTAGCTTGTATTCATCTTCACCCTTCCTTTGTATTATCTGTGGAGTGCTAGATGATATGTTTATATTTTCGCTACAAGTATTTACAAAAATGTTCAGAATATACTGCATACTTTGTGCAATTTTAGCAAGCGGTGCCCATGTAAGAAGGATTTGGGTTTTCTGAAGGACTCCTCTTTCAGAGGTTTAGCTCGCCTGGTTGTCAGATTTCAAAGAAATGTGACTAGGTTACTAAACAATGACCAGGCTTAATGAGCTGATGGGCATATAATGAGCAAGCACCCAAGTGCTCACCATGACTCCTGGCCTTTATTTATGAACTTCGTGCTTATATTTGTCAGCAGATTTTGCTTGATGTGCCTCAAACTCAAGCACCTATTTGTGGTTATGCTGTTCTAGGTCAGGCTTCTCATTTTTAGAGAGCACGGTACTTGAAAGCAAAGCCCTTGGCTGATGAGAAATCTACGTCAGGCTTCTCATTTTTAGAGAGCACGGTACTTGAAAGCAAAGCCCTTGGCTGATGAGAAATCTACAGACTTTCACTCTGATAAAAGGTTGTTGGAAGGTCAATGGAAATGTCCATCCAGGGGCCATTTTGTTTCAAGAGAGCCCGAATGGATGGGGTGAATGTTTTCTCCAACTAGTCCTATGATTTCATGGACTAATAAGGTGATGAAAGGAATCATGATCACGGTTGAAATGATTGACAATGAGGTCACACAAATCACCAGAATTAAAAAAAAGCAAAGGGATGTTTGATAAGGACCATGATTTCATGAAGTTTGGTTGGATGATTAAATGGTCAAATGACCAAATTTAAAAAGCAAGAGGGGTGTTTAGAAATTGCACCATGAATGATAATACCATACTTTTCTTTAGATACAACACCTTTTTTTTACTGTCTTATGATCCTTAGAACCTGCCTCCACTGCCTCTTGGACTTTTCACATGCCACATGTACAATCCACAGGGTCAACTTCTGTCAACCATGCTGTCAATTTTTTTAAAGGGTGATGGAGGCAGCCAAGGATGAGACAATAAATACCAAGAGTCAATCTATACCAAGGCCAACATCGAGCTTGTTTTGTTGTTTCAACAACTGACAGAGAAGATTCTTAACATGTAAGAAGCGTATCCTAAATACAGGTGTGATAGACCATGATATGCAAATTGATGGTCTCAAGGAAGATATTGTGTTCAAGTGTTCTGTTTCGATAATTAAGGAAAAATATGCAGCAATAACAATGAGAATAACAATAGGTCAAAGTGCTCAAACAAAGGATGGACACATCAAAGTATGTCACCATGCTCTCCATAGATTCATGAACCGCAGCATTCAGAAAATCCCACTAGCAATTGGTACTGGCAGAAAATAGGGATAAATGCTAGATTATGCTCTGTAGAAATGAGGTAAGAACCAGAAAATTAGTCACTCATAATAAAAGTACGTAAAAAAGCAACATCAATGGAACCACTAGAATATCATTGTAGTTTCACTAGCCAAGATAACACCCAAACAGATATATCTCTGATCTATCATACGAAAGAAGGTACTGATAGATCTAGAAATCAATAAAAGTAAAGTGGGATGGTAGGATAGGATATGGCTAAATGAGATGTCAAGGGGTTTTTGCATGTTACCGCTGGTAAAGGTTTTAGAGCATAAAATGAGATGACAGATCAGTACACTGGCTAAATGACAACAATAACCATCATGCATTGTCCCGACCATATGGGAATGGCTTTACATAACCTTATTCACCATGCAAGCTTTCCCAAATTCTTTCTCACAACCTTCATCAATGTCGAATATTGGGCGTTCCTGTCCTCTTAAAGCCTTCAAATATGAGTTTGGAAACCATCATACAATATTTTGTATACACTTCCATTAATACATTCATTTCTCACCCAGTTCTTTTTCATTTCGCCACAGGTTACAGCCTAACATTCTTAACAAAAACCTTTCATCCATATTGTTGTTCACAAATTTTCCCTCAGTTTGGAAGGAAAGCATCAGTGACATAACACCAGGAAAGCACCTCTCCACTCAGTCCAAGCAACTTCATTCTTATTATTGCATGTCTTCATATATCCATCCTTACATAAGGTCACTGTATATAGATAATAATACATGGATGTAAAACCAGAAAGGTCAATTTTAGCATTGGTTGTCAATTTTAGCAATGGTTAATTTGAGTGAAGCTTAGGTTGAACCAACCAAGCAAAAAGATGGAGAGGTAATATGATGACAATAAGATATTTGCAATGAAGAAAAAAATAGGCCCCCATGAACAGAAATTTGAAGTTGTGTAAAACAGTCCAAAGTAGAAGACAATCTCAAAAATGTTAACAAAATTGTTAGGAATTGGTAGAGGTTGTACTGGCAGGAAACTGGCTTTTATATGAAAATGATAAATAGTGAATCGATGATAGTTCAAATGATAGCTGAACCCAACAATTCATGTTTACAGCATGATCGCCGAAGTCAGGCAAACACCTGCTATTTGAAATATACTTCAAACAACTTAAATTCACAAGCGGCCATCAAAACTGACCATGACACAAATTTTACTACAAACAGGTCATTTAGGATAAATTAAGCTCTTACATTGGCCTCAAAAATACAAATGCACATTATGCACCAAATAAAGAGATAGAACATAGATATAATGCTCACAATGCAAATAAAAGTAGATGATGTGGAATATACACAATGTATGTACAAATGCATCTGGAATGATCATATATGGAGAATCTATATGAAAATTGAACAAACTCACCTGATGCGTTGACCAAGAATGCAAAAAAAAAAAAAAAAAAAATGTAGTGGTGGAGGGAGAAATACTGTAAAACTAATGTGTCTTAGTTTTGATTGGTTAGGAGAAAAAATGTCATTACCAGTGCAACAGCGATTAAAATGATTCATAAACCAAACAAAATCAAATAGTCAAAGCAACTTTGACAAGTGTATTGTGCAATAATAAGGACCATAACTGTTACATGAAGACAGCAAAATTCAAAATGCCACCTTGAATGTAAGATTAGATTATCCGGTGAAGCATTATAAGGTTTATGAGTTATGTCATAATCACAACAAGAAGACAAGTATTTTTTAAATAACATGAGCTTAAGTAGAATTAACTCAGTCTCATACAAACTGTACCTTATACCTATAAGTCAGTCTCCCAGCCCAGTGATCTTGAAGAAGCAGAAATATCATAGCAAGTAGAATAGCATGTAAAATGCAAGTGAGCTACTAAAGCAGTTAACTGCAAGGACATATCCTACCAAAGCAACAATCCATCAAAAACTGTAGTTTGGATGGTTGTCACTGTTCAAAAGTTTTAGACTTGTAATTTTGTCCAAGTAAACCAAAGTCATTGAATGACTAGATGTTAAATCAATGTCACCAGCAAAACCAACATAAATTGATCACCTGTATGATACATATAAAAAACAACAATTCATTCCTCTATTGTTATGTATCTCAAGCAATTATTACGAACACCACAAGACAAATATAGCCAACAACAGGAGGCCATCATGACATCAAGAAGAATTTTTGCTTCTCTTTCTGCACGTAAATATTATAATGCAGCATGCAAAAGCCTATAACCACTGCTCAAGCATAATTGCATTAACCTACATAAAAGCACATCATGGTTTTAATGCAAGAATAAAAGCAGATGCAGCAGAAAATAGATCAGACCATTTGCATTAAAAAAAAAAAAAAAATCGACATAGGCCTTGGATTGCTTGATCACCCTTGGCTATGGATCGGTAAATGCTCAGATCCGTAAACATTTCCAAGCCACCATGCATTTCACAGACAACGGAAATTAACTATCATCCAACAAGTGGGATACCCTAGAGAACCAAACAAGGTGATAAATATAACAACACAAATCAAAAGATAATCCAGAATAACTCATCTGGTTAGTACATTCATGGACAGCAGCAGAATTGCACCCACCTAATCATTCTAACGAGATCTAGAATTTGAGTTTGAAGAGCGAAAAGGCCACAGAAAGGAAAACAGGTTCCTCCTGCATCGGTGTCCAGTGTTATTTCCATTGCTGGTTGAACTTCGATTACTTGATCTTGAACGTGTGTAACGGCCAGACCTCTGTGGCGGCAGCTCATGGCGGCAAACTGGACAGGAATTATGCTGTTCCAACCAGGGAATGATGCAGTCCGAGTGATATATATGTTTACATGGCATCTCCCGTGCCTCAATCCCTAGCTCAAATTTCTCTTTACAAACAGGGCAATGCGAATCTCCATGCAGATGCCTCTGGTTGATCTTCAAGGTTGGCATAGCATCAATTGCTGACTGTGATGCAGGTGGTGGTCCATGCCTATCATTTTGTGTCAACTGTTCAATTAGATCTTCTAGCCCTGGGCCGACAAAATAGTCAGCCATGTTGGCTCGTCGCACGCCAACACCACGGCGTCCGTTGAAGAAGACCTCAAACCCATCATTGTCCGACATACGAGCAGGGAGCTCGCCCCTGAAGACCAACCAAGGACTAGAGCCGAATTCCATCCCAAAATCTGAGAACATATTGGGTCTGCCCTGGAAATCAAACTCATGGCTCCTTCCCACCATCCCTTGACTCATCATGGCAGAGATGGCCTCCATCATACTATGTGGGTCACGATCCATATCAGGGTCCATGCCGATGAACTGGCTCATAACTGCCTCCATCCCGTTGAGCTCTGACACAAAACCTGCATCACAGTTGGGGCAGATCATGTCCCGCCCCTGAGGTCGGACTCTTCGCCTGCATCGATGACACCAATGTGTGTGTCTACTGCTTGACATCTTCTAGTTTCAATTTGTTAAACTCTTGATGAGTTCAATATGACCCAATAGAAGAAACTGCAACCAAAACAAGGACATGAAAAAAACTTATTATTTCATTCAGATCGACAATGTTGGGACCATTGAGAAATTTCATGATACCAATAACAAGAACACGGAGGAAATGTAATTCATTACATCCCTCGGATTGGACACCCAAAGCACAAAATGATATGATGACAATAAACCAGCTCACATGATATGGAAATCTTAGCTATGAAGGCAAAATTTAGTCAACTAATAGTCAACAAAGACTCAGATATCACAATGTCATATAGAAATTTTAATATTCTGGACTTTGTACAAGATTTGGCATGGCTGATTAGCACTAAACTGGAAATTCTTCACGACACTAAAAGTATTCAGAGAAAAAAAAGGTGTCTAACGGAGTTTTTTTTTTTTTTTTTTTTTTTTTTTTCTTTTTTTGCTCATCCAAGACTTGAATCAAAGCGACCATTGACGGGCTTATCCGGGGGGTTTGCAACTCCAATCTATGAATAATTGGAAAATTGGGGGAACAAGCAGATCTGAGGAAAAAACATTGCTTTTAACGTAGCAATTAAACTGACTCGAATTAAATTACCATAAATTTACCAAACAACATTCTAACTTCCAAAACAAACATTTCCAGAAATTCTGGAAGCAATCCTCCCAAATTCGGCTAATTCAAAGAGCCCAGAAGCGTCACCATCTCCCACCCCCACCCCATAGCTATCACTACAGTACTATCCTAAAAATCATCAGATAACAACAAATCTGCACCGAAAAAAATTAAAAAAAGGTCCCAAAAATGGAGAAAAAAGAGATCTTGAAGCGGACGGCGAGATTCCCAAATTAAAAAAAGAAGAAGAAGAAGAAGAAGAAGAAATTAGAGCATCGAGTATTATACCTTTAGGAGAGGAGCAGAACCGACGAAGCGGAGAAGAACCCCCAAACCAGCCGAAGAAACGCGTGCGAGATCCCTGGATTTTATATACGGATTGACTCCTCGGTAGGTTGCCTTGCTTTATTTCTTTCCCCTCCTTCCGCTACGGCCGTAGAGAAGCCGGATCCGCCGTTGATTTCACGATGGACAGTCCGATTTGGATGGCTGTCGAGGACCAATTAGAAAGTGGTGCGGTACGCGCACCAAGATCCTCCACTAAGCTGTTTCCACGAAATTTATCGATGTGAGACGCAGAGGAAATTCTATGCGGTTGACGGCTCTGCCGTTCGTTCGCCAGACCATGCGGGGAATCCTCATCTCGCATAGAAACTTCTCTACATATAGTTGTAAGATAGTGATTTTAGGAGGGCGATTAGAATTAGATGAGCGGTTAAGTGGCCCATAAAAGCGTCGGTCCGCGAAAATTATCGGCGTATGGAATGTGTCCCAACTGCGTCAAATGATGTGGACTTTTTTTTTTTTTTTTTTGGGTAAATAGACTTCTCTTTGTTTTTTATAGAGAAAAATTGATACGGCACATAGGAAAGGGCAGAGAGCTAAGTTAGCCCACCAGTGTGATGTGACGTTTTTTTTTTTTTTTTCAATTTCTTTTGCTGGTTTAACTTAGCTTCCTACCACGCTTGATTGCAAGAATGTCGTTTGGCTTCAATTAGCACATAGAAAGCATGGCTATCTGACAGTAGAATAATATATCAAAGCTTAATCCACAATGCATTTGTTAGATACTGTTCTGATGTATCACAGCAAGTTATCGACTTTAATATATATATATATATATATATATGATAAAAACATGGGCTGGGATCGATAAGACCCATGATCCAGCTGCATGAAGTTAGGATGCGTGCACGAAAGCTAAAAGGATTAATTTAATCGATGTTGCAGAAGCGTTAAGTCAAGGATTCCTTGCAAAAGACAATCTGTGATGCCCGATGGTAGTAAGATTAACTCAGAAACTAAAATCAATAAAGTAGCATCTTTCATTTTTCTTACATCTATTTGGATTCAAAGAAGCTGAGGTAAATAAATAAAAGGTTAGATTGAAAAAAAACTTGAAATAGTAAATATAAAAGAAGATGAACCAATCTAAGATAATTAGTTGGAGTTTAGAGTTGCACTTATCATTTTCATTTTTGTTGACATCGCACTACTTATGCAGAGTTGTATCCAGAGAGAAGAAGAACATTCGATTCACATAAAGGTTGTCATGATTGCACTGTAGCGAGATGGAATCACACCAGAGAAACCAAAAACTTCAAGTCGATACGCTATGATACAAAAGAGCATTACATGGACCTCCAATATTTAGTCCATGGTTGTTATTGTTGTCTGGTACAAAATAGCTTAGGAGTAATAATTTTGAATAAGATTTTTTATTCCCATCCCATCATTTTAATGGCCCTTTAATGTGTACTCCTAGGTTTCACGGACATAAATTTAACTTATATAAAATAAATATAACTATATTAAATATCTATGAGTATTTCTAAAAAAATCTATACAATATGTGAAAGTTGGTATAAAATTAATATAAAAGCATGTTTGAGAACTAAAATTGAAATAAAAATAGATAAAAAAATTAAAATAACTATACTTTCAATATGTTTATGATCCAAATCAGAATTCGAACGGAAGAGAAGTGCATAAATTAGATTTTAAAAAATTAAGATTTTATTCTCTTTTAAAACTAAAATAAAAATATGATATCTTTCAATAAATCTGAAATAGAGTGACACATTTTTATTTTTATCCTAAAATTTAACTAATTGAAGACCCGCGCATCGCACGGGATAGATAATTACAGTCTATAATTATTAAAAAATATTTTATTTATTTATTTATTTTATATACATTATATTTGTTTATTATTTTATAAAATAATATTTTATTTTATATTTTTTCTTTCTATTCTCATTTTTTCTACGCGTCCGTCAATATCGCTGCACCCTCCTATCGTCCTATCATGACTCTCCTTCTCTCTTGGCAAATATCGATTCCATTCGCACTTCCATCCCTATCTTCTTCTCATATCTTCTCCGTATCTGCCAATGTCGCCCCACTCCCTGCTGTCCTACCATCACTTTCCTTCTCTCTGGACAGACATTATTGGAGATTAAACCTTACTCCCACCGAAATCTAGTATGATGCTTAGCCTAATATAACTGGTAATCACGGAAGAGCTTCGATCGAAAATTCTCCTTCCAACGGTCGAACTTCTTCCGGACTCCTCCAGCGGCCGAACCTCTTTCGGACTCCTTCAGCAGTCGAACTCCATCCGGACTTCTCCATCAGTCGGACTACTTTCGGACTTCTCCTTCAACTGAACTTCTCCATCAGTCGGACTCCATCCGAACTTCTTCGTCAGCCAAACTCCTCCTTCGATCGAACTTCTCCATCAGTTGGACTTCATCCAGACTTCTCCTTCAGCCAAACTCCTTTCGGACTTCTCCTTCAGTCGGATTCCTCTAAGGACTGAACTCCTTACGGACTTCTCCTTCAACTGAACTTCTTTCAGACTTCTTCTTCAATCGAACTTCTCCATCATGCGGACTCCATCCGGACTTCTCCATCAGTCGAACTCTTCTCAGACTTCTTCTTCAATCGAACTTCTCCATCAATTGAATTTCATCCAAACTTCTCCTTCAGCCAAACTCCTTCCGGACTTCTCCTTCAGTCAGATTCCTCCAAGAGCCGAACTCCTTCTAGGCTTCTCCATTAGTCGAACTCCATCCGGATTCCTCTCCTTCAGTCAGATTCCTTCCGGACTTCTTCTTCGATCAAATTCCTCCAACAATTGAACTCCTTCCGAACTTCTCCTTCAGTCGAATTCCTCCAAGAGCCGAACTTCTCTTTCAATCGAATTTTTTCATTAGTCGGACTCCTTCTGGGCTTCTCCATCAGTCGAACTCCATCTGGATTCCTCCAACGGATTACTTTTAGATTTCAAGTAGTATTCCTCCCAGATAGTTATAGCTGTCACTATCAGTTTGCTACAGATGACGCCTCCCTCCATAACAGACTCTATGCAGCTTCGAGCGGCCCACTACCAAACGGCTACGACTGTCACTATCAGTCTGCTACAGGCGATGCTACAGACGATGCCTCCCTCTGTAACAGACTCCATGCGGCCCTGAGCGGTCCGCTATCGGATGGCTACGGCTATCACTATCAGTCTGCTACAGACGATGCCACAGGCGGTGCCTCCCTCCATTACAGACTCCACGCAGTCCTGAGCGGCCCACTATCGGACGACTATGGCTGTCACTATCAGTCTGCTATAAGCTCCATTTATAAAAAGGGATCCTCCAGATACGTTTAGGCTAAGCTCTCTTCTTCTTCCCAAAACTCTGCTGAATTCTTTTCTGAGCACTCCATTTCTGTTAGCTAGAAGAGCTGACTTGATGGTCGGAGGGTCCTACCGGAGCCACCACCACCGACTCTGAATGGAACTTTATTTTGTAGGTCACCAGCGGCAACCTCTTCTTCCTCAACTCCAGCTCGGTCTGGCGTCGACCATATTCTGCACCAACAGGATTGGTGTTAGATGAAGAACCCTCTATTTTCAAGGTACCCTTATTCTTAAAGGAGTGCTCAGTCGATCCTATGGATCTTCTTCTTCAAGGTTCATCTCTACCCTCTCCCTCAATCCCAAAAAATGCCATCAAAGAAGGCAACTACCCGGAGATCTACCGCTTCTGTCATCAAATCTGAGCCAAATCCATCCATTTCTATTCTATCGTCGGTGCTTCAACCTCCACCTCCACCGACGGCTATGATAGATTCGGAGCAGTTTAACCTATTAATGCAGCGGATTTAGGGCCTCACAAAAATGGTGTAGGCCATGCGGCAGCCCCTGATGGTGATTCCATCGAAAAACCCACCGTCGAAATGTCAGAAATCGATCTCAAGGTTAAGCACTTGGGCTAGCATACCCATCACCCCTAGGAAGAGAAGATAGAGAGCAGAGGATCCTTATTCGAATCATGATTCTTCTCCAAAAGAGACCTTCTCCATCTACAGTCGGAAGCCTTCTGAGATCTGCAATCGAGATAACATCCTCGATCAAAAACTGTGGAAGATGGACCGATGGATTGAGGGACTCCGCCACGTTGCCTCGATTCACCATAACAACGTCTGCACCGATCCTTCTTTCTCTTCCCGAATTATGTAAGAGCCCATTCCGTTGAACTTCAAGCTTTCCCAATTTGAAAGCTACAATGGAACCTTTGATCCGATCGATCACCTGGAGGCCTTTCAGACCATGATGCTGCTCTATGGTGCACCAGACGCCATCTTATGATAAGCTTTCCCATCTGCCTTGAAGGGACCATGGTGTTGAACTTAGGTACGATCTTCTCGTTCAATCAAATGAGCCATTAGTTAACAGCCACTTCGTTAGCAGCCGACGTCCGCACCGAAGTTCAAATTTTCTGATGAATATCAAGCAGAAGGAGGGAGAATCTATCCGAGCTTATGTCACCTAGTTTAATGCTGCTGCATTGGAGGTCCGAAACCTAAACCAGTCTATTGCGATGGTCGCACTCAAGGGCGGCCTTTAGAAGAACGATTACTGTTCTCCCTGAAGAAGAAGTACCCCAGGGACTTTGTTGATCTGCTAGCTCGAGCTGAGGGATATGCCTGAGCGGAAGAAGTCTTCAAATTAAAAGATGAGAAAGCCACAAGAGAGCAGCGGGCGGATGAGTCTAATAGACCCATCGCTGATGGAGGGCCAAATGAAGTTCGATCGTGCTCATAGACTTTCTTCGAGCGCAAGCGAGCCCAAACTCCACCTCGAGCTCATCATCAAAGAAGCTCCGATAAAAGGACGCAAAGAAATTCTCCTCTCAGAAGGTTCCACAACTATGCCCCACTTAATGCTCCTAAAACTCAAGTTCTGATAGAAATTGAATTAGCTACCAAGATCAGGAGAATTATGATCTCCTCCAAACAAGCACAATCCTAGCAAATATTGTCTCTACCATCATGATCATAGCCACGATACTGAAGAAGGCATTCAGCTTCAAGATGAGATCGAGAGCTCATCAGGAGAGGCCGGTTGGGTCAATTCCTCAGACGTCGGTCTGAAGCAAGAGAAGATTGGTCGAGGGCACTGTCGCAGCCAGAACCACCAATGAGGGAGGAACGATAAGATGATCGGCCGCCTCTCGGCATCACCAACACTATCTCTGGAGGACTTAGTACTTCGGAGAGCCACCATCTCTCAGCCTCAAAGTTAGGAGAAGCTTACCCCAAATTGGAAAGGCCTGTATGAAAAAGAGGAGGTCGTCCAGCCCAGAACCTATCGCCTGAAGAAGCTCGGAGGAACAATACTTCCATGACTTTGAAATTCAAAAAATTTGAGAACGTACTGCCAGTATTTTTTCTTCAATAAAACTCCTCCATTTCAATATTATTATTTCTTGGTGCAAAAATTATATGATGACAGGAAAGAAGCAATCAAAAGTGGCCATGTTAGGAACAGAAGGAGAATCTCATCCTAACGTGAGCAAGTCGAAGGTCTCGTTCATTTTAGATGAGATGAGGAGAGAGGCCCTGACAACGGTCCTTATGTGCCCCTATAGTCTGTTAGGAATAAGAGGAGAACCTCGTCCTAACGTGAGAAAAGTCAAAAGCCTTATTCATTTTAGACGAGATGAGAGAAGAGGCCCTGACAATGGCCTTTATGCACCCCTATAGTCCTATTAGGAAATAGGAGGAGAACCTCATCCATAACGTGAGCAAAGTCGAAAGCCTCATTCATTTTAGACGAGATGAGGGAGAGGCTCAATGGCCCTTATGTACCCTACAACGCATTAGGAATAGGAGGAAAATCTCATCCTAACGTGAGCAAAGTCAAAGACCTCATTCATTTTAGACGATATGAGAGAAGAGGCCCTGACAATAGCCCTTATGTGCCCCTACAGCTCGTTAGGAATAGGAGAAGAACCTCGTCCTAACATGAGCAAAGTCGAAGGCCGTGTTCATTTTAGACGAGATGAGGGGAGAGGTCCGGACAATGACCTTTATGCACCCCTACAGTTTGTTAGGAATAGGAGAAGAATCTCGTTCTAACGTGAGCAAAGTCGAAGGCCTCGTTCATTTTAGATGAGGTGAGAAGAGAGGCCCTGACGACCCTAATGAGCCCTACAGTCTGTTAGGTGCAGGAGGAAAACCTCGTCCTAACGTGAGCAAAATTGAAGGTCTTATTTGAGGACAAGAGGAGAACCTCATCCTAATGTGAGCAAAATTGAAGGCCTCGTTCATTTTAGATGAGGTGAGAAGAGAGGCCCTAACAACGGTCCTAATGTGTCCCTACAGTCCGTTAGGAGCAGGAGGAGAACCTCGTCCTAATGTGAGTAAAATCGAAGGCCTCGTTCATTTTAGACAAAGATAGAGGAAGAACCTCATCCTAACGTGAGCAAAGTCGAAGGCCTCGTTCATTTTAGATGAGGTGAGAAGAGAGGCTCCGACAATGGCCCTAATGTGCCCCTACAGTTCGTTAGAAGCAAGAAGAGAACCTCGTCCTAACGTGAGCAAAGTCAAAGGCCTCGTTCGTTTTAGACGATGATAGGAGGAGAACCTTATCTTAACGTGAGCAAAGTCGAAGGCCTCGTTCATTTTAGATGAGGTGAGAAGAAAAGCCCTGATAATGGCCCTAATGTACCTCTACCGCCTGTTAGGAACAACTGGAGGAGAACCTCGTCCTAACATGAGCAAAAGTCAGAATCTCGTAGGCCAAAGACGTGGAGAAGAAAGAAGTTCGATGGAGAATCTTATCATATATTTTTTCACGATAATCTGACTACTTCAAATGCAAAAGGTAGAACCTTATCCTGGTTTGCAAGAGAGGTCCTAGTTCGACGTCCATAATAGGTCCAGCGTCCACAACGAACTTGGCATCCACAACAAGCAGCAAGCGTGAGAACCCGGGACCAGACTTCGACCGTTGCCTTTTTTACTCCCTTCTTTCGTGCTTCAACTTCAATAGGAGATAAGATCTCCTTCACCTCTGCTAGAGATAAGATCTCTTCCGAGCTCCAACCTCGACAGGAGATAAGATCTCCTTCAACCTCAGCTAAAGATAAGATCTCCCCCGAGCTTCAACATCAACAGAAAATAAGATCTCCTTCAACCTCGGCCAGAGATAAGATCTCCTTCAACCTTGATTGGAGATAAGATCTCTTTCGAGCTCCAACCTCAATAGGAGATAAAATCTTCTTAGATAAGATCTTTCCCGAGCTTCAACCTCAACAGGAGATAAGATCTCCTTCAACCTTGGCTAGAGATAAGATCTCTCCCGAGCTTCAACTTTAACAGGAGATAAGATCTTCTTCAACCTCGGTTGGAAATAAAGATCTCCTCCGAGTTCCAACCCTTCAACAGGAGATAAGATCTCCTTCAACCTTGGCTGGAGATAAAATCTTCCTCGAGCTTCAATCTCAATAGGAGATAAGATCTCCCCTTCAACCTCGGTCGAAGATAAGATCTCTCTCGAGCTTCAACTTCAACAGAAGATAAGATCTCTCCTTCAACCTCGATCGGAGATAAGATCTCCCCCGGGCTCCAACATCAATAGGAGATAAGATCTCTCCCGAGCTTTAACCTCAATAGGAGATAAAATCTCTTTCAACCTTGGCTGGAGATAAGATCTCCCCCAAGCTTCAACTTCAACAGAAAATAAGATCTCCTTCAACCTCGATTGGAGATAAGATCTCCCCCAAGCTTTGATCTCAATAGGAGATAAGATCTCCTTCAACCTTGGCTGGAGATAAGATCTCTCTCGAGCTCCAACTTCATCAGGAGATAAGATCTCCTTTAACCTCGACTGAAGATAATATCTTCTCCGAGCTTTAACTTCAACAGAAGATAGGATCTCCTTCAATCTCGGTTGCAGATAAGATCTCTCCCGAGCTTCAAAGTCAGCAAGAGATAAGATCTCCTTCAACCTCAACGAATGCAGAGTCCCAAAAAGAACTTCGACAGTCACCTTTTTTATACTCCCTTCCTTCGAATTTCAAACTCGAAAGTAGGGGGACTATTGTTGGGGATAAACCCCTCTCCCATCGAAGTCCAGTCTGATGCTTAGCTTAATGTAACTGATAATCATAGAAAAGTTTCGATTGGGAATTCTCCCTCCAATGGCCGAACTCCTTCGACCGAACTTCTCCGTTAGTCGGACTTCATCCAGACTTCTTCAGTCGAACTCCTTCCGAATTTCTCCTTCAGTCGGATTCCTCTAGGGGCCGAACTCCTTCCGGACTTCTCCTTCAACTGAACTTCTCCCAGACTTCTCCTTCCGTCGAACTTCTCCATCAGTCGGACTCCATCCGAACTTCTCCGTCAGTCAAACTCCTCCCAGACTTCTCTTTCTACCGAACTTTTTCATCAGTCGGACTTCATCTGGACTTCTTCTTCAGTCGATCTCCTTCTGGACTTTTCCGTCAGTCGGATTTCTCCAGGAGCCGAACTCCTTCTGGGCTTCTCCATCAGTCGAACTCCATCCGGATTTCTCTTCTTCAGTCGGATTTCTTTAGGAGTCGAACTCCTTCCGGACTTCTCCTTCAGTCGTATTTCTCCACCAGTCGGACTCCTTCTGAGCTTCTCCATCAGTCGAACTCCATTCGGATTTCTCCAGCAGATTACTTCCAGATTTCAAGTAGTATTCCTTTCAGATGGTTATGATTGTCACTATCAGTCTGCTACAAGCGGCGCCTCCCTCCGTAATAGACTCCATGCAGCCCTAAGCAGTCCGCTATCGGATGGCTATGGCTGTTATTATCAGTCTGCTACAGGTGATGCCTCCCTCCATAACAAACTCCATGCAGTCGCGAGCGGCCCGCTACCGGACGGCTACGACTATTACTATCAATCTGCTACAGATGGTGCTACAGGTGGCGCCTTCCTCTATAACAGACTCCATGCAGTCCTGAGCGGCCCACTATCGGACGGCTATGGCTGTCACTATCAGTCTGCTATAAGCTCCGTCTATAAAAAGGGATCCTCCTGATACGTTTAGGCTAAGCTCTCTTCTCCTTCCCAAAATTCTACTGAATTCTTTTTTGAGCACTCCATTCCTATTGGCCAGAAGAGCTGACTTGATCGTCAGAGAATCCTGCTGGAGCAACCACCATCGACTCCAAACGGGACTTTGTTTTGCAGGTCACCGACGATGACCTCTTCTTTCTTAACTCCAACTCAATCCGACATCAACCAGATTCTGCACCAACAAACATCAATCCTGATCGTACTTCTCAACACTCCTAACGATGCCGCCATTGAAGGAAGAGAGAAAAACTCTTTTTTCTTTTCTTTCTTTTTTCTCATCTTTTTTTATATATAAAATAATATTTTATTATTATTATTTTTCTTCCTTCCTATTCTAATATCTTATCCGCACCCACCGATGCCATCCCACCTTGACTCCCCTTCTCTCTCGATAAACGTCGATCTCCATCACACCTTCATTCCTTCACTTCTTCTCATATTTTCTCCAAACTTTCGAAAACTATTAAATATAGAGATTTAACTTTTAAATCAATGAAGCATCATACTTTATTTATAAATAATTTATTAAATTTGATCTGATCTAATCCAATGGATCGATTCAGATCTCGAAATATATTATTTTTAAAAAAAATAAAAATATTATTTTAAAAAATTAATTAGTATATTATTATTTTAAAAATTAAAAAATAATATACTATCTTTTTAAAATAATAATAAATTAATATTTTTTAAAAAATATTATTATTATTTTTATAATATTTTATTTTTTAAAATAATAATTTTTAAAAATATTTTTCATCTCTTATTTTTTTATTTTTATTTTTTAAAAAATATATTTTTTAATTTTTTAAAATATTATATTATTATTATTTAAAAATAATATTTAAATTATTATAAATAATAAAATAATAATTCATATGGCATCAATATCTGAGATGTTGAGAGTACTATTATATATATATAATAAATTTTTTTAACTAAACTTGCTCGTACATAATATATATTAAAGGTATATTTAATTTATGGCCAAAATTAGAATTAGAATGATTAATCCTCTAACATATTTGGTTTTTATGATTGGAATCGAAGTCAAAATCGGAAAAAAAGTTGATCCAAAGAAAAAATAAAGATTAAGTTTTGAAGATAAAGATATTCCCACTTCTTCTTGGAATTGGAATGAAAATGAAAAATAAGAGTTAGTCATTCCTATTCCTATCATAACATGGTCTAAGTTCTTCCATGAGCACAGGTAGGTGGACTGAGGGTATCATCAATTGTCGTCGGACAAGGAGACGGCGGTTTTTTGGTTGAAATCAGATAGATAGGGTGGATGTAGGATAGAAATCGAGATTAGCCCTTTTTTTCAAAAAAAAAAAGGAAAAAAAAAAAGAGAAGCATCAGCCCTCAAAAGCCCTGTCGCCCCCAGTTCCCGACCTTTCCAGCGAGAGATAAGGCAGAGCCGTTGATGGAGAAGAAGAATAGGAACAAAGCCGAGAAATCTGGGTTTCAGCGAGCAAGGGAAACCCGCCGCAATCCGCCTTCCTCTTCGAATTCATGGAAACTTCGTCCACCGGATCGTAAAGAAGCCCCTGCTGCCGTCGAAGAGAGCTCCGATCCGAGCTCTTCGATCCGCGAAAGGAGTCACAACGATGACGACCTCAATCCCCCAGCTTTGGTTGGAACTTGCCCCGATATGTGTCCAGGTACATCCCTTCTCTCCTCCCAAATTCAAAATTCCTGTTTTTTTATTATTATGATCTCAGTTTATCGAATTTAGATCCAACACTCATAGATTCTATGATATTAATGAACGGATGGGGTTGCACTTGATAGTGGTGTAGTGTTTATACTATATAACCTATCAGCAGTGAGGGTGGAGCGTTTCCCTGGTTCATAATCGTCAAAAATTTTGATTTTGGGCTGGTTCTTAACGATTTGAGCTCATTCTTATCACAGTGAAGGAGAGAGCTCAGCGCGAGCGGCTTAGAGACTTGGCAGTGTTTGAAAGGTTAGATGGAAATCCGGCTAGAACTTCTCCAAGCCTTGCTGTAAAAAAGGTAAAATTTTGGTCTTTTTTACTATTTTATGCCGTTAAGGAAAGTACAATAAACGGGGATGATGGTGTTGCTGGGGTTTTATCTCTGGGAGAGGACAATCAGTTGTAGGTAGTGCATTTAATGGATTTTAAATCAACTAAATTAGACTTTGTTAGTTTCCTTCCTTTTTTGATACTTGTGTCGTGAGTTGGGGGGAGGTGTGCCAAGATCAGCACTTACCTTTGCAATATGTCTTTGCGGTAGAGTTTGGTGCCCAGTGTGATTGGTTGTGTGTAATTAAACTTAGCTTGTTCATACTTCGCTAAATACTCCATATCGACAATTGTCCTTCTGATGGTGTGAGGACCCATATGGGTATATGTTTTGTCCTATATCGGCTATGCGCTAGTCAAATTTTGTATTTATACAGGGCTAAAGAATCAAAAATAACACCTTCTATTTGGCTTCTTGGGTGTGATTCTGGATTGTTGCAAATGGCATCAGAATAGTTTCGGTCCATGGCCCATGTGGACTAGAAGATGCTGCAGCATAAACCCTTTTGAGGCTGACCGTGGGTTGATCGTGATGTTTATTATGGGATTTGATTGGATTTGGATCCATTTATAATTCTTTGGATGCATGCTTCCTATTTATATTAAAAAGGGGAAATTGTCAATTCAGCAATGGGAGCTCAAGATTTTGTGTTCAAAATTCAGTATTGTGAAATTTGTGTTTTCTTGTCTCTTTATTAGCAACACTTAGAGTAGTATATGATTATATGTTTTATTTTGTTTATTGAAAGCGATGCATGTTTGCTGCAGAATACGTTACTTGCAGGAGATAAGAAATCCTAGTTCAGTTCGATCTTCTACTTTTGGTTCCAAGAATATCTAAGCATCTCTCCACATGCTATTACAATTTTACTGCTGCAACCATGACAGTGGACCATACTTGGATTCTTGAAATCTTGAAAAGAGTACCCTGATCAAATATTTCGACAGCTAAAACTTAAAACTATGAGTTTAAGCTGCTTTTGTTTGCCCCAAAATAGATAGCAACAATGAAATTCATATCTCACTCATTCCAAATTTGCATTGCGAGACATGGCTGTAATGCATGTAAACATGTACATAGATGTCTTGTTCAACATTGTTTTGTGAAAACTGGAGAGTCAAACATTGATCCATATCAAATGTTAGAGTTTGAGACAATTGAAATTGGGTAGTAGAATATTATTACGTGTTACATGATTAAGATATTGATTAAGCCTCATCAATTTGCTGTAAAATGCACCTAGCAATGAGGTAACCTGATGTTTTGTACTGTGAGTTATTTATTCACTTATTAGTGGACCTTGCAATTATATTGCAACTGAAAAAAATTGTTTCTCAAGTCTGGACTTGGAGGTTCTCAAATTTAAATTACAATTTTGTTCTTTTCCTCAGTTATATATATATATATATATAACTTTGAGAGTTGAGTTTTATTAAGGGAAATTTATAAGATTATAGGCAGGGTAAAAAACTTATGCTTGAATAGTTCTAGTCACTGTAGAAATTTTTATTTGTCATGACTTTAGAGGCTGTATAAATTTTTTATATATGAATAAACAGCCAGATGCATCAAAACAAAATTTGTATTTCTTCTTTGGAGGAAGGACAACAAAATTTGTATTTTCAAAAGACCTTTGAAATATAAGCTACTATGATTTTGTATTACATGGAAGAAAATGCCACTCCTTCTATCTTCTAGGAAATTCAGATTCTGAGACATTAAGATTCACATTTTTTTTTCTTTCCTTTGGTTTGTCACAAACTATATTCTATGCATGTGCTTTTTTTTCCCTTGGATATAAGAAAACATTAAGGCATCTTTTTAAATTGTAAGACAGTAGGATGTATGATAATTTTGGATTATTATTATGTAAAAGCCTGTAAGGTTATGATTTTCAGCTAAAATGATAGCAATGTGCTTTCCTGGGTTAGTAGCAGGAAGAGACCTTTTGGAAATTTATCAGATCTTTTGTAGGTCATATTTTCAACTTGTAGTTATAAATGGAGCTTCTAGAAATTTGTTTTGTTGTCATCCAAGTGATGTGTATTATCTCATGCGAGATTTGCCATCTCGGTATTAGACTGTATATTGGTACCATCCCGGTATAGTGTCAGTATGCCTGGTACAATGATCTGTTTAGTGCACCGACACTTGGTATGCCCCCTGTATTGTGTGCTTTGATACCGGTATGTTCGGTACATATGGGCACCAACCAGTATAGCTTACTGTAGTGTCATGCATTCTGGACTTATATAATGTCTTAGTTCCCAGAAATGTGTGCAGGTGTGGGAGCATGGCTACTAGGAAGCAGCTCTCATAAAATAATTATTAATAAGAAACACTTAGGAAATGGGTGCAGGGATGAGTTTCCGAATAGATTCCTAAGCAGATGACCACCCTGTTGGGAGATTCCTGCTACCAAATGTAGCATAGGCAGCATGGTTTTTGCTTAACAGTCTCTTATATGACTGTTTGAATGATATCTTGGTCCAAAAAAGATTTTTTTCTAGGTTGTTCTCTATGTACCTCATTAACTCAACATATATTGAGATTATTGCATGTTCACTGACAATAGCTCATATTCCAAGTCATTCATAAGCAAGACTTAGGGGGCTTGTCTGGTTAAGAAAACTCTCTGAAAGCATGATCAATTGCATACTTACATCTCCTAGATTTTCATGTGATATATGAGCTGTCATTGTGAATCTTACCTCTTTAATTTTTCATTAGGTGATTTGAATATAAATGTTTTTCACCCTTCATCTTTTTCTAGTTTTGCAGAAGTATCTCTACCACACATATGCAGGCATCAGATATCCGGCCTCCCCAAGTTTTGCAAAATACATTAAAGTATCTTTTGGATTTAATGGATTCTCCAGAACATCCATTTGAAGTAGTGCATGATTTCATCTTTGATAGGACAAGGTCTATCAGACAAGATCTCAGCATGCAGAATATTATTAATGATCAAGCAATTTGTATGTATGAAGATATGGTATAGCTTCTTTTCTGACCTCTTTCGGTGCCCTTTTTATGAATTGTAACTATGCTAAGAAAATTTAAGCATTATCATTTTAATTCTAAAAGCTACACTTTGCATACCTGTAATAAGCATCACCTTCCAAGTTTCAGTGTATGACATAATGGATTGACTTTACCTCTTTTTTGATTGAGAAAATATCCTTTTTCCATATATTATTGTAACTTTTCACTCAAGCAAGCATAGCTAGTTGTAGTGTTTTAGGATATTAAGGACATTGCAAAGTTTGCCTGGAGATTTCTAATATTGCTTTGCGAGTTCTTTGTTCCTTTCTTTTTCAGCGAGATCATTTTTTTTTTTTTCCTTTTCTTTTTTCTTTTGTTGTCTTCCTGTTGACAAAAAGGTAATGGTAGGCTAGATCATAGATAATAAGGTAAGAAGTTAGCACCTCAGGTTAATGGTCTTGAAGGACAAGAACACTGAAACTCCAGTAAATTCTCAATTCCTGATCAAAACTCAGAAATTTGCAAAGGTAAGGGCACCTAAACTTAGTTGCACGGGTTATCTGTGATTACTGGTCCATTATATATTCATATTTCACTTTTGAAAATGACAATTAAGCTACGTTAGGACTTGTTTTCTGTTTTATTACTCTTCCTCATGAATATGTTGAGTTGTAGCCCCATCTGTAAGCCTCCTGTCCTTCAACTTTGAAGATAGGTATTCTGCTTACTTTCTTTTCTCACAGGATCTAGCTTTCTGTTTTTTCATCAATGCTTCCATTATATATTTTTGGTGTTGCTGTATGCAAGCCTGCTGGCCCTTTACATTGAAGTTTCTGGGAGGCTATTCTTATTAATGTAATTACAAAAATTACAATCCTTTTGGTACTGCATCTGGCTGATCTAATGTAAATTTGTGGTTTCTTTCATTGCAGTCTTGCATGTTTAAAAACATCAGTGATGCGTTGTTTATTTAATATCTATTATGACTTTTGCAGGTTAAATTTCATATCATATCACACAAGAAACTTGGCAGGTGCTGTGGCAAGTCTGATGTATCCTCCTTGTCCTACCTCAATATGGAACAGCTGATGAAATGCCTCTTGTCTCTTTTTGATATGTATGATATTAATCAAAGATCCAAGTCCATAGGCAAGAATGAAGCTGAATTCTATTCATTTTATGTACTTCTCCATCTGGGTTATAAGTTCCCAAAAATGGTCAGTATCTGCGTCTGCCTTCTTTGTGGATGCTACTACTTTGTTATTGCCCATGATGATGTTGAGCTTGAGCAGATTGCATGAACACTTGACCTTACATGTTACATTTATATACAGGGGGCTTCGCTTTCTTTTTGGTATAGCCAATTAGCTCTTCCAGTTCTCCAGTCAAAGGAAATGTGCTTCGCTAGGAGTTTGTTAAGGTAAGTTGTTGAATCATACAGTGTCAAACCTTCTATGCAATTCAAAATGTTTGTAGTAACTCCATCATGCCTCTTTTCTTGCCCCTCCCTTTTATGTGTTGGTAACCCAATGGACTTCTTTCTTTCTCCTTATATTGCAACTTTTGTTAGTAAAATTTTGTTTTATATGTATGTGATTGATTGGACATCTTCATATATTAGTGACAGAATTTACTCTGGGAACACCTCTATAATGT
This sequence comes from Cocos nucifera, assembly GCA_006176705.1. NCBI lineage: Eukaryota > Viridiplantae > Streptophyta > Magnoliopsida > Arecales > Arecaceae > Cocos > Cocos nucifera. Next base: position 115,652 of record QRFJ01004015.1, on the reverse strand, counting down.
CAGGTACTCTCAGGTGGGCAACTATAAGCGTTTCTTTAGTACCATTGCAGCTGAAGCATCTGATCTGCAGTTGTGTCTTCTAGAACCTTTTCTCAATGAGGTTGTTCAATGCTTATATTGGCTTTATTCTTTTAGATTCCTATTGATCCATCCATATTTGCTTCATTATCATGTAGCCCTTTGTTTCTGTGTTGCCTAGGTCTAATATGCTTGGCTTTATTATTGGCCACAGGCACAACATCCATTTTAAGGTGTCCTGTTAACAAAGCTTCAACTGCATTATACAAATGCTTAGAATGTGTAAGCATTTTTCTACTATTAGCAGACATAATTTGGAAGACTTGCTTGGTTGGTATTTTTGGAGATTCATAATTTCTTGGTGTTGAGGATTATATTGATCTTGCCTGATAAGATGTTTACTCTCTGATTTTGGATCCTTTTTTAGAAGGAAATCATAGTTCAATGGTGGACTTCTAGTCATTTTCCCCTTATTTCTTTGATTGATTCTGCTTTTCCCTTTCCCTTCTTACAATTACCTATCTTTCCTGTCTTCCATTTCTTAGTCTTCAAATACACAGATACCACAAAACTTCTTACACCTCGAGTGACAATGATGCTGTGGTCAACTAGCTCCATCATTTTTTCCTTCTATTTTGTCATAGGTAATTGCTGCATGTGTTGTTCTGTACAACTGTTGGGGAGAAGGGTGTTTACCCATCATCCAATGCAGAGAGGAAGGAACAGGAGGAAAATATGATAGTCTAGCCTAGGCTTTCACAAGGCCAACTTTCCTCCCATCCTGGCTGATTCCAATGAGGACCTATTTTTGGCCTGTGCAACGTAACTATGCTGTGGTGTGGTCTGTATTATGAGAGTATAAATTAGATAAAGCTACTATGCCGATTTGGCAATACCTTCAGATTGGTGATAAATTTCAATGGACTATTTCATTTCCTCAGTGGCGGGTACTAGTATTTATGGTCTCTTTCTGAAGTGGATCAACATAGTTGTAAAACTTATAGTAGCAAAGGGTACTAACCACATATTTGGATTGGGCTATGATGAGACTTTAAATCCAGTTCCTGGAACCACGGACATATAGTGTATTGCTATATACCATTTTTAAGAAGTCGTCTTTATGGAGAAATCCAGGTTATTGTGTTGTTGGAAACTATATTGTGCATAAAGTCAAGCACTCCAGTAATTGGTTAAAGTTTCAATCCTGATTGTCCTTTGATTCTTTCTATCAGCCTTGCAAAATTTTGGATATTCTTATTTCTCAGGCAATGCGGCTATTTTGTTGTTATTGTTTTATAATCTATGACATGGTGATGAGAAGCAAAATTTTCATTGAAATGTTTTGATGCATCACTCCTTTAATTTAAAGATTTATTAGCTTTTTTGACTTGAGCATTGTCAAAAAATTTGTTGCTGCTTTCTTGAATAACTAAATCTAGTTATTTATCAATTTACTAGAAGAATATGGACTTTCACATAGGATGCCTGATAGGACTCAATATAACTAAGGCAACTAGCTCTTGCCCAACCAGAAAAATAAGGTCGATCTTGATTGACATCTTGGAATATCTTCCATCCTCGCATCCTAATGTCAGTCTATCACATATTATGTCAATGAGGTATGCCAGTTTATGGTCACTTACACATCAAAGGCATTATTAGAGACCACTTGATTTCTTCTATACAACACAAGGTCAAAAACATGATAACCTACTCGGGCTGACTCAGAGATTCGTTGATTGTTTACTGGCTGTCATATTATCTTCTGAAAATTTCCTGTTAGGTGGAGTGGCAAAAAACAGGATCTTGTTAAAATATGTATCTGGAAATACCTTTCCACACCAGTTATTAGGCATCTTTTTCTCTGAGCTACAGTCAAGGTACCTTGAGGTCATTTTTTGTCCAATATTTTGTGCTGGAGCAATGCTTGATTGATGGAAATATCATTTCATGTTAAAAGAAGTGGAGACTGGTGATGTAAGTCATAAATATGTTTGTGCTACATGATTGCTTGCAATAAGAGTTCATAATAGTGCACTGATCTCTATCCAATAAAATCTCACATGAAAGCCCACAAAAAGTTGAGGGGTGTGTCCTAGGTAAGGTTAAGCTTATCCACACACTCCAAGATGATGATCTATGGGCTAATTGTGAAAACTAATGCAAGGTTGTAGGATGAATTTCAAGATAGAAGGCTATCTTCTTTCTTCACTTTGGGTTATTTGGGGGAATTTCGTCTGGTAAAAATACAGGGTCATGTACTTATAGAAAGGAAAACGAAGTTCTTCCTACTATTTTTTCCTTTTAATTTTATCTTCTTACTTTCTACATCTAATGCCTCTATTTTCCCCTTCCCTCTGCTTCCTTTTTCTTGTTGGGTGTTGCTTGAAAGGTTTGAAAAAGCTAGAATTTATCAGAAATTTGACCCTTAATATGGCAACGAAGGATTGATGATGTTAGCTCTTGAGAGTTGGAAGGAGCCTGGTTCGTTAATAGTGATTATTGCCTATTGATGACCCCTCCGAGGAGGAGTATTTAGGGTGTTTGGCACCACTTCTATTTGTTTCTATTTCTAAAATTAAAATTATAGAAATCGAGACAAAAATACCATTGATACTATTATTTTTTTCCTATTTTTCAAAAGTTAATTTCATAATTTTCAGAAAAAAATGAAAGTTAGAAATCCTCATTTTCAATATTTTCAAAAGCAAGAAACATATACTTTTTACCACCACCACGAACACCACCTCCACCACCACCACCACTGTCGTCTTCACCAGCAATGTAGCCTTTTTCTCCACTATTGCCACCACGACACCTACCACTATCGCCGCTTCACTATATTACCATCACTGTCGCCTCCTATATTATTGTTGGCACCCTCCACCATTGCTGTTGCCACTCATCACCCCACCATCTTCACTACCACCAAATAGCTAGCATTTTTGCCACCATCATCGTGACTACTATGTCCACCACGCTACCACCTCCATTATCATCATCTTTGCCACATCATTGGTGCCCCCACCACCTGCCATACCACCGCCACTCTTGACATCAACAACAATGTTACTTTTGCTACCTATGTTGCTAGTACCATTGCACTACCATTGTGGTGTGTATATTTTTAAAAAAAGTTGACCATGCTAAATATGCTTATATTTTTTTAAAAAATTAGGAAAAGTGAAAATAGAGTTTCTATTTTTCTATTTCTGAAAATTAAAAAAAAAAAGAATTTTGCCAAATGGGACTTTAGTGTATAGTTTGTTTTGAATTTCTATAATCTATAGATTATTAACGTTTACATGCTTCTCTCGTTAAAGGTTCGTGGACAAGCACTATGTTATATTAGTTTCAGCAGCTACAAGCTTCAGCCTTACCCCTTAAGACACCTATCTAAAATCTTGATGATCAAGGTATTTCTGTTATTCTGCCACTTCTGATTAACTTAGTCTATTGTTGATTAATAGAAGGGCAAGCATTACTTTAATTGTTTGTTATGTTGATAACCTGAATTTTGACCATTTAGGAGGCAGAGCTGGAGTCCTTGTGCTATGAGTGCGGCCTTGAGACCAGCACAGATGAAGCAGGTTCTAAGTTCTTACCTGCCAAACAGACAAGTTTCCGTCTACCTAAACCAGGGTTCCAAAGCTATAGCCTCTTCAATTCTGAAAATAATTGCGGGTATCTCAGTCTTTTGTTTACATTGGTCCTTATTTCTTATAAGCTCAATAATGGCTCAATCTTTTATTTATTTTAGCATGTAACATTAGTCAGAAGTATCAAATATGCAGTGTCCGGTTCCATCAGTTTGTGGAATGTCTAATTGAAAGGCAACAGTGGATATGTTACTGCCTAAAGATAAAAGAGACACAACACAAATGCACCTGAAGGGTGTTGTTAGGTTTTAGATAATTTGGGAAGGAATTCAGACTGTACTACTTTTAGTTCACTTATGGTTTTCATATTCTTTCAAAAATACTTTTTAAGAAAATCTTTATTGTATAACATGATATATTCCATTTAATTAGGATCAACTTCATCATCCTGTTTTGCAGTTGATCCCTATTCTAAAATTAATTCATCAAACAAGTGTCTTTAATAGTCAAACAATTAAGAATGCTATAATTTTTTCTCCATCAACTTTAGAATAATAGTGAACTTCCTTTCATTCAAAAGAAAGAGAGTAGGTGTTCTTTCTATCAAATATCAAATTTTCTCAAAGCATCTTTAGTCGTCAAACAAGGAAACAGTTACAACAGCTCTGAATTCTTTGACTACCTATCCGGATCAGGTCAGCTGGATGCACAATCTAGGAGTCCAGGTCTTAGGACCAGAGATCATTTCTGCAATATTTCCCCTTAAAGAAACTAGGAGCATAGTTGTTAATGTCTCCCCATTTTACATGAAAGAACACAGTTCTTTACAATATTTTCTGAAGCTGCATAAAGATTTTATAACCTTAATTTTGCCATCAGCAATAAAGTTAAGAGGTTTTTAAGTCAGTCTGGTCAACATACTTATCAAACATTCCCAACAGACCGAAAAAACAAAGATGTTCTTATCTAAAGTGAACTTTCAAACTTAAAGTTAAACCATCACGACATGATTATTCTTTTGATGATCTCTAATCGATTAGTCATCCCCTGATAAAAATGAATATTGGTGCATTGCAAATAAAGGTTATGATTGGAAAAAGTGCATCAGGTTTTAAGAGGCTAAATAGGGGTATGTAAAGCCTTCATATATGATGTGTGAAATTATTTGAAGCTCTGTGGTTTCAAAAGAAATGCATTGCTGATGGCCTAAATCGGTCAGTATATCACTTGAACAGCAGAAGTCAATAGGTTTTTAGCTCCCCATGCTATTTGGATTTTCAGTCGGTTAAAGACCTCAAAGCTTTAATTTGCTGATGCTCATTCTTTTCAATGCACTTTTTTCTCTTGCAGGTAGCAAGCTTCAGGCCCATGGACTAGGAGATCCTGAGTCCATATCCATTTGATCCATAACGCTAGCCCGAATCTCACTGACGTCGTTGCCTATGACTTGTAAATGTATGGCTTTTTAGGGATACGATGGAATCTATGAGGTTAAAAGCATACAGGCGCATGAAGTCTGATATAAAAGTTGAGTCAATTGAGTTGGCCTACTGTAACTTTCTTATTTTTATAATCATTGTCCATGGATAAACTATGCAATGGAGAAGAATGAAGGGTACTCTTTCCCTCTTTTGGAAGACAGGTGGTCTTAAGATCTACTTCATGAATCTTGACTGCAATCACCACACCAATGATAATTGTTGTTGCTGCTGCTTCTGCTGTTATTTTGGTCATTTTATCAGCACTTTGTCTCCTTTAGACCTCGTAACATTATTGGTCCAAGGGATCGCAGGAATTATCATGTAAACCGCTGTTAATACAACAATGATCATACTCTAGATGCTTTTCTTTTTTGTTTCCCTTTTCCCTTTGTTTTTATTTTTGGTTTTTTCTTTCCGGTTGAGGGAACTGTTAATTGTTTTTCTCAAGTAGATTTTATCCAAATGTCATATGAGATGGTTTATGCCAAGCGCAAGCCATGTATGATACCATGGACCCGCCGGAATTAGAGAGAGGTAAAGGTGATAAATGGGAATTGGACGAGAGTTTTATCATTCGGTTGGAATTTAAAAAGAGAAAGAACGAAGAAATTTTTTTTTATATGAGAATATGCTTCTTATATTTTATGAAAAATAAAAGTTTATGATGAAAGTGAATTTTGAAACTTTTCGTGATTTGAAAATTGATTGTCTTTTTTTTTTTCAAAATATTTTGTTAAAATTCATAACAAAAATTATATAAAATATCAATAAATGATTAAAATGAATATCAAATAATGATATATTTATATGAATATAAATATTATAATATTTATTATATATTGATATTATTTTAACATATATACTAATATAATATTAATATTAATACAATATAATATAATGATTTAATATTATATTATATTAATATTATATTTATATTAATATTAATATAATATTAATATTTATTCAAAGTTTGAAGTAAAAAGGTACGATCTTGCATGGATTAAAGATATAATAAGTATTTTATATAATTTTTTTAAATAAATGATTGCTTAATCAAATATAAGCGATTTTTTCATTGTCAATCAAATATGTCAAAATTATATTTCTAGACATCGTATTCTAAGAATATAATTTTTTAGAAATAATATTTTTAAAAAGAAAGTTCTTTCAATGGGCCAAACGAGCTCTATAAAAAAATCTATGGATGTTTACTTGTTTGTCGTGCAGGGGCATGGTTCACTGGGGGAAGAATATGATGCATTGTGTTGGCATCCAAAACCCAAGATCAAACTTCATTAGCGAGAAGCTGAATGTTTTCAATAAATACAATCTCGTGAAATATTGGCTGGTGGCAACACTTCTCAACTTACTTAGTTTGTCCAAATATGACAATGTTGTTCCCTGATGTAAAATTCATGCAGATATTTTACAAACCTTGAACATTCTGATTTTATTATGGTTTTCAGGGACATCTTTGATCTATCAGGATACAAACTATGTGAAGAATGTAGGACTGGATCATCTCAGGTTTGTTATAATAGTTTAGGAAAAGCTAGTATCCATAAATAAGCATAGAAGATTAAACTTTTAGAAAAATAATTGGCATACTCCCCATGTGGCTAGACTGGAAGTCAGAGGAATCAATTCGTTTGGAGTGTATTGGAGAAGTCACAGATGTTGCCACCTAAAAATTGAGAGAGAGAGATGGGGAGAGATCCAAGTCCACCTATGGTCCAATGAGATTCTCCGATCCAAATTAGATGGATTTTGCCTATCCTTCTTTTCAAAGAAAACAGAAAACATCACTAATAAATCGGCAAATTTTGTCACTTACCAATGAAAAATTAGAAATTCTTTCATAAAAAAAAAAAATGTGCTACATGGGCAAATCATGAATTTGAAATTTTGCTACGATACTTTTTTATAATATTTTATTATAAAAATATTTTACATTACTATTTTTATATATTTTATTATTTTTTAAAAAATAGTATTTTTTTCTTCTTTTTTCTACTCGTGACTTCTCCGTGCCCACACCCTCTCCCCATTCGACACCACTTATGGCTTCTTCGTGTCCCTCTCAGTCCCTCGCCTGTGGCTCCTCCATCTTCCTCCATTTATAGCTTCTATGCACCCCCCACCCCTCCACCCGTGGTTTCTTTGCACCACTGCCACTATCTCTCTTCGGCGGCTCGTGCTTCATTTGCATTCGATAGCCCATGAAGAAGGCTTTTTGAGAAAAAAAATTCCATAGCATGAAATAAACCCATTCTTTGAATTATTTACCATACCAGTCATGCACATTGACACTTCAATCGATTAAAATCTAAGTGATGCATATTTAATTCGATGATCATAAATAGATAGATAATAAAAAAATTAAAATATTCTTTGGAGCATCATAGCAAAATTCTATGTATCTATTGCAAGTTTACATAAGCCTATACAGTCATTTCAGCACAATTATAAGTTTATGGAATTAGGTAATGCGGCTTTTGCATCGTAAATCTATTAGTGTAGGTCTTATTAGCAAAGAAGGCTAAATAAAGTCCAAGACGAGAAAACTAAGGATGCATTTGGTTAACTATTAAAAAAAATATTTTTTAATTTTTTAAAAATAAAAAATAAAAATTAATATTTGATAATACTATAAAAAGTGAAAAGTAAAAATCAAAATAATTAAAATAATTATTTTATATGAAAAGTAAATTTTTTTTATTTTTTATTTTTTATTTTGTATATAATTATTTTTTGCTTTATAGCAATGTAGTTACCAAAAATATTTTTTATTTTTTTCTTTTTACTCAATAATAAAAATAAAAAATAAAAAAAATATTTTTTAAAAATCAAAAAGTGTAATCAAATGCATTTTAAATTGCTCTTTATATAAAAAATTGTTAAGATTTATGAAACCATTCAAGTTTTTCTTAGCTATACCAAATTACATAAGAACAAATATTGCCTTTATCAGATTTGTGGATGAGGATAATTGAGATAGGGCTATCCATCGTGTATGGTCCCCACCCCTCCCCCCGAAAACCTCCCTCTTCTTTTTTTTTTTTTTCTTTTTTTTTTTTTTTTTTTTTTTTTTTTTTTGTTGTTGTTTTCTTCAAATGAAGCTCCTCATGAGGAGGAAGGTGACAATATATAATTATGAGGCCTCATCCATCTTAGTTAAATTTGAATTAGCTAAGCTGAGACAAACTTGCTAAGTCTGGTGCCAACCATATATTGATAAATGATCAATGCTAAAGTATAAACAACTCTCACAAACAATCATCAAGACATAGGCTAACACTTCTTGAAATTTTTGTTTAGGGTTGGCAATGATTAACTAGTTTAATCCATCCAACTTGATTCAATCCATTGTACATTGGGTTAGCTAGCTTGTTCAAAGAAATGTCCAAGTTCGATTTGGAATTTTGACTCACTAAATAAAAATAGATCCAACAAAATTTTGATCTATCGACCTGACCTGATTGCCACCATTATTTTTGCTTGTCATGGCAGGCACTTAAGCACATTGAAGTCAATCTTGCTCTTTTAATCTCCTCAGATGGTCTAAGTGCCCAGCAATGACACAATGACATGCCTAGGAATGGTGAATGATGATCTAAGATCACACGATTATCAGCCGTCCATTTCATGTACCAGATATATAACTAAAAGCCAGAGTGGTTCCTTCGAATATTCCGTTAAATTATTCCCGAGTCCTTGTCGCAGTGAAAGGCGATTTTTAGGGCTGCTAATATATAAATCTCTATTTTTCCGCTTGTCTCGCCCTCTACTCCGGTTCGAGGGTTTTTGCGACCGTCCTAGGGTTTCTACTTTACTCCCGCCGTCCTCTCGCTCCATCTGCACCGGCTCCAATGGCGGTCACCTTCTCGGATCTCCACATCGAAGCCGGCCTCAAAACCCTCGAAGAATTTCTCGCCGGGAAGACCTACATCTCAGGGTGAATTGCTACTCTTCATCCTTTACTTCGTTTTTTTTTTCTTTCTAATTCTTTCCATGTAATTGGATCTATGATTCGTTCTGTTTATCTGTTTTTGCCTTCGATTGCGGGTTTTTACGCTGCAAAAATCTTATCTTTTGACGATCTGGATCCGTTGAATCTTTTTGGATAGATTTGTCGATTTTTTTGGTTACTTTCATTTTTTTTTGCATCTTAATTGATGTATATTTGGTGTTTTAGCCAAAAGCTTGCATTTTTCATGGGTTTCTATGGTTTTTCAGAGATCAGATCACCAGAGATGATATCAAAGTCTTTGCAGCAGTATCGAAAAGGCCAGGAGGGGAGTTTCCGAATGTGTGCCGGTGGTACGAGAGTGTATCTTCAATTATTGCTCCAAGGTTGGTGGGTTAGATGCTGTTGTGACTTTGACTTCGTTCCAAGTTGTTGCTTTTTAGTTGTGAAGCTATGAGTTATATTCCATGCTTTAATGTATTTTAAAAATTATTTTTAAAAATTGAAGTATTTTAGGAAGACAGATATCTGCTTTATATTATGTTATAAATGTTCTCGTGTTGACGTTATCCTGATTAAATGTTTAAGTGTCTGGTGATGTGTCAGAATTGCTTCATTATGTTGGCAATTGGCTTGTAAGTGTGCTCGGATTAGTCTATCTAGGACTAGGGAAGGGGCAATTGGATAAAAATAGCTGTTTAATTGTCAGATTATTGTTCTTTAGAAGGCTGTAGTCGAGCATTTTTTATTATACTGTTTGTTCTTGATTGGTGTCACTATTGTGATTAGACTGGTTACCTTCCTTTTCTGCCCATTCTTTTTGTGAGATGTTATTATTAGCAGTCTTGTATAAGGTGTACAACTGTGATATGTTTTGACTTGCCTCTGTCTTCCAAGGAAAAAATCTGTAATTTAGCGAACATGCTCATCAGTGGTTTCTAACATTGTCTTTTCAACTGTGATATGTTTTGACTTGCATCTGTCTTCCAAGGAAAAAATCTGGAATTTAGTGAATATGCTCATCAGTGGTTTCTAATGCAGTCTTTTCATGCTTTCATCATGAACAGCAATTTTTATTTTTATTTTTACATTTTTCTCTAATAAGATCTCATGCATTCCTTTCATGGTGCTAGGCTAAGTACTCCACTCAATCAGTAGAGATAAATTTCTGTTCCATAAAATTCAGTGATGTTGTTTGTTGGTGATATGCATGCTCATCAAACTACCTGATCAATGCACGTTTTTTTTTTCATGAAGATCTTGTAGCATGTAATTAAAATTGAAGTTCTTCACCACTAGTAATATGGAATTCTTGCCGTTTCTCTGTGATGGTCCATTGCATCACTTCTCTACCAAGAAAGAATAATCTTGATTCCCTCTTCAGAAAATCATAAGGAATTCATGGATTTTTAATTACTTAGGTTGATAAAACATGTGTTAATTGAAACAATCTACTTGAATTTGAAATTGAAACTCATACCAACTTCTCGTGATTGAGCAATCAAAAATTGACATCATAATGTGCTTTTAAGGCCCAGAATTTTCTGGATGTCTATCACTAGTTAAGCTTGGACTGTCATAACCAAAAATGTCGAGGCTTTTGGAGTATGTGAAATGGGTCAGTCTTCTTGTTTCTATATGGAACAAGATTTCAGTGCTTCTGGACAGTGGGAATTTGTTCATTCACTTTTCTTGTTTCTATATGGAATCTATGGTAATTTCTCATGGATTTTATTCTATGATCTTTGAATGTATGCACTAGGTTGTGACAATGATGTATTGGTGTCCATGTATATCCCGATTGATTTTGACAACCCTTATATTTTGTATGGTTTATAACATTGGCTGGTGAAGCAATTTAGTTAGTTATCAGATTTTGAATGTCTGATGTTTGATTTGGAGATGTAAATTTGATGAGAGCAACTCTAGATCTGTGTAATACACACACACACACATATATATACACACATACATATGTATGTATCTATACATACATATGTATAGAGGCAGACTTGGATAAGGTCGACAGGATTTGGGTTCAAATCCGATCAGATTAAAACTTGACAATAGGGGTCCTACATCGATAATCTAAGCCGTTAGATATGATCTACTACCTTAAAACTGCTTGCACACTAAACATCATATGATTTGAAGACCCCTAACTTATGCATCAAGTGATCAAAAAATACATCTAATTCAATTTTATTTAGGCTATCCAATTTTTGACTACTTGATGCATTGGCTAGGGGTATCCAAATCATATGATTTTGTGTACAAGCAGTTTTGAGGTAGTAGATTATATTCAACGACTTAGATCATTGATGTAGGACCCCTATTATAGAGTTTTGATCTGACCAGATTTGAGTCCAAATCCGATCAACCTAATTCTAGTCTAGCGCTCTCTCTCTCTCTCTCTCTATATATATATATATATATATATATATATATATATGGGAAGATAACATGCTGCTGCTAATTAGGTCTATTGCTTAGCAAGGGAAATATTCTTACTCCAATTAGATACTATTCAGTAGGTAGGATTCAAGTGGAGAAGTCTTGGCAGCAACCTCTGAGCTTATTCCATACATGTTACAACTAATGTCCAGGTTGATGTCAACCCTACAAATTACTGCTGGATTCCTAGCCAATATAATTTTGGGCAAGAGATGGACTTGCTATAAATTTTGAGGGCATGATAAGGGGGAGAAATTCTCATATGTTCTAGATGTTCATGCAGCATGAGGCTTTTAAGGTTTCTTCACGAGTCCTTAGCTTAAAAGTTGAACTTTATTATTTTATATTTTTGGATTTAATTACAGCTGCAGCTTACAGGGGTCATAACTTATGTTTTGGGAGCTCATTTAGCTAGTTATATGCAATTTCAGGTTGCCACTATTAGGCATGTCTTGGAGTTTTAGGTGCAACCAACTTTATCAGACTAAGTTATCATGGCCTGTTTTTTTTCTTTAAAAAAATTCTTTAGTCACAAGTTTGGTTTAAGGGTTTGGATTAATTGTATCAAATCAATATTCAATTTAGAGTTTATAGGTTTATGTTCTATGTATTGTACTGGTGATGCCACTTCCTAGATAACAAAGATGAATAAATGGTTTGCATTTAGTCTTGGTTCCTCTTTTCTCTTTTAACTAAAGTGTAGCCTATATATTTGGATTAAAAGAATAATCCTATTGTAGTGCTATATAAGCAAACTGGATTGAGTAAAAAATTGGCTGTCTTTTCTCCTTTTTTTATTTTTTATTTTTAAAAAAATTACACTGCCCTTAGCATGCCTTCTGTCCTGGAAATAAAATGGCCATGTGGTGCGAAAAAGTGGATTAAGGGATTTGTTCCGCTTAATCCCTGTATCAAACAGGGTAGTGGTGGACTATGCACATTTGCTAATTCTTTGAACGGACTACGAAGTCCATGGAGTTAGAGGATTAACAAGTTATGAAATATGCTGCAGAAAGTCCATGCACTAAAGAATAGGAGAGCACGAGTGCAGTTAGCTCCTTAGGCAGAAATTTAGGTTTGTGTTGTGTCAATTAATTATTCGTGATCCTTCATGTAAAAGTTACATTTGGCTATTTCTTTCTTTATGGTTTTTTTTCTGTAAGCGATTGCAAGGACATGCAGAGATAAATTTAGAATGGAATTGTGAATTGCTTTATATTTTATATGCTTTTGTTTTTGGCACAATAAATTTGTTATGTATTACAGCAAGTAGGTACATTTCGAGAAGCATGAAATCATGGTGGTCTTTGCATATAGTATAGGTCTTGGGATATTTGAACACTGGTCTATGCATAATTCAGATTATTCATTTGAAATGTATGGTGATTATTTAAGAAATCGATTAGTAATTGGCATGTCTCAGTTTTAAATAGTAAAATTTTATTCTGGAAATAGGAAACAGGTTTTCTGTATGAGAACAGCTTTAGCTTCCAAAATGAGTTCGATGGTAGCTTTGCATTTACCTGATTAAAATTATGATGAGCATGTTTCTTGTTTTTTCCCCACTAATATAGATTTGCATATCAACATTTTTTTTTGGTTAAATGTTGTATATACATTTTTACATGTTAATTCTGTCAAAATTCTTCTTATTCTTGAGTATCATGTTTTTGATCTTTTCTTTTTTTTAAAAAAAAAATTTTCTCAGCACTCTCTTTTACCCTCTATTGTGACAATTCATTGTTTATGAGGTCAGATTTTTTGGTAACGCTGTTGGAGTCAAAATCACAAGCCAAGCTTCATCCTCAGCTCCTGCCCCTGCAGCTGAATCTGCAAAGGTAATCCTTTCCTTTTACATTCATTTCCTTTCTGTTGTTTCTGTGAGTAGGCTTGTGGATGTGGTGATGATGTTTCTGATATTCTCTCTTTTTTCTTTCCAAAAAATTCTCCATCTGTCGAATGTGAGGTTGGAATCATATGAACATATACTTTTTATGATAAGGATGATTCTTGCATTCTATAAAGACAAGTGATCATTGTGTATTTTGATGGTTTTCTCCTGATATGAAGAGGCCCAAGTTGCATTTGAATTTTCATCTTGATATAATATCGGTCGAAAGTGCTCCCATCAAGGTTTCAGTAACAAACTATTGTTCTGTTATAATAGTCCCCACCAGAACTATTATTAACTATTATAATGGTTATAAAGGTCATTATTTGCCGAAAAGTATCAAGATTGAGACTATTATGGCTTAAAATTATGACAGTTATGGCAACTTTTATCTGCCATAACAAGAGGGAGTAATGGTCAAAAAGGGAAATTACATACTTATTTCCTTCAATACAATTTTTAATAATAAAAAATATTCTTTTATCAGTTATAACATCTAATATCTGCCGTTACAACAAGAAATAATATGCAATAGTGGAAATAACATTGTTATTTTCTCCACAACACTTTGGAAGGAGGATTTTTTTTTTGTTTAGCTGAAAAAAAAATCCCAGCTTAAGAATAAATGAAATTTTAAAATAATGGTATGTTTGTTAAATGAATAGTTAAAGAGGTAAATAATGACCATTATTCCTTTTATGTAATGATCACTCTATCAAACAGTGGTCAAATAGCACTGTTATTTGAAGCATTGTTGTTTATTGATATAATCTAACAGATCCCTCTGTAACATTGTATAATGGCTATTATGTTTGAACCATGGTTTCCATTAGTATCAGCTTTATGCAGTCTTAGTATCTGGAGTGGTGAGTTGGGTGGCTCGATGACTTGTATTACAATCGGTTCATCGTGTTGCAGTTTCTTTTGCATAGGTTGTTTCAGCTTCTTGCAACCAAATGTTTTTCACCATGTAAAGTTGGCCATTTTGAAATCTCTTTGAGATTGGCTGCAGTCAATCAGTCCTAGCGTAATCTATCTTGCATTTTTTTGTAAATGCTTCACCTTTCAATCTTCAACTTAAGAATGCTTAATGTGCTCCCTGAAGGCCACAGAGGATGATGATGATCTAGACCTCTTTGGTGAGGAGACAGAGGAGGAGAAGAAGGTGGCAGAGGAGCGAGAGGCGGCTGTGAAAGCCTCTTCCAAGAAGAAAGAATGTATTCCCTTCTGAACTTGTCCTTTGATTTTCTGTTATTAAGGAAGACAAGTTAAATGTTCAACTTTTTTCGTTCAACCATATTATATTGTGGTCTTACTATCATGGTTATCATAGTTGCTAGTTATATAAAATGCTCATTTGATTTTTGTTGTCAGCTGGAAAGTCATCTGTCCTTATGGATATTAAGCCTTGGGATGATGAAACAGACATGAAGAAGCTGGAGGAGGCTGTTCGCAGAATTGAGATGCCTGGCCTCTTATGGGGAGCATGTGTGTCCTCTTATTTGTTGTCAATCTATATTGTGGTGCTTTTTAATAAAAAACTAAAAAATAAAAAAATAAAACTGACTTGTTATTAATCAATTGCAGCAAAGCTTGCGCCCGTGGGTTATGGCATTAAGAAGCTGCAGATCATGTTGACCATTGTAGATGACCTCGTATCAGTTGACAGCCTTATTGAGGAGCATCTCACAGTAGAGCCTTGCAGTGAATATGTTCAGAGCTGTGACATTGTGGCCTTCAACAAAATCTAGATGTGTTTCAGCCATTTAATCCTGGTGATGCGGTTATTAGGTAATTGTGTTATCAGGGTAAAACCTTGTAGTACTGTTTTTTCGATCTTTTTTGAGGCTTTGGCTTTGAAAAATATTATGAGATCTATTGTCTGACCCCAAGGGGATTTGTAGAGACTTTTGTTTGAAAGGTCATTTCGGCTGTCATGATATTTTATTATATTTTACCAGTTTTGAGAACTCTATGAGATGAAGTGTTTTACTTGATGAAATTTCTGAGTAAATGTCGATATGACAGTGAGGATGCTGTTTTTTGATCTTCTTTGTTCTGAATAATGAGCATGTTGAGCAGAATAATCTGAGCAATCAATATGAACTTGGTTTTCACTTGTCCTGCAGTTGATACTCTGCAGGATGGGCATTAGAGCCCTGCATGTAAACAATAGTGGCATTGTTTTGGATGCATGTAAACAATAAAAGCCTGTTTGGATGCACCTGGTTCGTATGGGATCGGGAGATTTCCAGGAAATTATAAACTTTCAGTTGAATAGAATTTAAAATAATGTTTGAACGAGATTTTAGAGATCCAAATTTTTTACAGCAACTAATAGGTAGTTTGGATCCCCCATGGGTGTATTTTCATCCTCATTTGTGTTAGGAGATGAAAGAGGGTAGGGATTACCAAAATCTCCAGAAATTATAGAAGGTATTTTTGAGAGGAAATGAGCCAGGAGAGCAGTTAGGTTAGAGACTTCACTAGCCTGAAGAATGGCACGGGCAGCCAATAGGGTTGTGACACGAAAGCTTATAGCTTTATACTCAATCAAAGAGAATAATCCAAACTTTAATAAAAAAAAATAGTAATAGAATATTGATGGATAAAAGTGTTATTCATTTTAGATCAGATTTGGCGGCTTGGCCAAGTGGTAAGGCAGGGGCTGCAAATCTTTTTATCCCTAGTTCAAATTTGAGTGCCACCTGATCGACAACAGATAATTTTCTTATTCAGCCAATCAAGTTTCACAAATTCT
The DNA here is from genome assembly GCA_006176705.1 of Cocos nucifera. NCBI lineage: Eukaryota > Viridiplantae > Streptophyta > Magnoliopsida > Arecales > Arecaceae > Cocos > Cocos nucifera. Next base: position 99,481 of record QRFJ01004015.1, on the reverse strand, counting down.
TGCTCCGCAAGAAGCAGAGAAACTGACTAGGCCTGATGATACCTTGGTTTTCAGAGTCCATGACTGTATTAAAAAAATGCAATTTTTTCGCAAAATATGGTTTCTGGGTACCAGTTCAAACCAGTATCGATGGGGATGAAGTAGACCTTATTCATGATTGATTCAGACATTTATTTGATTGATGATGTCAACTGGAAACTAGGAGAATTCTGGGATTCAGAACTATGAAAGGGATTGGAAATGTTAGCATCCAAGAGTTGGTAAAGGTTATTCCATTTCATCGCTGGTCTTGGTGGGCTGGTCCTGTAAACTCGGGGTGATGGATAAAGTGGAGCAGGTTCTGAGAGAATTTGCTAAGGAAAACAGGAATTGCATTCTTTAGATTGTTCCTCAAATGAAGGTGGTATAAGTTGTGCGAGGTTTTCAAATGGTTTCCACTCCAGCGAACAAGTGTATAATGCTTCATGGATGGTTAGTCTAAGGCACATGAAAATGGAAAATCCAGATAGCCCCTAAAAATTTCAGGTGTCATTACTTTGGAGAACATAAATTTATTCAGATAGGAGTAAATCAAGAAGACGATAACATATTTCAAATATAAGACTCTTATAATAATGAGTTAAAACTTTTGTGATTTCAGACAGACATTTCACTTGGCTTGGTAACAAGGGGAGACCAAGTTCCTGAAACAGCCATTGAATTCAGAGCTTTCTTGAGTTACAAATCCTGGACAACATCCCCACTTGGGTCTACTTGGCAATCTACAAAGGCAGGTGGGCATCTTCTATGCCAAATCATCTCCTTGTTCTTGATGCATGGTTCGTTGGCATACATTTGATGCCAGCGCCACTGCATTGCTTCTCAGATGAGAAAATGCCCAATTCTGCATCAGTCTTTTTGCCTGGAAGTCTGCCAAGAGCACCCTCAGTCTAACAATCTCTGCCTCTAGTGCTTCTAGCAACTGCAGTCTCCCTTGAAGTTTGTGGTTCAATGTGTGCAATCTCTTCGCTTCATCTTCCAGATGAATTGCGTCCGCCGCCTTCTCTCGATGCTTCCTAACAACGTCTCTGTTCCCCTTTGGCTTTCCAGACTCCTTGGGTCTACTTCTTCTTCCTCCTCTTCTTTTTCTCATTCAGAATCTGCCACTTGGTTCTGCATGTGGTATGGTTTCTATGGAGTTCATCAAAGTCGCTAGCCATGTTGGATTTCAACAATGCTAAATGGCTTGAATCATTTACTTCTCCATCATCCGTTTTCACTTGATTTGGCTATATGAAGTACCGATTGTCATCGGTTGTTTTGATTTAGTAAAGAATTCGATCAAAACTCGAGTATGTAAAATTCTACGAAGCATGAATAAACAAGGCACCACCGTTCTTATAGCAAAATGTCTTCAAAAATTGGACTCCCAAAAGCAATAGCATTACAAGAGACTGCTTGTGTGGGCAGAGGTCCTGTTAAGCGTATGCCAACTCTGTCCATGTCTTTGGGAAAAAGGATCCTGACATGGAAGCAAAGAAAAAAATATATGGTTTCAAGTCATAAAATCCAAGCAAAAGGACAGAACTCTATAATCATCTCTAAATTGGTCGGTTCTTAGAATACAAACAGCTAACAATGGAACTTTTATATAAGAAATAACCAGATAGTGATTCATCATACAGAGTTGAACGTTCATCAAGACAAAGCCAGAGCATATAAATCAATAATTGGTTGGAGGAGGCAGCCGAGCTTTAAGCGAAAAGCAAGATAACATTGGAGAAGAGAGCTTTTTCTAACACTTTTGGCTTTCTTTTAGAGATCATAGAATCTCAAAAAATAGATCAACAGAGGTAGGGGTTCGATTGGAGTCGTCTGACTGAAATGGATCAGAGAGGAAAACCTCGACTTTTCCTTCTATGCTCTCGCAGCATGATAGCCCTTTTTTTTCGTTTTCTTTTTTTTTTTTCTTTTGCACCCGTATGCTGCATGGCTTCTACCGATTAAGGTGGAACTACCTTCTCTGGACGTTCAACATAAAAATCTGTGTGGGTACCCAAACTTTGCATGTACTTGGAAATGCAGGAACCCTTCTTTTGTATATAATTTTAAGTGCATCTAACCTGATAGTTTTCTGAGTATCAGCTTAATAGAATGCTTTCTCAATTTCTTTTTCTGCTCAATTCCTTTTAATGTCATCCTGAGTATTTTGTTCCTGAAATTATTTCTTCAGTTTTTTCCTCCAAGCGACCCTTAAGCTTTTATTTTCAGTGACTTTCCTTCAAAGCTCTAAATATTGACATTGTTAAAACGGTGACCTCTACAAGCGAGGCCCTGATTATATTCCTTGCTATGATTTGAAAATGGAAGCCATCTAAATATCTTGGAACCTGCATTGACTTCAATTCATAACTCTACATTAGAAGTTAGAACCTACCAAAGAAAAAATAATTCATATCAAGCACCATACCATACAAGGAAAACACAGACTTCTACCGCATTCGATCCCATCAAAAGGCTGCTAGCCTCACTGGCCTCTTAACACAGCCACACAAGATAAAGAAATCTAATATGATGAACTTTGTGAGAACTGCAGAAGGTCCCCACCAATCAAATGTTTCATGTCTCTCACTTAAAAATTCTGGGATTTAGATGGGCATTCACAGAGTATGGAGAATAACAGGAACTGTTTTCAGCAACCCATCATTGGCATTGCTCAGATCGTTCACCGCTGAACAACAACGACGGCAAACATTACTTCACCACTTAAACTGGTGGGAACGTAAAACCTTACCATAAACACAAGGCAAATCTGATGCACTCAGAGACGAGAATATAACTCTGGTGCGCCAAAGGTGCAAGATCCACTCACTGGAATTTGCGATTGCGAACTATCAGTAGTAAAAGGTAGACCACAAATTACAAGATAAATTAGCATTCGAAATAAGTGTTCTATTGCAAACCCACCAAGTTCAAGAGCTCAACATAATTTATAGGGGCAAAAACTTTGACTTGACAAAAATATGAGCTTCGGCGGGACTCACTAGTTAATGCGTCAACATAAACCAATGCTAGTTTCATATCATACTTACTCATCATCTTCAGTTTTTGCCTTTTTCTTCTTTTTCTTCTTCTTTTCAGTTTCCATATGGACATCACCATCTAATTCTTCTCGATCCTTTTTCTTCTTCTTGGCAGTCCTATTTTCTTCTATATCATTACCATTCGCCCCATTCACTGCTTCAGTAGCCACTCCATCTTCCTGTTGCTCCTGTGCCAGCTTATGTTTCTTTTTCTTCTTTTTCTTTTCAGTTCCAGGCTCCACAGAAGCATCCCCATTAGCAGCAACTTCAGTTGGCTTATCCTCATCCATGGGCTCGCCATTCACAGCCTCACCTTTAGATTTCCTTTTCTTGCTTTTCTTCACAGAAGCTTCCTCCTTCTGTCCATCTGAATTGACAAATTTTTTGTCAGTATATATACGGCCCAGTTTGCAAAGTACTACTTGACATGTTGAAATGAGAGCAGCTTTAGTGAAAAATCAGATTTGACAAAGGTAATTAACAAGCAGCTGCTGCATTTAACAGCAAAACAGAGAACAAAAAAGGTTAAGATGCACTGAGAACTTGTACAAATGTAGGATTCGATGCTATTGTAGAGTGACGAAAATCTGCTTCTAGAATCCAAATAAGCTTACGAACAGACAAAATTTGGATTGGAAACATCAAAAAACCAACTCTCCAATCAAGAATAGATGATTATTCATCAGATAACAGCAAAATTGGGAACCAAAAAGGCTAAAATTTACTAAGAACTTGCATAAATCTAGGATTCAGTGGCATAGAAGAGTTACCAAAATCTGCTTCTAGAATCCAAATAAGTTTCGGAACAGAGGAAATTAGGATTGGAAGCATCAAAAAACCAACTCTCCAATCAAGAACAGATGATTATTCATTGTATGAGAATGTAGTTTATGGACTTGCACACTGAAAGAAATGAGAACTTCCGAACTGTCAAAAAGTTTTTCTCTGCTAGTGATGAAGCATTCATATGTGAAGACTCGGATATTGGTTCAAATGAAAGGCCCATACCATCAGCATCTTGTGAGCCAATGCTCTCAATAGCTGCTTTCATCACATCAACATTCTTGCGAGGCGCAATGCCCTTGTCATAGAAGTCCAATCTCTCTTCAACCTGTTCACGCAGCTTTGCCCCAAAAATAGATGTATTCATCTCTGCATGCAATATTGTACAGATCAATGAACAAATAAAAGATCTACAAAAATGATATACAGTTCAAAAAAGAGATACATCCTCCATAAATAAAGACTAACCAGAGAAGCAATCAATACGGGATGCAATGGAACACTTATTTGCAAGGTAACGAGCTAACCGGCCTTTGTTTCGAGCAGATGCCCGGCCGATAAATGAAGAGTGGAAGATGAGACCATACTTTGGAGTATTTCCTCGGGTTTTCAATGCTCTATAGACATCAAGAAGAAAATAGTAATGTACGCACTACAAGTATAACATAATTGGTGTTCAGTGAACTGGCTAGCACTGCAAGTAAATATTTGAAACTGCAGTGCACAGTATCATGTCAATTAATATATTTGGTAAGTGCAAAATATTGAAAAACACCTATGCAATATTAACCTAGTATTTTTATATGCAAAAGCTCCTTGAAGGGAAAGCCTCCACAGTTTGAAGGATGTCCAACATTTAGGTTCATAAAGATGACTCATATATCAAGCATATCCTATTCTAGTATAAATGGTGCCTTTTTTTTGATGACCAAGGTTGATTCTGACCTTGTATGAGTGAATAGGAAGCTATGCTAGGGTGAGAAATTCAAACCTGAAAAGTGCCTTCTCAGCACCAAGTATCTGAAGAGTAGACGAAGGGCATTTTGCAAGATTTGAAAGACTCCCAGCATGAGATATCAAACGGGCACCAACAACTTCACCTATCAGAGATGCGAGATTTGGTGCTATATCATTCATTTTTGTGACAAGATACTCATAGAGCTTCTTCCTATACTCAGAGAGATCCATTACTCTCTGCGCAAACTGCTGGACATTAATCAAATCAATTGGAGACAGATCCTGCCCTGAAAAGGCAAGAAGAAGTATAAATGGAGGATGACATTTTGAAAATTACCAAAGAATAAAGATCTTATTTTGTGTCACCCATGGATGCTTTAGCTGCTTCTACAATTTCTTTTGCTTTGTCCTCATCACCTACTATGTCTGCTAAGGCAGGAATATGAATCTCAGACAATTCTGCTTTGTTCTCCACAAACTTTGCAATTTTGGCATACAAATAGTTGTCACTGATGATCTTTACCAGCTCTGGGAAATGCCAGGAGTACCATTCTCTGCATAACCAGGCAAACTATACGTTTAGAGGCAATTTTGATGACTGTATGCAAATCCAGGCCACCATCACAAAATTCCAGGAATCTTTTTCCTTGGAAACTTGTAAAAATTACTAAAAAGACACCAACAAAAATACATGTAGCCACTTCACAACTTAGGTTTCCCTTTCTAGTTTTTAAAGGGTAAAACTAGCTTTTTCCTATTCCATAATCTCAGGTTGCACTCACAAGCATAAGATACATACTAAGTGATTACATATCATGAAACAGACATGACATTTATAATGAAAATTGATTATGAGGCCTAAACAAGCCTAAACAAGTCTAAATCCAGGCCTAAACAAGTTCTTCTTTAAAAAAATAATAACAAAAAGCCAATCTATTTGTGATATTTTCAAGGTCTTAAGCAATTTCACTAGATAAAAATTTTATATATCTAGAGTACAGGGCAGCTTCCACCAAAATTGACCATGAATAAAACAGTGTTATTTACAGTGGCAATGATTAGAACCTTATCCTTTACATGAAAGGCATGTCATGCATCAATATTGTGCTAACAATCAGTAGAGAGTGAAACATAATCATCAACTATTCGACGAGATGTAGCTATTTATATCCAAAATCATATAATAAGGGCAAAAAATAACTAGCCGTGCACAAATAGAGCAGATGGTGGCCAAGACACAGGTTACCCAGGCTTTGCACAAGCTCTGTGAATAATAGGTTCAGGTTCGCACCTGGCATCAACTGTGTATTAATTGGCATCATTTGATATCATTATAGCACATTTCAAATCAGTCATAACAATAAAATATAAAGCATTACATAAAGAGACAACTGACATTTGATCAATAGTTTTTTAACAACACAGTCCCATTTGCCAGTAGATATTTTGTTAGGTCACTATTAAGATTGATAAAACCCTGTATCATTTTTGCTTATTGATTTATCGGCATCAGCAGGCAAACTTATGCATGTGGCATATAACTTGCTTAACTAATCTGAGCTATTTAATTGGAATCTTGAAGGACAAGTTACGACATAAACACCATGAAAAAAAAATGTAAGCTCATGGAGAATTCAGTATATCACCAGTTGCGCCATTGATCAAATGCTCCAAGACAGACAAAGATTATTCTGGAATACAAACCTGACTCTCATGGAGAAGGTGTTAATATCCTTGTCCAGGGTATCAAGGAGAAAGATGGCTTGAATAACCATATTATCCACCCGATTAACATTGAACTTGACCTTCGCTCGGCTGTAACTATGCCCCAAACCCAGCTGAGCCTTCTCCAAGTCTGATGGCTATAACCACAAAAGACAAAATAAACAAAACAACACCATCTTTAAGTGAAAATCCAGTATAACTTATAGCAAAGACCTAAACTACTTAATCAGGTAACAAAAATCGAACCTTTAAGTCTTTGATGAACCTGTCAAAGTGCAACCTGACACCACGAAGGAGCTCGAGAACAAACTCATTACTCTGGCAAGGAATCTTGGTCACTTCGAATATCTGAGACCCAACCTTGGGCTCTGCAACACCGAGGCTGAACTTAGCCTTCTTCCCCTCTTTTGGTTTCGGGAGGTTGATTTCCAAGAAGTTCCTCAACTCATCGGTCATGAGCCCTACAGACCGCAACAAAATCGAATAAATTCATGACTTCGAACTCCAAATGGGCAACAGATCGGGAAAAAAGGTTTGAGTTTGGAGTTCACCTTCGGAGATGGCGTTGCATTGGTTGAGGGCATCGAGGGCGGAGGAGAAGGGGTGGAAAGCGACGAGCTTGACCACCTTGCCAAAGCGCGTGAGGTCGAGGACCGAGTTCCGGACGGCCTCGGTGTTCTGGCCGATCTCGTCGAGGCCGTAGGCGTGGAAGAGGGAGTAGCCGGAGGCGGATTCAAAGAGGAGGTAGAGCGCCATCGCCCGACCGAGCGAGGCTTCAACGAGGAGAAGATTCGAATCCTAGGGTTTCTCCTCTCTCTCCCCTCCGGTTTTCATCTAGGGTTTTGGAGGCGCGAGGGAGGAGAAGTGGGCAAGCGTTCGGGAAAGTAGGGGTTTGAGGAGAGAGGGGAAGAGAGCTAGGGTTTTACAGGCCTCAGCCTCCTCCTCCCGGTGTCCCACCCGAAATCTTTAACTCGATCAGGGCCGTCCGATGGATCCGAACCCACTCCGGCCAGGGAAATCAATCCTATTTGTGGGCCCAAGATCCCATGTCACAGCCGGCTAAATCTGACACAGCGTGGTCTCGCTTTACTTTTATTTTTATTTTTGGTACAGGCAAACGCTCACACTACCCGAGTACGAGTATACCTAGAGAATCACAAAATAAATTATTCCCCAGGCATGCGGACCTTATCACTGGTCCAGTCATCAACGTACTCAGCCACGTAGGAAGCGATGCTATTTGCCTTCCGAAACACATATTAACAGGCGCCATGGCAAAGTCACGCAGAAAAACCCATATATCCTGGAAGGATGAGATGGGCCTCCAACTACTCCATCGTGTCGTGTTGGATCCAATTTGTAATGATGGTAAAATCTCTCTTAATGATGATTCTTTCGGCCTGAAGCTTCTGCCTCGCATAGATGATATTTTGCTCAACTTCCGAAATGGAAGGCTTAAAGACGTGTGAGCCTCACGCCACTAGAAGGTTGGCATTCGAAAATGGCACCATCCCTATTCTTGTTAACGTTGTCGTTGAAATTAATCTAAATATATCCTGTAGAAGAAGGTTTTCAGGAAATAAAGAAAACATTTTAAATTACCGTAGAAGTAGCATAGGAGCCATAAGAATTGGAGATGTGAAGGATCTGATCGATAGCATCGAAATGGCTGTACTCAACAGTCAAGCAAATAGCTTTCTCCAACACAGGCACCATCTAAGCTTTGCAAATCGAACTGTTCTTGGCAAACTAGTTTGATAAGTAACATAAGCCATCCGATTCCTTCAAGTGCAGATCGGCCCCTCAATAGTACTCCGGCCCCTCGAAATCCAAAAAAATATCCGACCAAGGGCTGTTGTTTACCTCAAATGGCTGGCCATCCGTCTTCCTCTAAATCAAGGTAGATGTGGCCTTGCTTTATAACTACCAGAAAAAATCATTAAAATGGACGTCTCGGATTCCAGAAGTCTTTTTTTTCTCCACGGAATTCGGCCTAATCTTTTTGAATATTTTTCTAGATTGTTATAAATATAGGTCTAACTCAGTCTAATTTAACTGATTATATTGGTATAACTCATAAACCTTATGAGATTTTAGATCAGATATCCAAACAAAACCTAAGAACGAGGCTTTGGGCTGGATCCTGTCTCAAAGGGACAAACCAATTCCAGCTTGCTCCAGCTACCTACCAGCAATTTAGATGGTATTTGACAAGAGATAAGGCCTGAAATAAAATCCTCCATAAGCCAAATATTATCAACAAAATAATAATTATACTCTATTACTAGTTATTTTTGCATACCGATGTTATATATGTATATATATACACGGAGATATGTGTCAATGTCTTGATACGATTTGAGAGTCTTGGAAGCTTTTGGCATGTATTCTAATCTCATGTTTTTTTAGCATTGGTGGTGTCCCAAAAGATGAGGTAGTAAAAGGACTCGGAAAAAATTAGGAAATGGTTGATGGTGAAAACTCTTTCCCATCTACTGCTTGTGTTGCATTTCAAATGCATTATTTTCCACGAGAAGTGAACAAAAAAAAAAAATGTAGGGCAATTTATTTTGCTTTTTGAAGTCATGGATGGAGGATTGTGGAAATTTTTTGTTGCCGGTGGAGGAGGTACTAAGTTGCTTGCTGCTAAAGGCGTGGAAAATTAAAGTGCAAGAGAGTCTTAAAGTTGTGCTTAAATCAAACTAATTTCATTATGATGGGGTTTTTGATTTAGTTATATTATTCATAACATGAGTATAATCAATCTCCTAAGATCAAATAGAATTCATTGAGCAAAGAGTTAAAAAGGTGTACTAAAATCGGATAGAGTAGCCAATTAATTTCACCATGGTAGGGTTTTTGATTTAGTTTTATTGTTCATGGAATAAGTATAATCAATTTTCTAAAATAAAATAGGATTAGTTGATGATGAAATATGATACTTAGGATAATGATCTTTCTATTTCACGTAGTACATGATTTGTCTCCTAGATTCCCCAGCAACATCTTATTGATGGCAAGATCTAATATCTGGTATGCTCATCTTTCTATTTCATCTCTCTTAACTACCCCATAAATAGGTCATCTAAAAATGAGTTTTGATAACCAGATACCCCCACCACGAGGCTCGAACCTAGGTCACTTAGTTGGAAAGGTGGTTAATATTATAATAATCTATGCTTATATATTTGAAATACAAATAGAATTCATTGAGCAAAGAGTTAAAAAGGTGTACTAAAATCGGATAGAGTAGCCAATTAATTTCACCATGGTAGGGTTTTTGATTTAGTTTTATTGTTCATGGAATAAGTATAATCAATTTTCTAAGATAAAATAGGATTAGTTGATGATGAAATATGATACTTAGGATAATGATCTTTCTATTTCACGTAGTACATGGTTTGTCTCCTAGATGCCCCAGCAACATCTTATTAATGGCGAGATCTAATATCTGGTATGTTCATCTCTCTATTTCATCTCTCTTAACCACCCCATAAATAGGTCATCTAAAAATGAGTTTTGATAACCAGATACCCCCACCATGAGGCTCGAACCTAGGTCACTTAGTTAGAAAGGTGGTTAATATTATAATAATCTATGCTTATATATTTGAAATAGAAATCTGTTACGGACCTCTTTATTGAGAGAGAATCAATTAGTATTTTTTTTTTAAAAAAAAAACTTTTAAAGAATGACCAGGCCTTTTGTCTAATTGAAGACACATGCCAAACTTATACCAATTGTTTCTTGTATCATTGAGCATGGGTCTATTTGGATATCTATTATCCACAAGGTCTCCATATTTTTTCTGCAGGCTACTCTTAGGGGCTGTCTCTAATTTAAGAATGTAGCTTGTTTCTTAAAGAATATAAATGAAAAGAAAAGGAGGAAGATGACGGCGAAGAAGAAAAGAAGTAAGTTTTATATGCAAAAAAGCTAGTTTGGGATCATTAGGTCATGATTTTATGATTATTCTCAATTTGCAATACATTTGATTTAAGATGGCTCTCATGACATGCTGTTGAATCTCCTCATACTGTAGAGTAGACAAATTAATTGTCTAGGATAATCCATATCCTAGTTGCTGTTGGATGTCTATGATGGCTATGTTATGATAACCGATAGTTTAGAAAGACATGTAATTAATGCACGCAATAGTGTGATGTGAATTTGCTATACCTCAATGTATACAAAATGAGATATGATTATTGATGACTTGATTTTTGAGTTAGATGTGTCACACTCTAATGCAAGTTTTTCGTACCAAGATTTTGATCAAGTCGAGAGCCATTGGATGATTTTTTTTTTTTCTAATTTCTTAAGGAGCAAAAATAAATTTTTTTGATTTTGCGGTAGGGTCATAGAGGTGGGTTGGAGGAGTCAAACAAAGACCGATAATCCAATCCATCTAACTTGAAAGATTAGTTTGAATCTACATTCTAATAATAAATTAAGCTTGGTACAAACACAATCAAATTTGCCTTCAAGGTAGTGCGATCTGAAGCATGGCTTTTAGCAAACCGACCTCATTAGTCAATTTTATAAAAATATGAATTAACTAAAATTGGCACTAAGACAAATATCATATTTTTGCAATATTCAAAATTATATATTACAATAAACAGGATGTGGTCGCAGTGATACCACGAAACAAGAGTAATTATTCAGGCGATTGATTAGTAAATAGTTCCAAGAGTCTTAGCCTAAGATAGTGATCTTTTTTTTCTATTTTCCTGCCCATAAGTTAATTATATTTTGATTTTTTTTTTTCTCCGTGTGTTGATGCCACCAGCTTTCGAAATCAACAGAAACTCATGCAAAGGTTCTTTCCAAAATTTATGTTTTAGTAAGCTAATTTTTTTATATGAATCAAACACCGCATGATACGATCATCAATGATGGATGGCTGCATGCACAATGTACAGCATACATCTGCACGCCACGTGCTCACGTGCTTTTTGTCAGCGACATTAAATTTAGTCCCATATCGAATACAGAATTAAAGTTACCTTTCTACTTCCATATGGCATCGGCTGGACATGGCGTCTCTTCGGAGACATCCGATAAAATTGGAACGATACAGAGAAGATTAGCATGGCCCCTGCGCAAGGATGACACGCATAAATCGAGAAATGGTCCAAATTTTTTTTTTTTTTCCCTTTTCTCCAAACCCTTTCCCCTCCTTTTGTTTTGGATTCATCGTTCTAGGTTTTTCTTGTTCGATTTAGCGTAGTTTTTCTTCTCTTTTGCAAAATCCTCAGCGAGGCGCACAAATCGCACCTGATTCATTGTTCTAGGGTTTTCTTCTTCGATTTAGGGTAGTTTCTCTTCTCTTTTGCAAAACCCTCAGCGATTTCCAGGAGTTCTCTTAGAACTCGTTTAAGTTTTAATATCAACTTCAGATCCTTTCATTAGCTTGCTTTTTCTTATTTGTTCCAATTTCTATTCTATTCGTATGCATGGCAACCATGATGAACCAGATTGATTTGTTTTCGAATTGGTTATGATGTGTTCTATTTTTCTTATAATTATAATCTGTTCTTCAATTTGATATAATGGTAATTGTATTTGGCTTCGGCGTCTTTGTGAAATATGTGAAATGAGTCGATGGGTAGATTTAATGGTAGAGTTTAGATGGCTAGATATGTAAAATGGATGACAAAGGAAAACAAACAAAATTTGGTTGGTTTCATTGTTGTGATGTTGTAGTGCAGGAGTTACAGTATTAATTTTTTAAAAAAATCATTTAGCGACTACAATCCCCTTTTTTGCTTTGGAATCATTTTGAAGAGATGAAGAAGATGGTGGGTTTTCTAAGGTTTGAAAATGGTTGCGGGTATTGATATAAAAAATTTACTTTTATTATTTAAGTTTGAGGCCTTCAGATATGGATTCTGTGATAGAGGAGACTGTAAGGAAGGCCAAATAAAAGGAATAATTTTCAAAAATTCCATTATCTATTGTAATTCTCTAAATCCACTGATTTGATCCAAAGGATTACAAGAGAAGGAAGCAGAAATTGAGAAATAAAAAAATTCCGATGGATTAACTTATGGTTACAACTCCTTGATCATCTTAGGAATCCTTGTCAAAAATACTTAGGTCTGGAAATTTTCTTATCCTCATATGAATACTTACTTTGTTTCTTCTTATAACATCTATAATGAAGTCATTTAGTTTTGGCCTATAGAAGCCTCCGAATTATTTTGGTCTAATGGGTTCTAATCCATCAGTTGCTCGTTGAGAAAAAATCCTGGAATGTGGGATGACTCATTAGTTACTCTGTATCATCTTTTCACTTATTTCTGGGATATTCTTGATCTGTCTGCAGCTTTTTAAGCAGCACTATGTCTCTTTTTTCGGTGTGGTTCATTTATCCTTCACTCCTAAAAGTATCTGCTTTGATAAGTGTCGATCATTTATTTGGTATCTGATTATTTGATTCCTGTACACTTAATACATTCCGTAATATATTTATTCATGACTTGAATCATCCACGTATCGTTCTGCCCAAGTATGTGATGGATGGATAAGTGACTTGGGACAATCACTGTGATAATGATATCTAAAGCAACACCATCACAAATTTGATCCTCAGAATCCAACAATATCTAGCATTTTCTTTAGTCTGGTATTCATGCACTGAATGATTATAGCATTTTACACGTTTTCCCAGAGATTACACGTATTTGAGTGTTTTTTTTTTTTTTTGCGTGCATGTAATAAGAATTCTATATGAAGTTTCTGGTTATGAACTGTGGCAGTGAAGATGCTAATAACTAGCAATCTATTCTAAACAGCTATTGGAACAATCTCTTGGAAATAAGGAAAGAAAGATTATTCTCCTTTTTTTTTTTTTCAGTGGTTCGTCCATAAGTTTTTTCTCATTTTCATGACCCAAATTTCCGTTTCAGTTTATGCATTGCAACTTTGGGTAGTCGATGGTAGCCTTTTCAGTTCCTAATCCGTGTTTGAGTGGACTAAGTGGTTCTAGCAGAAATATTTTTGTTCAGAAACTTTTCACAGTCCTGATCCTTTTGCTTTGTAAAGAGTTCAGTATTTGGTGGGACACTAAATCTTGTCTCTAGGCAGCCTTCCCATTAACTTCTGGTACTTAGCCAGAACCAACTTTTGGAAGTTTGATGCTTACTTTTGGAGCATCATCAACCGGCACATCTGGCAGTTCTTGCATTTCATTGGTGGAGACGATCCAACAAACTTTCAAGGACTAAGATATTTTCATGCATCTATGTGCTGATTATTTTTTTTCCTTATTAGTACGACAAAAGAGTTAATTCACGTGAGATCAGTGTTATTCTTCTACTTTCGGATACAGGATGATGTAACAGACTCTGTAGTATTTATGAGTTTGATGTGGTTTATAGCTTGCATGGTTCTTTTGCCTTTGGTGCTTTATGCAGATGAATTTTGTGCTCCCTTATTTTGGACAAATGCTGGGTGGAACTGTTTTAGGTGGGCTTTTGAGGTTGCTGAGAACAGTGGAGTGTTGTGTATTGCATGCCTCATTACTTAAGTGATATTTTACAATCTATATATGAAATTATAGACCACTACAAAAAAAGTTAGGATACTTTTTTGCTGCTTAACACATTAACTTCATAATTTTCCAATAGATGTTTGCCTGTCAATCTTGATATCAAACTTTACATTGTGTACTCTTGTATACTTTGACCTTATGATTTCCAACCTTGGAGTCCAAATATGAACTTTATAATGTGTTTGCTCCTTATGGTTCATCAACAAAACTATTTTCTTGCTATAAGTGACCTAAGAAGTGTATTTCTCGATATGGTACTATTTGCAATAATGTAATGGGATGATGTTATATATGTGGCTTCTATCACGGCTAGTTTCCCAAATATTTTGGTATATTGTCATGATTAGTTTTCATTTGATATTTTGCCTTGTTAAGGCAGTTTGTTCTATTATATAATGTTCCTTTGGATTATAAATTCTGATCAATATCTGCGTAGATTACTATTGTCTTTTTAATGAATTCTGATGCTGTATTTGGCATGTATCATTTGTTGCTAGTGCACTTTGCAGCTATTTTTACCTTTTTGTCCCTTCATTAGTTGGCAGATGCCGCAGATGTGAATGAATATGAAAATGAGAGTTGTATGGTTGACATGGGTAGTGTTTGTGCCGCAATTTGGACAAATGATGATGAAAAAAAAATATTCTACTCATGGAAGAAGAGGTTATCAAAGGGAGCAGGCCCAAAAGAAACCTGCATGGCATCGTATCTGCAAAGCACTTAATGCACAAACCAGGAAGAACTGTGATAACACACAATTAAAAAATAAGTTCAACCAGTTAAGGAGTTGACAGAAGGAATTTGCTAATTTGATAAAGGAGAAGGGAATTAGTTGGCACTTAAGGACGGGCATTGTTACTGCAACTGATGAGGTCTGGCAGTGCTTATACAAGGTAAAATCTTGTATCTTGTGGATTGCTCTTTTTTTAAAAAAAAAACTTTTTAAAGCATTTATTTCAATAAGTTTACATTGCTGACTTGCATATCGGTGCAGAAGTTTGCGAGAAGGTTTCATAAGGGTGTCTGCTGTTTAATAAATTGTCTGATTTACGGGGGCACGGTAACTGGCTCCTTCGAGAATCCTTCGGGAAGTCCTCTAGAAATGGTGAATAGCTGAATGCGGACGTTGAGCATATTGATGGTGACTTAACCAATACTCTGAATGCCTTCAACAAACAATCCAAGGGTACGTAGGGTCCAGCTGGAGGGGGAATGGTGAATTCTTCTTCGCCATCATTTGGGTTCAAGTCTATGTAACCGCCAGCTCTCTAGTTTCTTGTGAAAGAGAGCATGCAGTGCTAAATGCACCTAAAGGCATAGATGGAGCAGCCCATGCAGAGGCAGTTGGGAAGTTTCATGATAACAAGATATGGATGGGGCTATTTTTGGGGATGCCAAAGGATGGAAAACAGGATTGGGTGCTAAATATTAAATGATGGTGAATTTATGGTTGTATTTCTTTAGCCTTTGGTCTTGGTTTGTAATGTGTTACCTATTTCAGACATGATTTTTGTTTGTGGATTGTGACGTGCTAGTCTTTCAGATTATGAACTGTGGATTATGACATCTTTAGATGTTTGAACCTGTTTTTCCTGAATCATGACATGTTGATCCATGACTTATGAAATATGCGTAGATGCTATTTGCTTTCTTCTTTTCTCACCCTCTCTCATATTGGTTCAGAAAGACTTGTCGATTGTTGATTTGGGTTTCTGAAACTTAGTGTAGCTCTTCTTGTAAAAAACTGAGAATATCTGAAAACTGATAAAAACAGGGGAATAACATTAAAGAATCATGGTTGGTGTCTGTTTGGGGGCCCATCCCATGTATTAAATCCAATTCTGATGTAGCCTGGTTCAGGAAATACAAACTAGAGTTGATCCCCACGAACGTTAATTTTGGGCTATTCTTTGCTTTGTCTCCACTCCAAATGTCAAAAGTTTGTAAGATTGGAAGTGCTGTTTCAGCATGTTAGCCTGGCAGCAGCACATTCCGAGAGGTGCTCTTCAAAATCGTATCATGGAAATAACGTACGTTCACCGTTTGATATGGCAGGAGTGGATTAATGCAATCTTTGGAGTCGAAAAATTTATCAAGTGCCATGTCAATGGAGATTGAATAAGGCGGGAGGAATGGAGTGGTTACCAAGCATTGTTGGTCGTATGCCAAGATTCTGATAGATATATGTTAGCGTCAGCGTTTTGGAGCGGCAAAGGGATCACAAGTGAGACAAATATTTTCCTAGATTTTGGTCGATGCATGCCAAGATATTTTGGTTCACAAGGAGAAATGACTTCAATAACAACACAAAGTAAAGATCCCTCACCCAAACCATATGATACACACCCCATATATAATCTTCAACTTGTATGTTATGCACAGGTAGCAAAAGAGACTAAGAGCGATGATATGATAATATTAGATGACAACTTCACCATTATAAATGTAGCCAAATGGGGTCCCGGGCTTTTACATTAACATCCAGAAGTTTTCAAAGTTCCGCTTGACGGATGCTCTGATGGTTGATTCTGCTTCTGCGTGCATCACTGGTAGACCCCAATCCTCTTTTGAGGACTCTTGAGCTGCTCTGGCTTTTAAAAATCACACATTTTTCATGTTGTTCTACTCATAGGGTGCTCCACCGACTGATACCCACTTGCTTTGGGTCAACATGATGATGGATGTTCTCAGTGCTTTGGCATTAGGAACATAATCTCCAAAGTGATGAATAGATGCCAAGATTACCTGGTGGGGAGAGAACTTCATCACAGGATCATGTTTGAGATTCAAGAAATATCATTGGCCAGAGTATAGTTCCATTGATTGTATTTGGACTTCTCATGTTTGATGGCGACCACTTTTGAAAATTAGCATTCCAGATGCTGATTCAGTTCTCAACACATTCACTTTCGTCACATTTATGTCTTGCCAGGTATCAGTTGTAATTGTAGTTTTCAGTAAAATATGGAACATTTCTAGCAGCTATAATTTCATTGTTCTTGATTCCGCATCTCATGAAGGTAGAACTTCTTTGTGTGGTAAAGACTAATCTTTGATTTCATCATTCACAGAATTCTTATAATTGTTCCTTGGTGTTTGGAAATCTATGCACTTCATCGTACCCAGTTGAATACCATCAGTTGTTTCTGTTTGCAATAAATCTCTTTCGTTATGTAACTTTACAGTAATGTCAGTGCATAAGATACAAAGAGCAATAACTCTTGCCATTGTCGACAAAAAATAATTATTTTGGAGAAGAGATTGTATGATGGTATGTGGTTTCTAGGGTTATTTGTTTAGATGCTCGTTTTAGCATTGGTGATGGACAGTCTAATCAAATAACAGGCAGACTTTTGCAAGTTTTATCAGTTTATCTGTGTAAAGATCAAGTTGCAGTGGAAAATTTTATTCTGGAGAGTATAAAGTATGTGTTTGTGTGAATTTCATCTGATTTGAAGGAAGAGTTTAGGTCTGATCTATTATATCAGTTTTCATTTCAAAGAAAAGAAATATACTTCATATAGTGTGGTTTCATTTTGTTTTCCAGGGCTGCCAGGGCATCATATGTATTCTGGTCTAGCCAACCCGTACCAAAACTAAACCAGCTTCAACTCAAGATTTTGTTAGTTGTCAGTCCGAGAATAACTGAAAGTTCGAGCAAATAGATTTTGTCCGGTAATGGCACACCTTGAACCTCAGGTTCGAGCATGAACTTATTATTTCGTGGATTTATGGAACATTGCAGCATATCCTTGTTTAAGATCTGCTTTGAGTGGGATAGGAATATACCACTTTCCCCAAGTGATCTACCATGTTTGAATTTTAACCATCTAACCATTAGATGATGTTCTTGGAGAAAATTATTAGGGAATGCTGCAATGTAATTGAATAACACCGTTGTTGACAAATGAATCTAGTAGAAAGATTGAGATTAAACTACAATTGACTCTAAGAAATTTACAACATATAATTGACCATCTTTGGCATGTTTTGGGCATATGATTATTGACCTGATCAAGTGAGTCAATTTGACATCAACTTTCCATACACTTCATGAGATTAACGGTTACATGTGCGATCGACTGTGCAATATTCAATAGATTTTTCACTGCATTTAATCCCAATTATAACTGATTGAATATTTAATTTCCTGCAAGAGGTAAGATTGACTAAATTTGGGTACCACATGAAATTCCATATATCAATTGTTTGAGGAACATGGTTAAACATGAATGCATATATAATTGCAAAGCTATTAGACGGGTACTTGCAGAAACATGTTAGTATCTATCACCAAAGAGATTCACATTTCAGCCTACAGATATAGGCATATATATTGCATATGGAACTACTGAACCATGGAAATTGGAGCTTGATATATTGATAAATCATTGGATTTATGTACTTTATAGATAAAATTAAAACATAGAGGGTTGTGACATATTTTCAGAGTTAATTAAAACATAAAGGGACAACATTTAAAAGTAGACAACTCGTAATGTCCATCCTTCAATAAATATCAAAATCATGATTCAGGATGAAATATTACATTAAGCAGAACATAAGATCCTACAGAAAGCTCTTTCAAACAAGATGAAGCATAAGAGCAATTGATTTGTAATACAGAAAAGGTGGAATCCAATTCAAACAACGGCATGTCCGCTCCTCAAACATCTCATTCTTTTAATTCCACCTGCAAGAACCATAGGAATAAGAATAAGATACCTACAAATAAGCACTCCAATGGCACCCTGGGGTTTACCCAGCCTTTGTGTGCATGCCCAGCCTGCTGTGTGATTCGTGGGAGAGCCAGGGTGTTTTTCAATGCCAAAATGCCAAATGTGCCCTTGGTAGTTCACAGAGAAACTCTGTACAACCTTCTTTGTCGAACTTGTGGGGAAAAAAATCATTTTCCTTGACATAGACAAGAAGTCTTACAATGCACAAATAGAGCAATCTAGAAAAATGGTAAAGGCAAAGCCCATATGGAGCAGAAACTTACCGAATATATTTCCCTAAGTTTTCACCCAGTTATAACTAAAATTACATGGTAATGGGTATGAGTACTGTTAAGCCGTCAGAGAAACAGCAAACTTTATCCCTGGCATCTCCTTGATGCCAGCTAAACTAGATCACCCAGGATATCCATTACGGTAAAACATGCACCACTAAAGGACAGCCTCTTCTATACCTTTTTTAACTGTTGGCTAGATCAAGTTTGAGCATATGTGCAGTATATGAATGCAAGGTTGAGAGGACTGCATGAAATTGAATTTCAGATTTTTAAGGATCAGAATTTCAAATAAATTTCAATGATAACAGAAACTGTCAGCACTGCAAGAAATCAGACCTGTAACAGTGGCGCAAAATATTCTATTATAATGGCTCTCTATGGGTTTGGGCGAGCTTTGTTTAATTTGCATCATCTGGAATACACGATATTAATCCTTAAAACAAAGCCAAAAAACAAAAAGGCAAAGATCTCCAACTTATTACCACCGGATCATTGCTATAAAACTTCTAAGCCTCCAAAAGATAACAATCTCATGATCTTTTATCTAAAGGAGAACCATTTACAGCAAACAATCACACAGATAAAACACTTTGACATCAAACGAAACTTGCTGGCTGTCAAAACTTATGGACAAACTGCTCGTAGATTGCCAGAAACTTAGAGTGGTCATTTAGGAAAAGCTTCTTGGAAAAATCTATGGTAAGTTCATGACAGGAAGTCCTAAATCAACATCTCAGTTGCTCTAGAATATTTTTGTATATCTAGTTTTCCAATCTCCTATATTACTGCAGCTTCACATCATTTCACGATCTTTAATTTACAAAACTATCATTTTTGGAAGCCTCTTTAAAAGGTACGAGAGATCATGATATTTATTCAAGGCACTGATACCGATAAAAATAATGAACACACAAAATGTGCTCCAAAACTCACAAAAATAAGACCTTTATTAATTTGCCAACTTAGAATCTGCCTCCTTCAATGCCCGAACAAGATGAGTGATACGATATTGAAGCTTTAGGTTCTCTGCTGCAAGTTTCTGGATCTCCTTTGAAGCCTACAGGCAAACAAAAGGCAATAAGATTCTCCTTAATTATATGCTGCATGTAGAGATGCAACTCTAGACAGAGTCCAACCTTTTCTCGCTCAGACTTGAGCTCCGCTTGTGCAGTTTCTATCTTTGATTGGAAGTCTTTTACTACTGATGATATTTCCTTGTTTTCATTGTCTGAATCACCTGAGGTGTAATACACAAGAATCTAAATACAATTTACATTTAAAGAAAACTTGGACTTGCATAATAACATTGCAGCCTACCTTTCTTAGCAAGCAAAGCCTCCAATTTTGCTAACCGATCCTACAGATAACAAAAAGGTAAGGATACTGTTAGAGATTAAAGTGCAGATAAGTAACATGTAGAAGTTCTATAAAAAATAAAGAAAATTTCTTGCAGACAATTTTTTCTTGACTGGTTATAATGTAACAGCATGGAGAGTCTTTTCCCACAAACGATATTGGTATGGATGTATATAGCCATACATATGTCTAACTATGTTGGGTTTTCTCAATCATAAAATCATATTTTAAGCAGTTGTAAGTATACTAAGTTATTATATGTTTGCAAGAATATTTAACACATGATTGAGTTGATATGGAAGTGGTGGATAGTCCTTGCTAATTACTTCTTTAGGCTCTCTAATTTTTAATGAATACAAACTGTATCTCACCCATGCAGGCTCAACTCTACAGATGATGGATCCTACTTTACCAATGGCTTATATCAGCTAAAATATCTTCAGTAATCCCAATGGAAGTGAACCAAGTAATACCCATTCAGACCACTTTCCATATCTGAATCTATCCGGGTATGAATACAAATCCAAGCATCCGACTAATATCGTATCCATCATAAATAAAAAATGGATATGAATAGGCAACCATCCAATCCATATCTGAATTTCTGGTTCTATTTGCAATCCTATTTAGTCTTATATAGCTTTCTTAAACATTAAAGGGAAACAATTAGCTATATTAACATGTCTTTCACTTATTTTACCTTCCATATGGTGATATCTTTGAGCGATGGTTTGCCAAATTAAACTATCTGATTTATAGCCACATATATCCATGTTGTTATTATTTGATTTGTATCCATCTATACTTAAAATAAATATGGATATGAATTTTTAACATCCCATCAATATCAGTATCCATGTTTGTATTTCCCAAAAAAAAAAAAAAAAAAGTTATGAATATGGATATATTATGATCTGTTTTCAACCCTGCATCTAGCCTATGTAAATCCTTAAAGTAGGTCATCTTTAGCTTACACTCCACATGCCTTTAACATAACAAACATTCTTCTCTCTCTCCATCTTCTATTCATTTGGGGCTACTACTAAGTTCTCTATTATACTTCATAGTCTGGGGTACAAATATTTTCTTCTTATGTACCCAATACTCATCTCGAAAACTATCTAGAGATATATCTAGCAAGCTTTGCACTAGAGCTAGTAGTAACCTGCCTCTGATGTTCTATCCTTTATAGTTCTACCAAAGATTCACTTGTCAATTCTCCTACTCATAATATATGCCCGTTCCTTCATGATTTCATACACTAATGAAATCAAGGGCCGGGTCTTTGACCCTCCTCAACCTTCAAAAAAAATATATTATATGCCTGCCTGTTCTTGCACCAATTGCCATACCCCAACATCATGATCCACATAATCAAGATATGCGTAAATAAACTATGTTCGTAACAGGATCTTTAAACATCTAAAAAACAATAACCACTACTGCTATTACACTTTTTTCATGAAATGGTGTAAATAAACTATGTTCATAATAAAGCTTCAATGTAATTGATCTACAATCAACTTTCCCCTGTCTTCAAAATTTATTAGCTTTCTCTCCTTACAGATTTCAAAGGCAATAACCTTTGGTAAAATTCGACCAAACTCAAACCAAAACTTCGAGCAAGGTCCAATCTTTAAGACATCCAACACCGTATCATGGCATTTTACCACGAATGAGATCAACGCCAATAGATTTCTTGAACTCAGTAAATAATAACTCTAGATGCCCTCAACTCAAACCAAACCAAGGTCGACAATCTAGGAGAGAGAAGGAGGGAGCGGAGCTGGGTGCATGCCTCGGCCTCGGAAGCCCTCTGGTAGAAGGGCTTGAGGACCTCGCTCAGATTCTTGGATTTCTCGACCTGCGCCATCACCCTTCTCCTGCGCTGTGCTCCGAAACCCTCGTGCGCTCTACCTCAAGGCAGTGGGAAGGGTCGAAAAGCCTTGGTCTCCTTATAACGCGAAATGTCAACCAGCCCGATCCAGCGAGAACAATCCTCTTTAGAAAGCCCAATTCGTTGCCTTGGCCCATTTAGAATGTTGGGTTGGGCCTATCCAAAAAGTAGGGCATATTAATTTCTGATAAATAATTTTCATTAAAAGCAAAAAAAAAAAAAAAAAGAAACAAGAGAAAAATCTTACGAGAGTCACCTTTATTTATTTTAGTTGATTATAAGAACCACGATAATATGTATCACCATGTATATGCTTGTATGTAGGGTCAAAGTGCCATAGCTCATGTTAATCATAGCAAGATCTAGGGATGCAATTGGGTT
The DNA here is from genome assembly GCA_006176705.1 of Cocos nucifera. NCBI lineage: Eukaryota > Viridiplantae > Streptophyta > Magnoliopsida > Arecales > Arecaceae > Cocos > Cocos nucifera. The sequence goes on along the minus strand of QRFJ01004015.1, from coordinate 76,748 downwards.
GATGGAATAGCTCAAATAGAGTAAGATTTTTTTTTTTTTTTGTACAGAAATTGGAGTGAGGAGGGGAGAGCGGGCATAGCAACCCCCATAAAGAACCCCACTCCGCTTTCCGAGGGGTCAGGAGAGGCACAAGGCTAAGCCCATTCTAGCTGGGCTACCACCTCGATGATGATAAAAATTCCTTAATTCAACATGTTTATTAAATAAATTAAAATTTTAGATTAGAATTTAATTATTTTATTAAAAGTTGAGCCAATTTGAATGGATTAAGCATTTGGCAATCCTTATTTGATTAAAAATTTTATATTAAAACTAGTTGAAAACCCGCACGTTGCACAAGATAGATAATTATGGCCTATAATTATTAAAATTTTTAATAATAAATATTTATAATAAATATTTTTTTTAATTTTTAATATTTTAATATTTATTTATTTATTTTATATATTATGTATTTTTATTATTTTATAAAATAATTTTTTTTTCCTTTTTCTTCTTATTTTCATACCTTCTACATACCTGCCGATGCCGCTACACCCTCATATCGTCCTACCATGGCTCTTCTTCTTTCTCAATAAATGTCAATCCCGATCGCACCCCTGCTTTCTCTCTTTTTCTTATACTTTTTTCACACCCACCACCACCGCTTTCCTTCTCTCTTGATAAACGTCGATCCCAATTGCATCCTCCAACACCTATGTCCGTACCACCGCCATAGGTGCTACTACTAAAGAAAGAAAGAGAAACTCTCTTTTTTTTTATAAAATAATATTTATTTTTCTCTTCTTCCTTCATGTTCTCATACCTACTTCGTATTTGCTAATGCCGCCCCACCATAACTCTCCTTCTCTCTCGACAATGCTGATCTCGATCGCACTTTCGCTCTCTTACTTCTTTTCATATCTTTTTTAAACTTTCGAAGGCTATTAAACATATAGATTTGACTTTCAAATTGATAGAGTATCGTGCTCTATTTATGGATAATTTATTAGATTTAATCTAATTTGATCCAATGGATCGATTTAGATCTAAAAATATATTATTTTTTAAAAAAAATTAGTATATTATTATTTTTAAAATTAAAAATAATATGTTATCTTTTAAATAATAATAAATTAGTATTTTTTTTAAAAATATTTTTATTATTTTATAATATTTTATTATTTTAATTTTTTAAAAATAATAAGTTTTTTTTAAAAATATTTTTCATCTCTTATCCCTTCCCTACTTTATTTTTAAAATACTATTTTTTTTATTTTTTTAAATACTACTTTATTATTTTAAAATAATATATTGGTTCCATATGGTTTTATTTTTTTAAAAAAATATTTTTTTGAAAAATAATTTTTGGTCTCTTATCCATCCCCTAATTTTATTTTTAAAATATTATTTTTAATTTTTAATTTAATTTTTTTAAAATACTATTATATTATTATTTAAAAATAATATTTCGATTCCATGTGATTTTATTTTTTTTAAAAATAATATTTAAAAAAAATATTTTTTTATCTCTTATCTTTTCTCTATTTTTATTTTTAAAATATTATTTTTTTAATTTTTTAAATTTTTTTATCATTATTTAAAAATCATATTTCGATCCCATGTGGCACAACTAAAATCATATGAGATATTGAGGTTTGTCAACTTAGCAAGTCAAAATTCTTCCAACATACCATTTATCAAAAAATAAAAAAAATATTATTTTATAAAATAATAAAAATATAATATATATAATAAATAAATAAAATAAAATATAAAAAAGCTAAAGAATATTTATTATGAACATTTATTATCAAAAAATTTAATATTTTATTTTTTAAAAATATTTTTTTAAAATATTTTTTATCTCTTATTATAGTAATCCTGTTGCCAACGCGTTGTTGTAAAATTAAAGAAGGTTAAAAGAGGAAAAAATTAAAAATTGCTAGAATATATTTGGTTGCAATGAAATAAATGGAAAAGAAAATGTAAAGGCTAAAAATATTTTTATGTTAAAAAAGTTTCAGAAAACTAATTTATGTTATCCAAATTTACTAATTGTCTAGTGAAAATAAAATTATATATTTTTTAAAATGTATAATTTAAACCACGGCCGCCCACATCACCATGCGTCGCGGATATGTCGGACATCTTAGTCGGCCGAGAAATCCGGACACCAAAATATCGCAGCTCAACCGCAATTTCCCTTGCCCATTCCCCACGTGGTTCGCTATCCCATCACGGCTTAGCTGGAGCCTAAGCCGATCTTTTTTAGCCGAGCATGGACATATCTTTCTCTGCTTACTTGTAGCCAAGCTGAGCCGAGCTAACAGTCCCTTAACGAGCCGAGTCCCCGACAAGTTGAAATAACGTGACACGGGGCAGTAAACTATTTTGGCATGGTAGTTGGACGCCGAAGCATTGGTTTGTAAAATAATATTAAGGGCATGCGCGGCTACGCCAAATCCCGAAATCCTACGGCACACATTAAAAGTATTATATTTTAAAATTCTCTATTTTAATAAACATAAATATTTTAATCCGTAGGATCGAAAATCCAACGGCTGTGAGGACTTCCGTAACGTTTTCGGGGACGCGCCGCACCTCTCCCCGTATAAATATCTCGCTCGCTCCGTGGGTTCTGGGGGCCTATCGAGGCGAGACGGGAGATCGCTAGAGTGTGCCCGGGTAATTCTATTATGTTTTTTTTTTTCTTAAACTTCTTCTAATTGGTCTTGGTATCCGTTTGATTTTTTTGGTTATCAGTTGATTGATGAATTTTCTTTTGTTTTTAATCTCTCTTTTGTTTTGTTCAGATATGGATCTGTTATTTCTTTGATCTGGATTTATCTTTAGATTGCTCTTAATTTTGGTTTAGATCATGCATGATAATTCTTGATTGCTTTTAGTTTCGTTTCTTTGCGACTGAAATCGTAGATGCGACTCTTGTATACCACAGGGTTTTTAATTTTTGTTCGGAATTTCGGTCTATTTGTTTCGTTTGATTTTGTTGGTTTGCGTTTGATTTTGTTTGATTTTGTTGGTTTGCGTGATAGAACCCGAGAACTCGAGTGAGATCGAGTTATATGATCTCAGTCTACTTATATGTATTATAGTGGACATGGTTATTGATTGTGAACTCGAGGAAAAAATTCAGGTTGTATGAGATTTATTAATTATTAGTGTATGCGTGATGTTCTATTTGAAAAGATTGGGTGTTTTTCTATTTTTCTGTAAAGTTGCATGGAGGGGTGAAAGTGGACTGGAGAGTATCCGATCCATTTTTTTTGTCCAAATCAATAAAAATTTGAGCATATGACTAATATTGTATCCATATCCAAAGACAAATAAATATGGATACGGATAGACAACTATTGCATCCGTACTCGAATATCTGATTTTATTTATAATCCTATTTATTTTTGTACAGCACCCATGAACTTTTAAAGAAAATAAGGGACATATTAACATTTTATTTACTTGATTTACCTTCCACTTAGTATTATCTTTGGTTTTTTGGTCATAATGTTTGACTATCTGGTATATATATCTATATTTGCATTAATACTTTCAATATCCAATTTGTATTCATTTCCATTTAGAACAAGACATCCAATCTGTTTTTCAATATTGTACTTTCAACATCTATACTCATGAATTTTTGCATCCGACTAACATCCATATTCACCCAACAAAAACAAATACATATATGGATATACTATCATCCGATCTAATTTCAGCCCTAGTTGAATGCTTAAAATTATGTCTGCAAGGAAATTGGGTTCCCAGCTAAATATGATCAGCTTGATTGGAGCCATTGGGATACTCTTATTAGACAATAGAGAACATTGTTTATAGGTTCTGACTTGCCCTTTTGCTGTGGCCATGTCATATACATTTAATGTCATCTAGTTAGGTTTGTTCCTATAATTGTAGTCTGGTTTTGATGGGGTATTTTAAGAGCCTTTTGGACATCCTAGTATTGTTGGTTTTTATTTGTTTTAATCAACCAAAGTGTGAGAACATTGGTTGCATAAAGAAAAATTGATTGCATTCTTTTTATTTTTGTAGAGCTAATTATTTCGATCTGTTTCATTTTGGTCTAATTTTGCCTTTGATCTTTGAGCATGTATCATAGTTATTCCCTGCTCTCTCTTCCCCTCCCCCCCTTAAAGAAAGAGAGAGAGAGAGAGAGAGAGAGAGAGAGAGAGAGAGAGAGAGAGAGAGAGAAGAACTTAGATGTGATTTCTCATCTGCTAGGGTTGCTAAACTTCTTCAGAAACCTGCATGTATTTTGTGCTATGGTTTGTCTGATTTTTTTGCTTGGGCTTTGTTCATAAATCCCAGAAAAAGTCAACAAATGAATTTTTCTGTGGATCTGATAATAATATGCTTTTAATCTTTGTAAACAATTGTTTTGATGTTTATTCCCCAAATGTATAATCAGTAAGTATAGTGGTCGCATGGTTGAGGTCAGAAACCTGAGGGGGGAACTGGGAAAGATTTTGGTTGATTGGTGAGATTACATATTGGAATTGTCCTGTCAAGTTGATGGGAATGCTACAGCTTTTTGCTGGAGGGTCATTGTCATGGTTTGAATCATGTGAAACTCATTGCTTTTTTTTTTAATTTATAATGATGAACTATATGCTACCATGCTTTGCTCCAAGGGACAAGGTTATAAGCCAGCGGGAGCGATATGTTGGAATTTTTTGAAGAAAATTTAGTTCTGCATCTGGGACTGGAATATTCAAGTTATTTTCCTGCTTTTCTGAATCTCTGACGGGTCCAACATTACTAGCCTTTTGGCAAGATTAGAAGGAAGAATCAATTCACATCCATGATCCACTAAGAAAGACCGAACAAGGTTTGAAAATCTTGAAAAGACGGAATATATAAAAGGTTGGAAGGTATGAAGTTTGAACAGATTTGAATCCTGAAGATCTCTAAAGCTCATTGTGCCTTTACTGATTCATGCCAGCAACCATGCAGTTTCCTGGTTAGGCCATCTTGAAATTGGGCTTAGATTTGGCCTTTTCTTCAAACTTCTTTTCTTAAAGATATGAATTGTTTCTTGTGAGTGCAGAATTGTCAATATGGGTAAATGAAATGCACGGAGTAGGTTCAGCTGAGAGCTATTGGCTGCAGAAGCTCCTTATTGGGTTAATTTAGCTATTTGATTAGCATAGTTAGGCTCATGGATTTTATTTCTGTTAGGAATGTGGTCATCCTAGAAAAGAATTGAAGATTAAGAATACCAGCCATGTGGATTCTATCTTGTTCTCTCTTGTTTGTTTTATTATCTCACAAAAAATCACTAACCTACTGGAAGTTGATACTGTGACTAGCAGAATGAGAAATATAATATAGGGCCTGCCTCTCCTTTGAATTCTAGAAACTGGTTTAATAAAAGGACTATTATTCTCTTGTGGTTTACTGCACAAATTATCACCCTTCAATTATTTACTTTGAAACATTAAACTGAGTTTTGCTATTCTGTATTCTTCTTTTAATTTAAAATCTTCTTCTTGTATCTCGAAGATCTCTTTTAGATCAACATTAATTTTGGGTTGACATAAAATCTGGTCCCTAACAAATATGATTCTAAATTGCTTAATTTAATTTCACTAAGTAAAAGGTTGTTTTCAATATATTCTAGTTTTACATCATCTTGTTGTTTCTAAAAAAGGTCAAGTCAAACACTGGTTTTTATGGTTCACAAAGAAGTTTGAGGTTGTTTAAGGGTTATTGTGGCTGAAGGACAAGATAGCTGCATAACACACATCAACAGTTCAGTTTTTGGAAGGACCAAATGGTAAAAATGCAGCTAAGTGTCACGGTCATTTAAGCAGCATGAGTCCTGGAGATATCAATTTAGTGATTTATATTTTACGTGTTTTGGACCACATTAGCCAAGTATTTCCTTGGTAATTCTTGCATCTCTCACCTCTTGACATGAGCATAGCCAACAATTTACAAACCATATACATACATACGTACATACATATCTACACTTGCTGACACTAGAGAATAAGCATCAATTTTAATTTGAATAAGCATCAATTTTAATTTGATGTACTTTGTTAAAGAGGGGTAGGGTATTTAATGCAAGTCCCTTTGAATATGATTATTTTTAATCAAATTCCTTTGCAAATGCCTCCTAGTTTGTCAGAATTACAAACAGGTCATATGAATATCTCATTTTGGTCGAGACCAATCTATTTCTCATTGGTCATGCAACTGGGTTATAAAGGCCCTGGCCCCATGTATTGGTCTTATTAATAAATGGGCAAAGATCCATGACAGACCTGGGTTTAATGATCCTAAATAATTAAGGCTTCTACTTAATTATGTGCTCTGGAGCAGTGGTATGGTAAACCAAATTATCAATATCATCCCACATGCTGTCTCTATTGGGTGTATCACTGTTCCAATTTTGTCTTCACCATGTTATCACATATTTTGTGCCATGTATCATGTGCTTTCCAACATTTCCAAATGTGCATGGCATGCAGCCCAGGCATTTAATCTTTCGTGTGTCTGCTGTTGTTCTTGGAAAAATATGCTTTTCTAAGTTGCACTCTCTATTTTTTATTATTCTGTTTATGATGTGGTTTCTTAACATATATTGTTTGTGGATGATATATTTATGCAGGTAGATCTCTGACCTTTGTACTGTGAGCTTTCTTAAAATGGCTGATGGTCATGAAACTGATAAGAACATTGAGATATGGAAGGTTAAGAAATTAATCAAGGCATTAGAAGCTGCAAGAGGTAATGGCACTAGCATGATCTCTCTGATCATGCCACCTCGTGATCAAATCGCTCGAGTTGCTAAAATGTTGGGTGATGAATATGGAACTGCCTCTAACATTAAGAGCAGAGTCAATCGACAGTCTGTATTGGCTGCCATTACTTCTGCGCAGCAGCGGTTGAAGCTTTACAGCAAAGTTCCTCCAAATGGACTAGTTCTGTACACAGGAACCATCGTTACTGAAGATGGCAAAGAAAAGAAGGTCACCATAGATTTTGAGCCATTCAAGCCCATTAATGCATCACTGTATCTCTGTGATAACAAGTTCCATACTGAGGCATTGAGTGAGCTTCTGGAATCTGATGACAAGTTTGGTTTCATAGTAATGGATGGAAATGGAACTCTTTTTGGCACTTTAAGTGGCAATACTCGTGAAGTGCTTCACAAGTTCACTGTGGATCTTCCAAAGAAGCATGGGAGAGGAGGGCAGTCAGCATTGCGATTTGCTCGCCTCCGTATGGAGAAGCGCCATAACTATGTCCGCAAGACAGCTGAACTTGCTACACAATTCTTTATAAATCCTTCCACAAGTCAGCCAAATGTTGCTGGATTGATTTTGGCAGGTTCTGCTGATTTCAAAACAGAGTTGAGTCAGTCCGACATGTTTGATTCTCGCCTACAGGCTAAGATTCTCAATGTGGTTGATGTCTCATATGGAGGTGAGAATGGCTTCAATCAGGCCATTGAATTGTCAGCAGAGATTCTATCAAATGTCAAGTTCATACAGGAAAAGAAGTTGATAGGAAAGTATTTTGAGGAAATAAGCCAGGACACTGGAAAATATGTCTTTGGTGTGGATGATACACTGAAAGCTCTTGAAATGGGTGCTGTTGAGACTCTGATTGTGTGGGAAAATTTGGATATCAACAGATATGTTCTAAAGGACACTACTAGTGGTGAAATCATTATAAAGCATTTGAACAAGGATCAAGAAGCAGATCAGAAGAACTTTCGAGATCCTGCAACATCTGCAGAGCTGGAAGTGCAAGAGAATATGTCTCTCTTGGAGTGGTTTGCTAATGAGTACAAGCGTTTCGGGTGCTCCCTCGAGTTCGTTACCAACAAATCTCAAGAGGGTTCTCAGTTTTGCAGGGGCTTTGGTGGAATTGGTGGGATCCTTCGTTATCAGTTAGATATAAGGGCATTTGATGAGCTGTCTGATGAAGAATACTATGACGATTCTGATTAGCAATCAGCCAAACTTGAACTGGATCCGGTCCAGGAGGAGCCTGTGCTGGCCCTTCCTGCGACCGGACATGCTCCTCGGGGGCTGCACGTCTTCAGAAAAATATGATGGGTTCGTGCTTCTTTCTGTTCCTATTAACTTCAAAACGTTTACTTCTACTAATCATTATTTTATGTTTTGGGATTTACACTTCTTGTTGAGCTTCATTTTGCTAACAACTGATTTCATTTTTGTTTTCAGGAGCAAAGAACAGTTTCACTGTGATCAGGATGGATCATTTCATTGGCTGGCATGATGATATGATATGGAAATGAAGATTTCTCAGCTGCCCAATGCTGAGATCTTGGAGGTTTATTAGTTTGCTTTCTTAGGTCCTTATAACTAGAAATAATGACTTTACTGTTTGGTATTATACTGCGGCAGGAGTGCCTGCTTTGAAGAGTATCTTGGCTGTTCTTGTTACAACTGAAACAATTGCAGTTGGTTTGTTATGGTGGAACCTATTTTTATGAGTATGTGTGCTTGTTTGTGCTGCTTATATTTGTTGTCTTAGAATCCTCGGCAGTCTATGATGTCACTTAAAATGTTGGAATTCAACTTTTATCATTGGCACAAGTCAGACTATATAAATGGGAGGCAGTGTATTGAGCAACAGATTGTTTTCTGTTGGCTCAATGTTTAGGAAACATGGTTTGCCAATCTGTAGGAAATCTGTCAGTAATCAATGTGCGTCTCCTTTTAAGCAGTGGCATGTTGAGCATTCCTGATCGCTGACCAGAACGAGAGGTAATGAGTGATGCTGGATATCAGCATTTGCCTTTTTGAAGATCAAATACCTAGTTCTTATCTACTTATGTAAATGCTAAATATGTTGTGGAACAGATTAAAATGCATAGAATACAAAAATGCTAAATATGTTGTGGAACAGATTAAAATGCGTAGAATACAAAATGTTGCTGTTCTCTTTTTGACAGCTGCTATGACCAATGGTGTGCAAGTATTCCATCAAACTTGAGTGCAACATAAACCTTATTCTGGTAGATATTTTCAAGTGTAATCTCTGGTATTGGCTGTGGGCAAATCTTAAGAAGTGCTCGGGGCGATGGTTCTACTACTAAACAGGTTAGCAGGTGTATCAAGGTAAATTTGACGTTTAACGTTTTCACTACTAGAGTGGAAAAGTTGGTTTCTAAAGATCAACAGCAATGCCACGGTGTAGGTTCTTGATCTCAATGGTCTGCGAAGTGAAACGGTCCATGCTCGAGTTCTATACATTCTGGTCTTGTGGTGAGGTGTTTATTGAATGCCTATAGGACTAATGCTAGCTGTAACTTGATACAGTCCGGTTATATGGAAGTGTTTCTTAGATGGTTCTTTGTAGTGTGACTTGTGGCTGTTCCCTGGTTTTGGTGGTTTTTGACAGTGATGGGGATGGTCAATCCTGCCAGGTTTTCAGGCTGAAGAAGCTGCAGAAAAATTAATCCAGCTGGGGTTGTAACTCTGTTCCTTTAGAATTGTGTGCGAGGCGTCTTCTTCTTCTTCTTTTGGAGAACAATTCAAATAGAGTTAATGATATGGTTTTCTTAAAATATACAAAACATTTACGATGTTTGAAATAATTTAAATAACTGAAAATTATATATAAAAATAAAAATTAAATTACATGTGCATATTCATTCACGAAGTTACGCGAGAGGCACAAAGGATCAGCAAAAATAAACTAGGTTTTATAATAATAATGTTTTAATCATCTTCTTGGATGGTATAATGATATGACAACGGAGTTTTAAGGTTTCTCTCTTTTGCTGTCAACCATCGCAAGTCTTCTCGGGGTTTCAAATTGTTTCGTAATCTTCTAAAAGATCTTTATTTTTTTTTAAGGCTGGCAGGGACGTAGCCCTCCTCAAACAGGTTCAAGAGGCTACTACGGCTATAAATGAATCACCGGGTCATACGGCTCACAACCTCGTCAATGGCTTGACCCATTCTCGCTGAACCATTACACCATGACATTGACCCCACCAAGTATATGCAATAATGCCAAGGACGTGGAGAAATTATATCCTATACAGCGTGCACCATGTAGCTGTGCACGCTCCAATCACAGTCGCTCATTTCTATGGGTCCTATACGTCAAGTTCTCATTTAGATGCACTGTTATAAGAATGTGTGGCTGTGATTGGCTGTTTGTGTGTATGCATTAGTGCGAGAAATTATATCCTAGCCATGCATATCATCAATCACAATTATTTGTTTTTCCGTCCTATCATCGAACACTTATCTAAATGCACTGCTACAGGAATGGGCGACTGCGATTGGCAGCGTGCATGACCGTATAGTGCACATGTGTAGGATATATTTTCTAGTGGATCAGGACAAAATGAAGCAGTTGGTTGGATGATTAAGTTGGTTGGTACATCTCATCTGTTTTTGAAGAGGTCCCGTGCTTTGAATGTAACGGAATTTAATTCATGTGACAAGGAAATTTAATTCATTAAGTTGGTTGGATTTCCAGCAAATTAGTAACTATATGCTATATATATAGAGTTATAAAATATGTTGATATCTCATGACACTGGGTGATGTCAATGGATGCCTGTCGAATTACCTGCTCAACAGATAATGATGTGGCATGCTAACACTGGACTGGAAGTAAACTACCACTCTGTTTGTTTTACCCAAACGTTCATTGTTTTTTCTGTCACATTTTGCACACACCTTATGCCAACAATTTTATTTCTTTTTTTCAAAAAGTTTTTTTTTTAATCTGAATCCGTCTGTTCTCGGTACTCATAAATTTTCTTTTTCCTTTTCTAATGCAAGGTAAGCCTAAACTCTTATACTGGATATTTTTATAGAAAGTTACATGATCACTAATGTTCTTTGCCCCAAAATTCTTTTCCTCCCCACTCTTTTCTTGTCATTGAACACCAATACTGACCAAAAAAAAGGAAAAAAAGAAAAAAGCACCCCAATACTGACTGAATTGCATTTCACTTCACAGGTATCAATTTTTAGCTGTTGCTACCACCAAGACCAACAATATTTCACCATGTTTTTTGTGAGAAATATATTATTTGTTGAAACCACCAAGTAGTGAACATCATGAAAATGTAGGGATGGTCAAATAGAGTTGCCATCGTATCCTTATTTAAACTTTCCAAAAGGTCTAGACTCGACTAGGATTAATTCTTTAGAACATAAATGAATACCAGATTTATTGGTTAACAGTAGTTGCAGTTTTGTTGACAAACAGTAAGATTCCTAGAGTTTTATGGTCTCTAGATTTGATGCCGGATGTCCTTTTGTACATCATAGATTTGATGGAGAGACATCATCAAAAGCAAACACTGCTACTCAGAAGAGAGAAATATCTCTCTTTGAAGGAGAAATGCAATCTTGAAATAATTTATAACAATTCTCCACTAAAGTTCGTTGTAGCTAGCCAATATTGAAGTAGGGGTGGCCACAAAGATTTTAAGTCAAAGCAGTGTCCTGGAAGACATATCACTTTGTTTCTTGACTCACCTTTTTCTTTTTTTTTTGATAAAATTCATTTTGGATGATTTCCAAATATCAGATTGTCACAGTATTTGTACTCCTAGATCTTGTAAATATCTGATTGCCACAATATTTTCTTTGGAATTACTGCTGAAAACAAGCTCATCCTGTTGGAGAGACTCTATGTATTGCTAGATCAGTCTGTGAAACATAATTTCAAGCCAAATAATAAAGAATGATGGCTCGAAAATACATTACTTCACAAAACATTTTCATGGGACTGGATTATTCCTTCAATGACCCGCATTAAAAATACAAGGGTCATGTGGTGTGTCTTAGTCTCCACCAGCCAAATTTTTTATCGAAATGCTGGAAATTAGCAACAAAAGTTTGCGAGGGCTAATCTCAAAAAGCAAGAAATACTTAAAAATGATTATTGATGCTATTGCCGGTTTCAACAAAAGTTCTGCTCATGAGAGAGCTCATTGCAAGATGAGTCACCTGGCTGCTAATGTAATTGTTGTTCTTTCAGCTAGGATGCATCAAATTGTGTAATAGCATAGCTTCATCTGCTATGTTATAATGCAAATGTTAAGAGTTCAACCACATATAACATACCATGAAACCTTAATTTTAGATCTTTCATGGTAATTTAGTGGAAGCAGGGAGTATGTGCTATGACATATCTCCATAACAAGTGATAATACAAAATCCATCTTCTCAAAAGCATTCATCCAATATGTCATCTTGGCACATTAAATTAAACATAGATCCTTTCCAATCAAAGATTGCACGAAAGAAATCTAGTTCTACATCATGAATTATCTATATACCACAAAATGGCCGATTAGTAAGTCTATAATTTAAAATCAAATCTTTTTATTTTATCAATAAATTATGGTATCTCATCCAAAAAGGATTAATTGAAAGATATTATTTAAATTTCTAGATTCTATATAAATATTCAAGATTTTTTTAATAAATAATTAAAGTAGGACTAAATATACATTTACATTCACATGATCATCATACTAAACATGCTAGAGATACACATAATTGTATTTCACTACTCATGATTTAAACAAAAAAAAAAAAGGTAAAAATGTTCATGCCATAATCCTACTATGCCATATTTTTGCCAGCTGCCAGGTAGTCACAAAGAAACCCTCCCAAGGGCCCAATGCCAACAAACACTTCTCCTTTTTCTGTGTAGAGAGAGTAGCAACGACTCTTTACAGCAGAGCTGTCTTTCCTTCTCACAGCTAATGCCCAGAGCTCTCCCATTTATGGCCGTTTGGAAGGTGGCAACATCACAAGTCTTTAATGCCCCCATCCAACTCCAAATCCTAACAGCTTTCGTGAAACCCCCTAAAAAGCCAATCTTTTCCCCTTCCCTTCCCCAATCCAAGCTGTGGCTCCCAATTCTCAAGTACTGTTCCCATTTTTCCCCTGCCCCCATTAACAAGAGAGTTGGAAGTAGCCCAACCGCCCATCTGTTGCTCAACTGTAATGCCGGCTCCTTGTCTTGTTACTGTGAGCTTTGGGTGAAAGAATTAGAGAAGTTCAAGTGGGGATAGTGCCGGCTTTGGAGTCTCCGAAACCCGGGTGTTTTAATATTGTTTGAGGTAGATGACCAAAACTCTAACGGCAATCCCAAAGGTTTGCTTTTGAGTCTACTTGCGGGCTTTATCTTTCGATTTGGTAAGCGCTTGAAGGTAGATAGGAGACATTTGAGTGTTTAGGAGTCGACCCGTTGGAGAAAGATTGGATTTTTGGCGAGGAATTTTATGGGATTGTTGCAAAAAAAGACGGGTTTTTGGGTCTTTGTGTGTGTTTTGGGACAGATTATGTCATAGAGGACGTGGGTTTTTTTTTTTTTTAAATCTTGAATTAAGGTTTTACGGAGTTGTGGGTGATAGAAGAGATTTAAAGTGTCTTTTTTCCTTTTTACAGCATTAGCGAAGGCTGAAGTAATTCTGATATCGAGAGAGCAGTCAAAAAGGTAAGTCAATGAATTAGAGAACTAGGGTTTGCTGAAAGCTGTTAGAAATAGAGAAACTCCAGCATTTGTATTGGATGAACCTTGTTTTTTCTTTTTTCTTGCCGTGATCTTAATAATTTGATTACTTGGAGAATTTAAGGAATTCCAAATTTTGAAGTTTTTTAGCGTGTGGTGCCGGAAAGAAGATGGTTGGCAGTGTTGAAAGGGATCATGGTTCTCTTCACTGTAACGGATCTATTCACAGCTCCAATGGTGCTGAAAAAAGGCTTGATGAGCTCCGTCGCCTTCTCGGCAAGTCCAATGGCGACCTGTTAAAGATTGTTGGCATAGGGGCTGGTGCTTGGGGCAGCGTGTTTGCTGCCCTCCTGCAAGATGCTTATGGTCATTTTCGTGAAAAGGTCCAGATTAGAATATGGAGAAGGGCAGGGAGATCGGTTGACAGGTCCACTGCAGAGCATCTGTTTGAGGTAATCAACTCTAGGGAGGATGTTCTGAGGCGTTTGATACGTCGGTGTGCATACCTGAAATATGTTGAAGCAAGGCTCGGGGATCGGACACTGTATGCAGATGAGATCTTGAGGGATGGTTTCTGCTTGAACATGATCGACACGCCGCTCTGCCCGCTGAAGGTTGTGACCAATTTGCAGGAGGCGGTGTGGGATGCTGATATTGTGGTGAATGGTCTGCCTTCCACAGAGACCCGCGAAGTGTTCGAGGAGATCAATAGATACTGGAAGGAGAGAATCACTGCTCCAATTATAATCTCTCTGGCGAAGGGTATTGAGGCAGCTTTAGATCCAGTCCCACGGATAGTAACACCTACACAGATGATTAGATGTGCAAGTATGTTCTCTTTCCACTTTCTACTGTTTTTTGATTGCCACGTAATGGCTTATGGACCTTTTTTTAGCTTCATCACTTGTTGAGTCTACAAGTAATTGGAGGTAAGCAAGTTGTCTGCCAATAATTAGCTAGAAAAACTATGAACTAGGCACACGTAGGTCTTCGGTTGCTCTAGAATATGTATGTTCATTTGTCTCCTCTTATGACTGTTCTTCTTTAACATAATCATATATTTGATTGGATAGACATGCACTGCAAAACTATTACTATTCCAGGATGCACATAAGTACAAAATATTAAAAAGAACAGCACTTTTTTTAAAAGAACCAAGACATCTCGAAACACAAAACAGGTATACCCATGAAGCTCGACTTCGATATTGTTCTTGTATTTTTGATTTTGTATTGTTTCAATGCAATTTCTGTACCCTCTCCAGACAGGAAAACCAGATATGATATGCATTTATCTTTGCTTTCGCTTTTTTTCTTTTTCTTTTTTCTTTTTGGAACTAAATGTTTGTGTCACTATCTCTGCTTTCATGTATTGTGTTGTTGAATAAATTATAATCTTTCAATTGTGATTTCTTGCATTGTTCCCCGTACAGTGAGTAAAAGAAGTAGATGATATCATTTGTTTTAATATTTGGAAAACATGGTTGACCTTCCCAACTGTTCCTGTTTGATGGTCATCTTGTTTTAGTGATCCAAAAATTATATTGGTCGTGCTTTTTCCATGGTAATACACATCACTAATTAATTTTAAATACATAGATATCTCTTTAAACACCATTTGTTTATCTTTGTTTTGATATTCTTTCCTTTACAGAAACACTGTTTTATATCTTGTAAATTTGAGATATTATCCCCGTTTGGGTCTTTACTTTTGTTTTTTCCCCTTTTCTCTTCTAAGCTTGAATGCATGTCTGGCAGCTGGATTTCCAATTGAGAACATTCTTTATCTTGGGGGCCCAAACATTGCTTCAGAGATCTACGACAAGGAATATGCTAATGCTCGAATATGTGGATCTGATAAGTGGAGGAAACCTCTTGCTAAGTTTTTGAGGCAGCCACATTTCATTGTGTGGGATAATAGCGATCTTGTTACTCATGAAGTTATGGGTGGCCTGAAAAATGTATATGCCATTGGTGCTGGTAAGTTTAATATTTTCTTGATATTTCATCTTGTGAAAATTAATAAACAGTTATAATATTCATATCTTTTATGATTTTCTGGTGTATTATTATGTAGTCATTGAATAGATTATGGGCAGACATATTCTCGTGCTGTTAAACAGATGTAATCAAAAGAACCTGTTAATTATACTTCAGCCCCATCTGTGGTTACAGGAAGCATTACTGCAACTAGTCATCATTTATGCATTACTAAAATGCAGCTTTTCAGAAGATATAATTGGGACAGTCCTTGACTCCCTATTAGTAAGATGATCTGGGACAGTGTTTTGACTCCCTTTAGTATTCATATCTCTATTTTATCTGCAGTATCTCTCTCCATCTGGTTCTTGGTAGAAGAAAAATAACAAAAGGTAAATGGATGGTGAAGAGATGTTGCGTATTTAGACTTAGAAGGTGAATATTTTATAATGACATTTAGACCTTGGATATATGAGCATACAGAAGCATGCATGTGTGGATCTATGGTGGTTCTCTGAAAGATAGCCAATATATGTGATTTTATTGCAATGTGTGAAAGCTCCATGTAGATTCCTGGATTCATATAGGTCCACTATTTTGTCAGGAATGAGAATTGAGCAGCTGTTATGCTATTGTTGTCCATGAAATTATCGTAGACTTGTGTTCATAAGTTTCAGTTTTATTCTAATTATAAATGTAATGGCTTTCCAAAGGATCACTTGATTATGCTGCAAGATTGGATAAGTTTTGTGGATCGTGATATTTAAATTCTCTATAACTGCAGAATTTAAGATGTTATAGAGTCGAAATGTGCTTTTTAAGTCTGATGATGCGGAGCCACCAATGTTAAGAGTCACCGTGGTAACAATAAATTTTTCGCTCCTCTATCTAATGTTAACAATGTGGAGCCAGATCAACCTGAATCATTGATAGCTATGTTTAAGACTAGGGTATATCATATGGATATATTCATCAGTGCAGGTTCACTGCTCCGATGATTATGTTTTTATGAAGATATTACTGATTGCCAAAAGGAAGGTGTTGAAGTTATGAAAGAAAGGGGAGAGCCAGAAGAAGGAATTAATATGCGGAACATGACCATATTTATTAATGATAAGGATGATTGTAGACTTATATGAGATGATATATTAAAAAACATTGGTTAGTCTCTCTATGTATGCATCCATGATGTCCACGAAAGAGAACTATTTTCTATTCTGTTACATGCTTTTCTTTTCTATGGTCCTATTACTTTGATCTGAGAGCAATTCGGTGAGTCATTTGTCTTGCATGGATTTATTGATTATTTTACTATCATTATGCTTATTGTAATATTGGGCACCATCCAACCAATGAACTCTAACTATTAAAATTCTACTTTATCAAAAATTTACTTGTAAAACTGTGTTGTTCTTTCGGAACTAGTTCAATATTCCACTCCTTTTTCGGGTGAATCGGCTTGATCCCTGTGATTGGAACCTGTAGTGAAACTTCTTGTGAATTTTCCTTCATTGTTCACCTCAAGGTTTGCCTATTGTACCAAACTAGATGGTACGACGCGTATCATACTGTACTGGTTCGGTACCGATATGTAGTATAGAAGGCATATCGGTGCTCAATATGCTGAACTGGCCTTGTATCGACACAATGACAGATTGGCACTGATATGGGGCCCGGTACCAAGATGGAGAACCTTCGTTCACCTGTTTTTCATTTCCACTTAGTTTATGGAGTTGACCATGCTTTAACTCCATATTGTTTTGGTTATCATAATGGTTAATGCTCAGATTATGATATTATTTCAGCACTATTGCACAAGTTTATATTATCTCGGTGCTATTTAATATGATATTACAGTTACTTTCTCATGAATGCTTAATTAACCTATCCTTTTGATCATGTGTACTCGAATCTCTTCCTGGAATCATGCTTTATATGAGTCTGTTTTTTATTTCTTCAGGGATGGTAGCAGCTCTGACAAATGAGAGTGCAACAAGCAAATCAGTATACTTTGCACACTGCACTTCTGAAATGATATTTATTACTCATCTACTGGCGGAACAGCCTGAGAAACTTGCTGGTCCATTGCTAGCTGATACCTATGTAACTCTTTTAAAAGGTCGCAATGCATGGTACGGACAAATGCTAGCAAAAGGGGAACTGAGTCCTGATATGGGTGATAGCATCAAAGGGAAAGGAATGATTCAGGTTAGCCTCTTGATCTTTGTACCTTGGTAATCTCATAAGCAGCAAAGATATTTTTGCACCCAATCACCACTGGATCACCAAGTTGCTGTGAGTTTTGACTCACCTGAATTTGCTGAATTGGTTGACAACAGAGGGACACATGTTATGTGTTTCAGTAAATTAGAATTAAGTTTCTCATATGATTTCTATTTTGTATCTATTCCCTCCTACAAACTCACATTATTCTTTCACTCAGGGTGTCTCTGCAGTTGATGCGTTTTATGAGCTTCTCAGCCAGCCTAGCTTAAGTGTGTTGCATCCTGAAGAAAAAAAGCCTGTTGCTCCGGTTGAGCTGTGCCCCATCCTCACAACTCTCCACAGAATTCTAATAAAAAGGTCAGGTTCCATTTTCCCCCTTGATTCTCTTTTCAAGCTCTTGTGATGGTTGAGAGGTTTTGTAAGCTTGCTTACATCAGTATTAACTTTATGTGATTTGTCTTTTAGCTTTTATAAATGAAAATGAAGGGAAGGGTCTTAAGCTTTCAAAATGGGATACTAATATAATGTAAATTTTAATTGGCTAATTGTCATGTGGGTTTATCCTGCTTTTTGGCCCCTCCTCTAGCTTGTAACAAGAGGCTGCTTCTTTTCCTACCAAGAATACACTACAATCTAGACTTGATTGAATAAGATGGCTTTATATTGTCGTTAGATTCTGAATGACCTTCAGGTTTCTTCTTTGAGTTTTTTGTTGTTGGCCTGACTTAAATGATTGATTTGAGATCTGCAGGGAAGTCTCCACACAGGCCATTCTTCAAGCATTAAGAGACGAAACCATGAATGATCCTCGTGAACGGATTGAGATCGCACAAAGCCATGCCTTCTACAGACCATCTCTTCTTGGCCAACCTTGATAGCATCAGTTCATGATCAAGGAACAAAAAGACAGAAAACTGGTCCTCCTTGTTATTCTGTCAATATTAGTTTGATATGTGATGACCTTGTTAGAGCTGGTAGTGCATATTTTATTCAGTTAATAAGGAATCTCTTGCCTCTTGCTTTGAACTATATCTAAGCACGCTTCATTTAGTTTCTATTTGTTATGTAAACAAGGAGGCATCCAATTGAATCTCGAGAAAATATCAAATACGGAAAGCTATTGCTGTTTGTAAGAGGAGAATTAGTTTCTTTATTTGTATTTAAGATGTACAAGACCTTGTGTGAAAATAGTTTGAGATCCATTGATGCCACCTCCTGGTAAGAGTGTCAAGTTGTGCCACTTGCTGCCTTGGTTCCACTTGAAGACAATTTTCTCAACAAACTGGAGCTATCAAAGAAATTCTCTTTATATAACCAAAGCAGATAAGTTTCACATGAGGAAACCAACTGCTAGCAGCTTGGATTCTGGAGTTTGGTTTCCTGCTCTGTGCTTCCATTCCTATATTCTTTTCTCCATATCCCTCTGTCTGGAGTCATCCTTTTCAGCTCACGGTTGTGGAACAAATAAGGAGCTAGTTGGCTAGCTTGCATGCCTTTCATATGAATGATCGGCCAGGCGGTAATTGACGATGTGGTGGTCAGACTCCCATGCGATGGGGACGAGAGAGAGAGAGAGAGAGAGAGACCATTTTGGGCATGCACATTCCATTCAGGATGGTGGTGGAGTTAATGGAGCATAAGTGTACTAGAGAGCCAATGGGAAAAGAACAGGCAGCTTGGTCTTTTTTGTGGCATGTGAAACTAGACTTTGAGCTTTTGTAACCCTTGAACCTAATGATTTCCAAGTGTGGACCACAGCCAACAACAGTGATCTTCATAAACTGTCACTTTGTGTTCAAGAACATCTTCTATATATATATATATATATATATATATATGGAGGTCCGGTTAACTAAGCAACGCAAGTTTGGTTGGCAGCTTGATGGCCCTCCTTCATGACATGGAAAACTTAGGTGGCGATGAATGCCCTTATCCTAGTAGAGCATTGATGGTCTGACGAGCCACGTTGATCGATAAATCTTCGAGATCACCTGGGATATATACACTTGGTAATTTTATCTCAATTTGTCAATGTCACCATTGGTATGGAAAATCTTTTAAACAAATTTTTAAAACTAAAGAGAGAATTTTTGTGTAGAGCGGTTGAGGAGAGCATAGGGGTGTTCTGAAAGATAAATGCACTACCGCATTTTGCCCTCTTTAGAAAACTATGTTATTCCTAATTTAGAATAACATAGTAGATATTACTATACAAACCTAGTAAATGAGTGGCCATGTTAAACAGCTTATTAGTTATGATTATATCTTGCAGAGCACATGGATAAGTATTGGTGGATATGTTTGTGTTCTATAGATCAAGTGTTCTATAGAGAATCTAAGAAATTCAGATGGCAATGTAATTCTCATTGACGAATTCAACGACCTTAGAAATGATTTAGACTGTTTGATGTGTGCCCTAGAAGTCAGATTGGCTAAACACTTGTAATACACTTTTAGGAATAATTTTATAATTTTGATTATAAATTAATAAAAAAATTATTTTCTATCATAGTGTGTGTATTTAAAATGTCTGTGATATATCCTATGAGTTAATGGTAATGATAATTCATATTTTCAAGAGTTAAAAATTTAAGATATAAATTTTTATAATTAACTCATAAATTGCTCCTGACCATAAGATCATCATGAGAATTATGATCAATCCGGAAGGTTGGTGTACGATCACTTTCTTAGAGTAGATGAGTCTTGAGTCTACGATGTAGAGACATCGGAACGAGAATATATATACTTATTAGAGAACGAGGGCACTGAGCGTGATCACCTCGAGCAGTCATAAGAAAGTGTATCTTCTTATCGATGACTGGCTCGATGATGCAGTGGTATGTTTGGTTATCTGACTTGAAGTGCATCGGCAGTTCACCTTGAGGATGTTATAATTTGACTATATCATAACTCGATCTCTTAGCTATTCAAAATTCTGAGGTGTATGTTAATTATAGTATGTTTATTATAGAAATTGGATTGCACCAATAGAGGATCTATCTACCTCGGTAGATGAAGAGTAGCCCTATGATGATCATGAGATTGAGTTATTAAGTCCATGGCCATGGCAGTGTGAAGATGATAGAAAGAGTTTCTATTAAGATTTCACATTAGACTCGAATCAAATGATTAATTCATATGATGGATGTTGGGTTTGATGAGTTCACCTTAACCCTAATCATGTCGGAGCTCAAGATAAAAGAATACAATCACATAGATAGTTGCACCAAAAGATTCGCTTTCAGTTCTAATGGCCTGCCATCATATACTGCTAGATGTCACTAGTGAATTTTGGGAGCAATTAGAATGATCTTGATGATCGATCATTCTAATTATGTGAATCAGAAAAGTTCTGGTCCATCGAAAGATATTTCGATGATGTCGATGATAGAGATCATGACATATCTCATTACGATATGGAACTGAACCTAACTGGATCACACAAATAAAGCTTTAGATCTGAATGTGATCAATTGGGCTAACACAGTTCGATTGATTTGGATTAGATATAATTAGATTCAAAAAAATCATGCGAGCATACGATTGAGCGTGATATTCTCCTTCTGTAGTTTTTCTAACCTATCTCTATTGAGTCAAATTTGATTTGACTCATTCCTGGATTGTAAATGAATTTATTTTCATCTGGTTGGAACTTGTCCAGGTCAAATTAATTCTAGAAATAAATCTATTCAAAAATACAATTGGACTAGGATCAATAGTTGACCCAATTGAGAGAATTAAGAATCACAGGATCAGAGGGTTATAGAAAATTTTTTAGAAACTCTTTTCCTTTGATTTTTGGATATGTGATAGGGCTCGAGTTATACTTTGGGTGTGTCCAATTTGGTAATTTTTGGAGGCGCCTAGACTGAGTTAAGATGGAGTTTGATTTGGATCAAACTCTTGAGGGAAGAGTCCTAGGCCCCCTGGACTCTTCCTTATCCCTTCATGCCGCCACCTTTGGAGATGTTTTTGATCGACCAAACCTAATAGAAATTAGATTGGGGACGTGGGCTATCAGCTCTAGAGTCCTAAGTTATCAAGTAATTTGATTGCTTGATGAAATAGGACTCTAAGGTGGCGTAGGAGTCTATTTAAAGACCCTGCGCCCTAGGGCTTTAATCTTTTGATCACCATGCCCATATGCTGCCACCATAAACCTCCTCCATGCCCCATCTAGAGCTCCTCCCTCTCTTCTTCACATCCACGCCAGAGTTAGTGAGGTTTCAGCCATCAAAAGTTGAGAAAAGCTGAAGATAAAACAAGACAGAGCCGTCTAGATCAAGAGATAGTGTGCTATCTTCAAAGTTTGTTTGAAGACTTCAAAAATCAGATCCAGATCTAATTTTTTAAGATTAGATCTATAAGAAGAGCACATCCAGATTCTACCTGAGTGGACTCTGATAGAGGCTAGGCAAATGCATGGCTAGATTCAAAATCTTGGATGACAATAAATCACCGACAGGATAAAAGCTATTTATCCAACCAAGATAAAAAAATTAAATCAGATTTAATTTTAATTTTTAGTTTTAATATCAGACCTATAGGATTAGATCCGAGATATCTCGTATTTGATTAAAATTTTTAAAAAATCTTTTAAAATATCTCTTCAGATCCAATCAGATCTGAATGATCCTATGGCGGAAATAGAATTTTTTCTTCAACTAGTATCAAAGCTGCATTAGTAGTTCTTCAGATCTATTTTAGATCTAATTTTATTTTTATTTATGATATGATATTAAAAAAAATTAGATATCACATAAGATGTGATTAGATATAAAATTAAAAAATTAAAAATTAAATAATTTAGATATATAGTGTATGAGATGCATGACTAGACTAGGTATAGAATAGTTCTATGTGTAGTCTAGTATAATCATATTTTAATTTGATTAAATATAATTTTATTTTTTTTATTTTTATTTTTTAATATTATAAATATTATAATCAGATCTAAAAATAAAAAATATATTTTTTTATTTTTAATTTATTCATATAAAATATGAAAGATGCATGTTTAAACTAGTTGTAGAATAGTTCTATAAACTGTCTAAAATAATTTTATTTTAATGTGATCGATTTAAATTATATTTTTTAGATATTATATGTGATATATTAGATCTGAAAGTATGCATATTTAATTAAGTTATGATACATGAGATGTATGCAAGGCATATATAGGTTAGATCATTAATTATATATGCAATATATGATTTAGATCTAATTTATTTTGTAGTAGAAAATATATTTTTGATTAAGGCATTTTCCTTGGCCATCCAATCATAAGAATAAAGTAGGATTTAAAGGTCCTCTCCTCTCATTCGATGGGATGTTCTTATGGCATGTAGGGATGCTGTGCATTCATCCTTAATCAAAAATTAGAACTTACTTTTTTGCAAAACCCTATATCTTAAAATCCTAGGATTTTAATACATGTTTTGTTCATGAATCAAAACTTAATTAAGAATTAAGATTATAAAATTAATTAGATCTAAAAATTATAAATTTTTAGATTTAAGACATCTTTATAAAATTGGGTTTGGACTTGGGTAGCTCAATTAGGTCTAGTGGTTGATCAAACCAAATTAAGAGTTAGTTAGGTGGGATCAAGAGTGCTTAGAATTGATCAGCCCAATAGAATTAAGTCGGGATCAAGATCGACTCACATTCACATATGGTTGACCAAGTCAAGATCTTATTTGGCTTCATGATTTGAGCTTGGATTGTAGGCTAATCCGATTGGTTCTGATTCGATAATTTGGTATTTAAGGTAAGTCTGACAGATACGATCAACTAATTTTTAATTAAGAACTACTTGATATGAATGCGTTCTTATCGAGTTAATGGTATATCCCTTCCACTGATCTCACTTACCTAACCATTTGTGTCGATCCAGTTTTGATTAGAGATAACTAATAATTCGAGCTAACCCATGCCACTAGATTAGTCATAATTATTATGACTAAGCAAGTTTAAAGAGATCTGAATCAAGTCTTTCTAAGAAAATATTAAGTCATAAGTCTTCCACCATTGTAGATATGCGGGCTTTTTTCGGGATTGATTATTCTCGGCTGGATATAATGATTTATGTTGGTGCAAAATCTGGTTGACGTCAGATTGAGCTGAAGTGGAGGAGGACAAGGTCGCCATCGGAGACCTACAAAATAAAGTCTCGTCCGAAGTCGGTGGTGGTGGCTCCAATGAGATCCTCCGACGATCAAGTCAGCTCTTCTGACCCATAGAAATGGAGTGCTCAAGAATGAGTTTGACAGAGTTTAGAGGAGGAGAGGGCTTAGAGCTTAGAATAAGCATATCTGGAGGATCCCTTTTTATAGACGGAGCTTGTAGCAGATTGATGGTGATAACTACAGCTGTCTGATAGCGGGCCACTCAAGGTCTGACGAAGTCGATCATGGAGGGAGGCACCGTCTGCAGCGCCATCTGTAATAGATTGATGGTGATAGTCATCGCCATCTGATAGCGGATTGCTGTCGTCTATAGCAGACTGATGGTAACCGTTCATCGAGATTTAATAGTCGTAGCTCTAAGAAAGTAGG
The DNA here is from genome assembly GCA_006176705.1 of Cocos nucifera. Lineage (NCBI taxonomy): Eukaryota > Viridiplantae > Streptophyta > Magnoliopsida > Arecales > Arecaceae > Cocos > Cocos nucifera. Next base: position 52,486 of record QRFJ01004015.1, on the reverse strand, counting down.
TGTTGGTTGGTGGACTTCGGCATATATCGATTTCAGAGGAGTTCGAACTTCTAAAGGGGATACGTTTGGTGGGATTATCCAGAAGCAATCCATTGGAGGAATCCGACTGAGGAAGAAGTCTTGAAGAAGTTTGGCTCCTGGAGGAGTTCGGCCGAAAGAAAAGCTCGGAAGGAGTTTGGCTCCCATAGGCGTCCGACTGAAGGGGCACGGAGAGAGTTTGGCTTTCGTGGAAGTTCGACTGAAGCTCGACCGTTGAGAAGTTTGGTCGGCTGAAGGAGTTCGACAGATGCTCGATCGCTGAGGAGTTCGATCGGCTGAAGAAGTTTGGCTAAAACTCATCCGCTGAAGTTCTTCCGTAGCTACTGGTTGTATTAGGCCGAGCATCGAACTGGACTTCGGTAGGAGCGGGGTTTATCCCCAATAATAGTCCTCCCTACTTTCGAGTTTGAAACTCAAAGAAAGGGAGTGCGGAAAGGATGACTGTCGAAGTCTTCTTTTGGGCTCCGTGTTGGTTCAGGTTGAAGCTCGAGGGAGATCTCATCTCCAGTCAAAGTTGATGTTAAAGTTGAAGCTCAGGATAGATCTCATCTCTAGTCGAGGTCGAAGTAGATCTCATCTACTGTGATCGAGGTCGAAGGTTGAGCTCCTCAGGGGCGATATTGTCTCCAGCAGCCGAGACTGACTCGGGAGAGATCTCCTCTCCTGCGGTCGAGGTTGACTCGAGAAAGATCTTATCTTTTGCAGCTGAGGTTGAAGCTCGGAGGAGATCTTATCTCCTACAGTCGAGGTTGACTCGGTCACTCAGAAGAGATCTTATCTTTGATCGAGATTATCACGGTCGCTCGAAAGAGATCTTATCTCTAGCCGAGATTGACTCGGATGCTCGGAGGAGATTTTATCTCCTGCAGTCGAGGTTGGCTCGGAGGAGATCTCATCTCCTACAGTCGAGGTTGGCTCGGGGAGATCTCATCTTCTGCAGTCGAGGTTGGCTCGGAGGAGATCTTACCTACTGCAGTCGAGGTTAATATGGGCACTCGGAGGAGATCTTATCTCCTGCAGTCGAGATTGATACGGACGCTCGAGAAAGATCTTATCTCCTACAGCCGAGGTTGGCCCGATCGCTCGGGGGAGATCTTATCTCCCGCAGCCTAGGTTGGCTCAGGGGAGATCTTATCTCCTGTAGCCGAGGTTGATACGGACGTTCGGAGGAGAGATCTTATCTTCTACAGCCAAGGTTGGCATGGAGGAGATCTTATCTCCTACAGTCGAGGTTGATACGGACGTCCGAGGAAGATCTTATCTTCTACAGTCGAGGTTGGCCCGATCGCTCGGGAGAGATCTTATCTCCTATAGCCGAGGTTGCCTCGAGGAAGATCTTATCTCCTATAGCCAAAGTTAATACGGACGCTCGGAGGAGATCTTATCTCCTGCAATCGAGGTTGGTCCGATCGCTCGGGGGAGATCTTATCCTCCTACGGTCGAGGTTGTCTCGGAAGAGATCTTCTCTCATAGTCGAAGTTAATACGAGCACCCGAGAGAGATCTTATCTCCTATAGTTGAGGTTGGTCTGGTTGCTCGAAAGAGATCTTTATCTTCTACAGCCGAGATTGATACGGACGCTCAGAGGAGATTTTATCTCCTGCAGTCGAGATTGGCCCGATCACTCGAGAAAGATTTTATTTCCTACAGCCAAGGTTGATACGGGCGCTCGGGGGAGATCTTATCTTCTGCAGTTGAGATTGGTCTGATCGCTCGGGGGAGATCTTATCTCCTGCAGTCAAGGTTGCCTTGGGGGAGATCTTATCTCCTACGCCGAGGTTAATATGGGCACTCGGGAAGATCTTATCTCCTACAGTCGAAGTTGGCTCGGAAAAGATCTTATCTCCTACAGTCGAGGTTGATACGGGGCCCGGAGGAGATCTTATCTTCTACAGTTGAGGTTAGCCCGATCGCTCGGGGGAGATCTTATCTCCTACAGTCGATGTTGGTTCAATTGCTCGGAAGAGATCTTATCTCCTACGACCAAGATTATCTCAGGGGAGATCTTATCTCCTGCAGTCGAGGTTGGCCCGATCGCTCGGGGGAGATCTTATCTCCTGCGGTCGAGGTTGCCTCAGGAGAGATCTTATCTTCTTCAGTCGAGGCTGAAGGACTTTGACTCGCTTATGTTAGGACGAGGTTCTCCTCCTATTTCTAACACGATTTTGACTGCTTCTTTTCTGTCATCACATAGTTTTTGCAACCAGAAACAATATTATTGAAATGGAAGAATTTTACCAAAGAAAAGTTACTGGCAGCATATCCTTGGATTTTCTATGCTTCAGGGTCGTGGGGGCGTTGTTCCTCCGAGTTTTCTTGGATGGTAAGTCTCGAGCCGGACGACCTCTTCTATCTCATGCTGGCCTTCTCAATTTAGAGCAAGCTTCTCTTGGCTTTGACATTGGGAGATGACAGTCTACCGAAGTACCAAACCCTCGGAGATAGCATCGATGATGTCAGGAGGCGGTCGATCTCCTTATCGTTCCTTCCTCATTGGTGGTTCTAGCTTCTGAGGGGAGGACTTCTTCGTGTCCTTCCGTTGGGCTTCCTTGATGATGAGCTCGAGAAGAAGTTCGGGCCTCGCTTGCACTGGGGGAGGTCGTGAGCGCAGTTGAACTTCATTCCGCCCTCTTGTGGAACCCCTAGGGGAGAACTTCATGCCCCTTTGTTGGGGCTTTCTTGATGACGAGCTCGAGGGGGAGTTGATGATGAGCTCGAGGGAGAGTTCGACCTCGCTTGCGTTGAAGAGGTCGTGAGCACAGCCGAACTTCATTCTATCCTCCTGTGAAACCTCTGGGGAGAACTTCTACTCTCTGTTTCTTCTTCCTAAGGGCGATTGATATGCTAGGCCAAATGCTCTTTCTTAAGATCGATTTCTGGCATCCTGATGGCAGATTTACTGGCAAAGTCACCGTTGAAGGCTGTCGCATGGCCTGCATCATCTCGGCGAGACTACGAACCTGCTGGACCAGCAGGTTGAACTGCTCTGCATCTACCATAGCTTCAGGTGGAACCTGAATTGTCGGAGCTAAAGTGGAAGCAGATGGACCTAGTGCGGAGGTTGCCAATCGTCGAGTCGAAGCTCTCCTGGAAGGCATTCTTTCTCAGAAAAGAACTTTAAAGGAGAAGAAGAGAGATCTCCAGAGAGGAAAGAGAGAAATCATCGCTGAGCACTTCTTTAAGAATAAGGGGGCCTCAAGAACACCTCAAGAATAGAGACGGCCCTCTTTCTAGCGCTAATTTTATTGGTGCAGAATCTGGTTGATGCTGGATCGAGCTGAAGTGGAGGAGGATGAGGTTGCCGTTGGGGACCTACAAAATAAAGTTTCATTTGGAGTCGGTGGTGGTGGCTCCGGCAGGACCCTTCGACGATCAAGTCAGCTCTTCTGGTCCACAGAAATGGAGTGCTTAGGAATGAGTTCGACAGAGTTTAGAGGAGGAGAGGAGAGCTTAGAGCTTAGAGTAAGCATATCTGGAGGATTTCTTTTTATAGAAGGAGCTTGTAGCGGGTTGATGGTGACAGTTGCAGTTGTCTGATAGCGGGCTGCTCGAGGTCTGACGAAGTCGATCATGGAGGGAGATGCCGTCCGCGGCACCACCCATAACAGATTAATGGTGACAGCCATTGTCGCCTGATAGCAAGTCACTGCCATCTGTAGTGGACTGATGGCGATCGTTCTTCGAGATTTAATGGTCGTAGCTTTGAGAAAGCAAGTGTTGGTTGGTGGACTTCGGCATATATCGATTCCAGAGGAGTTCGGACTCCTGAAGGGGATACGTTTGATGGGATTATCTAGGAGCAATCCGCTGGAGGAATCCGACTGAGGAAGAAGTCCTGAAGAAGTTCGATCGAAAGGAAAGCTCGGAAGGAGTTCGGCTTCCATAGGCGTCCGACTGGAGGGGCATGGGAGAGTTCGGCTCTCATGGGAGTCCGACTGAAGCTCGACCGCTGAGAAGTTCGGCTAGCTGAAGGAGTTCGACAAGAGCTCGACCGACTGAAGGAGTTTGGCTAAGACTCGTCTGCTGAAGCTCTTCCATGGCTATCGATTGCATTAGACTGAGCATCGAACTGGACTTCGGTAGGAGCGAGGTTTATCCCCAATAGTTCAATTAGATCGAAAAGAAGCAACCATGTTTATTAGACATTGGATGTTATGGGTTGGAGGATGGATTGGGCTTAATATTTTGGATACGATGAGGGATCCAATCAAAAATCCAATTGGTGCAAATGATGGGTTTGACTTAACTAAGGAGTGGAGCAATATTTCGGACACGGTGAGCTTTATAAATTAAAGATCAAGTTTGGATGCACCATGATTAGAGAATCATCGGACAAGAGTTGTTTACTCATCGGTTGACCCATCACCAATAACTGTTAGGTGAGGTGGTGAGCTAGTCGGTGGGACTGTACTATCCACTAGAAATTAATTGATCACAAAGATTTTTGCATCTCTGCCAAGAAAGTGTAGAGATCTGAGTAAATAGTGAAAATCTAATTTATTTAAAAATAAATTTTTTAAATAAATTAGTTAAGTCTAACTATAAAATCTAACCAAAAATCTTGACTCTCTATAGAAAAATGTCTGCGTCCAACCCACTAGCCCATATCTTGGATACTAATAGACTGACCGAACTCAACTATAAGGATTAGCTCTGAAACTTTAAAATTATTTTGGATTTCGAGAAGTTGACTCATGTATTGAAATAGAATCCTTCCACTTTACCAACCAGTCCATCCACTAAGCAGAGAGCATCTCTAAAAAAGTGGATGGATGAAGATAATAAAGCCAGGTATTATATATTGGGTTCGATGTCTGATGAGCTCCAGTGCCAACATAAAAATATAAAGACTAGCTACCAAATATTGGCTCATCTGTAAGAGTTGTTTGGTGAACAGAGTTGCGTAATCAGATATCAAGTCACTAGGATACTTTTTAAGGCTCAGATACGTGATGGACAGTCAGTTCAAGATCATTATTCGATGGTGATCAAGAATTTAGAAGAACTTGAGAAGCTCGGTGTTAAGTTAGATCAGGATCTACAGATTGATATAATTCTGCAGTCTTTGACTGATGTATATGGACAGTTCATCATAAACTACCATATGCATAAACTACAAAATATCTTGGTTGAGCTTATGAACATGCTGGTCACTACTGAGCTTTCCATGAAAGATTTTAAAGGCTTAGTACTTGCTATGGAGCGGACTTTTTCTAAGAGCAAGTCTTTTGAAAAGAAGAAGAAGATCGCGAATAAGCAGAAGATGAAAAGTAGGAATAAGAAGAAGAAAGAGCTGAAGAAGAAGGCTACTGACAAGAAAAAATATTTTCATTACAACACAGATGGCTATTGAAAGTGGAATTATCCTTTATACCTGACCAGCCTGAAGAACAAGAAGGAGACAAATCCTTCTGAATGTATGCTCGTTATAAAATCTAACCTTACAATTTTTTCTACATCCAATTGGGTGCTTGACTCTAGTTCGAGTGCTCATTTGTGCACTTCTATATAGGATCTTGAGGAGAGTAGGAGGCTGAGGGATGGTGAGATGATCCTGCACATCGAAAATGGAGCAAGAGTTGCTACTATGGCCATAAGAACCTATTATCTTTGACTACCGTCAGGATTAGATTTAGTACTTAGGAACTATTTTTATGTGTCTGCAGCAAGCAAGAATATGATTTCTATTTTATATTTAGCACAAGAAGGCTATATAATTAGTTTTCTTAAGAATCATTGTAATATTCTTTTTGAAAAAAATAAAATTTCAAGTAGTTTTCTTATTAATGGTCTCTACTATTTACATATTGATGTTTCTATTTTCAATATCGAGCAAAATGTGAATACCATTAGATCAAAACGACTTAAGGATAATCTAAACAATAGATATCTGTGGCACCTTAGGCTAGATCATATAGCTGAAGACAAGGTTAACAAATTGGAAAAATTTAAATTATTGAGTTCGTTGACTTTCGAGTCATATCTGATTTGTGAATCATGTCTTCATGGCGAAATGACCAAACTTTTTTTTGTAGGACATGAAAAATGGGCTATAGGCCTACTTGCCCTGGTACACACAGACGTGTGCGGTCCATTTGATGTACCGGTTAGAGATAATTATATCTACTTTATCATTTTTACCGATGATTTATCTCGGTATAGGTATGTATATTTAATGTGACATAAGTCTAAAGTCTTTGAAAAGTTCAAAAAATTTAGACTGAAAGTAGAAAAATAAATAGAAAAAATTATTAAAGTTCTTCGATCAGATCGAGGAGATGAATATCTTAGTCGAAAATTTCTAGACTATCTTAAGGATAATGACATAGTCTCATAATAGACTCCACCTGCAATATCTCAATTCAACAGAATTTTAGAATGGAGAAACTAGATCCTATTAGATATGGTCCAATCCATGATGAGCTTCATGAATATTTCTGATTTTTTTTGGGGATATAGTCTAATGACCGTAATATATTTACTGAATAGAATTTTTTCTAAAATCATTCCTACCATACCATATGAGATATACATGGTAAGAAATCAAGTCTGAGTCATCTTAAAATTTAGGATTGTCCAGCTTATGTCAAGAGACAGCAGACAGACAAGTTAGAGTATAGATCCTTTAGAGCTCGGTTCATAGAATATCCTAAAAAATTGTTAGAATATTATTTCTATCTTTTAGAAGATCATAATGTGATTGTGAGTCGACATGCTATTTTTCTTGAAAAATAATTCATTCAAGATGGCAGCATCAAAAGACATATCAGACTCGAGGAGAAAGTCTTCCAAGAGCGATGAGCTAAGAAATCTATGAAACCAAATCAGATTGAGCCAATCCAAATACTACCTCCTCCATCTCGAAAATCAATTAGGATTTTTTGTCCTCCTAAAAGGTACTTAGATATTATTTCAGAGGATGTAAATAAAATATTACTTACGAAAAATGAGGTTCGTGATGATGATCTCAAAATCTATGATGAGACGATATTAGATATCGACTTCGATAAATGATTTGAGGCAATGAGATCAGAAATTGACTCAATGCACTCAAACCAAGTCTAGACTTTGGTAGATCCATCTGAAGGTATAATACCTATTGGATATAAACAGATCTTCAAGAAAAAGATAGGTGTCGATAAAAATATAGAGACATTTAAAGCAAGGCTCGTAGTAAAAGAGTATAGTCAGCGCAAAAGCATTGACTATCAGGATTTTTTTCGTCAGTAACCATGCTTAAATCCATCCACACATTGCTTACTGTTGCAGCTTATTTCGATTATGAAATATGACAGATGGATGTGAAAATAAAATTCTTAAATGGATATCTTGAGAAAGATATCTATATGGAACAGTCGCTTGGTTTCACATCTAGTGATGGTGATTACAAGATGTGCAAGCTATAAAGATCCATATATAGACTTAAGCAAGCATCTCGAAGCTGAAATACTCATTTCAATAATTTGATCAAATCGTTTGATTTCATCAAAAATAAGTTATGTATTTTCAAAAAGATCAGTGGGAGCGCTGTTGTCTTCCTCGTACTGTACGTGAATGATATCCTCCTAATTGAAAATGATATTCTCATGTTGACCATAGTTAAAATATGGTTGTCTAAAGGTTCTCTATGAAAGATTTATGAGAAGCATCCTTTATTCTAAGAATTAAAATTTATAGAGATAGACCGAATGGGATGTTAGGACTTTCACAGAAGATATACATAGAGAATGTGCTGAAGAGGTTTAGCATGAAAAACTTCAAAAGGGATCTAGTATCCTTTAGACATGGCATTCATCTTTTCAAGAAGATGTGCCCTAGCACACTTGAGGAGATTGAATGCATGAGCAAGATTTCTTATATTTCGGCAATAGGGAGTCTCATATATGTCGTACTATGTACACGATCTAATATTATCCATGCTGTTAGTATCACGAGTAGATATCAGTCGAATCCAGATGAAGAGTACTAGACTTCTGTGAAATGTATCCTTAAGTACTTAAGAAGAACTAAGAATATGTTTCTAGTCTTTGGTAATGAAGAACTCCAAGTCTAAAGGTATACAGACTTGGATTTTATGTCTGACATAGATGATCGAAAGTCGACATCTGAAAGTCTATTTGTGTACAATGATGGTGCTGTTAGTTAGAAGAGTTCCAAGTAGACGATGATAGCAGACTCCACCATGAAAGCATAATATATCGCTGCATCGAAAGCTGCGAAGGAGGCATTTTGGTATAAAAAATTTACCACAGAGCTCGAAGTGATGCCATCGGATGCCGTCCCTCTATATTGTAATAACAATGGCGCCATAGCCCTTACTAAGGAGCTGAGGTCTCATCAGAAATTCAAGCACATTGAGCGATGATTCCATCTGACCCACGATTATCTCGAGAAGGGATACGTTGAGGTCAATAGAGTCGATACCACAGATAATGTAGCTAACCCACTAATGAAGCCATTGGGACAACAAAAAATCGAAGCCCACCTTAAGAATATGGGACTTCGATTTGTAGCCAAATGGCTTTAGATCAAGTGAAAGTTTGTTAGATGTATGCCCTAAAAACTAGATTAGTTAAATACTTGTAATACACTTCTAAAAATAATTTTATAATTTTAACTATAAATTAATAAAAAAAATATTTTTTATCATAGTGTGTATTTAAAGTATCTGTGATACATCCTATGAGTTAATGGTAATGACAATTCATATTTTCAAGAGTTAAAAATTTAAGACATAAATTTTTATAATTAACTCATAAATTGCTCCTGATCATAGAATCATCACGAAGATTATGATCGATCCAAAAGTTTGGTGTACGATCGCTTTCTTAGGATAGATGAGTTTCGAGTCTACGATATGGAGACATCGAAGCGAGAGTACAGATACTCATTAGAGAATGAGGACACTGAGCATGACCATCTCGAGCAGTCATAAGGGAGTCTACTTTCTCGTTGATGATTGGCTCGATGTTGTAGTGGTGTGTCTAGTTCTTTGATTTGAGGTGCATCGATAGTTCACTTTGAAGATGTTATAGTTTGACTACATCGTAACTCGATCTCCTAGTCATTCAAAATTCTGAGGTGTATGTTGGCTATAGTATGTTCATTGTAGGAATTGGATTGCACCAATAAGAGATCTATCTATCTCGGTAGATGAGGAGTAGTCCTATGATGATCATGAGATCGAGTCCTTAAGCCCATGGCTATGGCAGTGTGAAGATGATAGAAAGAGTTTCTATTAGGATTTCATATCAGACTCGAATCGAATGATTAATTCATATGACGGATGTTGGATTTGACGAGTTCACCTTAACTCTAATCTTGTCGGGGCTTGAGATAAAAGAACCCAATCACATAGATAGCTACATCAAAAGGTTCGCTTTTAGTTTTGATGGCCTGCCATCATATACTGCTAGATATTACTGATGGATTTTGGGAGTAATTAGAATGATCTTGATAATTGATCATTTTAATTATGTGAATCAGAAAAAATTTTGATCCATTGAAAGATGTTTCAATAATATCGATGATAGAGATCATGACATATCTTATTACCATACGGAATTGAACCTAACTGGATCACACAAATAAGAGTTTGGATCTGGATGTTATCAATTGGGCTAACACAGTTTGATTAATTTGGATTAGATCCAATTATGTTTAAAAAAATCATGCTAGCACACGATTGAGCCTGACATTCTCCTTCTATAATTTTTTTGATCTATCTCTATTGAGTCAAATTTGATTTGACTCATTCCTGGATTGTAAATGGATTTATTTTCATCGGCTAGAACTTATCCAGGTCAGATTAATTTTAAAAATAAATCCATTCTAAAATATAATTGGACTAGGATCAATAGTTGACCCAATTGAGAGAATTGAGGATCATAGGATCAGAGCCTTCTAGAAAATTTTTTAGAAACTCTTTTCCTCTATTTTTTTGATATGTGATAAGGCTCGAGTCATATTTTGGGTGTGCCCAATTTGATGATTTTTGGAGGCAGCTAGATTGGGTTAAGATAGAGTTTGATTTAGATCAAACTCTTGAGGGAAGAGTCCTAGGCCCCCCTGGACTCTTCCTTATCCCTTCATGCCGCCACCTTTGGAGATGTTTTTGGTCGACCAAACCTAATAGAAATCAAGTTGGGGACGTGGGCTATCAACTCTAGAGTCCTAAGTTATCAAGCAATTTAATTGCTTGATGAAATAGGACTCTAAGGTGGCGCAGGAGTCTATTTAAAGATTTTGCGCCCTAGGGCTTTAATCTTCTGATCACCACGCCCATATGCTGCCGCCATAAACCTCCTCCACGCCCCATCTAGAGCTCCTCCCTCTCTTCTCTACGTCCACACTAGAGTTGATGAGGTTTCAGCCATCAAAAGTTGAGAAAAGCTAAAGATAAAATAAGACAGGGCAATTTAGATTAAGAGACAGGGTGCTGCCTTCAAAGTTTGTTTGAAGGCTTCACAAATTAGATCTAGATCTAATCTTTTGAGATTAGATCCACAAGGAGAGCGCATCTAGATCCTACTCGAGTGGACTCCGGTAGAGGCCAGGAAATTACGTGGCTATATCCAAAACCTCGGGTGACAACAAATCATCAATATGGTAAAAACTGTTTACCAATTAAGGTAAGAAAATTAAATCATATTTAATTTTAATTTTTAGTTTTAATATCAGATCTATACGATCAGATCCGAAATATCTCAAATTTGGTTATAATTTTTTAAAAAAAATTTAAAATATTTTTTCGGATCTAATCAGATCTGAATGATCATGTGGTGAAAAATAGTATTTTTCCTTCATAGATGTGTACGAAACCATGTTAAAGGAGGGGGTTCATCATGTTGCAAGTGAGAAAATGGCTTCTACAAGTCACTATATATTAGTCCTTGTAATCCAAATTTGATCAATCTAATCTTAATTTTCTTCTCAAAATATTACTCATTTCTCATAGTTTTAGTCATCCTACAACAATCTTGGGCTTGCAATTTAGTTAAGGTAGCTGGAAAATACTTTGCTCATCACCGACGGTGATTGGCTTATGCGCAGGCCCGTGTAAAAGAAAATACGACACCTCATAAAAAAAATTTTCTCACCTAGGCCCGCACATGAGCCAATCACAGCAAAGAATTTCCCTAAGATAGCTACACTTGAGTGGCCTTAGTACTCTTGCTTCAAATTTCTCAAAATTTTGGTGCTGCTGGATTGAGAATAGTGAGCATGCTGTTTTGATTTAGGGAAAATCTTAATTTGGTTCAAGCTCTAAGCTTGGTGTAAATTGAAGACAGCTCAAAAGGTGCGCATCAGTTTTATATGAAATTTCCATTCAAAAAATATCTTTGTTGTTTCTGTATTGATTAGGGTGTATTTTTTTATAAAAAATTGAAGAATATGCAGGAATAATGAGATAATATTTTTAAATTAGAGCTCAGAACATAAAATATACAAAATCAGAGGCAACTTTAAAATCATAATTTTTTTAAAAATTTTTATATAAGTGCTATTCTTATGTGCTATATTACCAACATATACTTTCTGAATATAACGTTAAAGTCCAAAATGATTGTTTGAAACACCCAAGAAAATGCTCTTCTCGTTGGACTTCTGGAGCCCCTTTAGGACTCCTCCCTCCATGTCCTATGGCCCCAATGAGGTAATAGAATTCAGTCCACAAAAGTGCCATCCTTCCGACGAATTGTATATTTTGTGAAATAAGCAAAGATCATCGACAAACACTGTCTTTAATTAGACAAAAGCTACGAGCCATCAGTTTTTGATCAAGCATCTAATCTGAGAGGTACCTATTGGATGGGCAAATGCTGAAATTAAATTGAAAGAGCCTAAAATATTGTTTCGATCTTTACAATTGCAGTTGCAAGTTGTATTATTATTAGTTTGGTTACAAAGTTGCAAGCTGTATTTGAATCACAAAGAGGTCCAAATCTTGTAACTGGAACGACGGATAAAAGTAAATGCAGTTCTAATTACAAGATTTATTGTAATTGTCATGTATATACATATGGATTCAAGATAGTTTTCCGGTTTCAACTTCACATTGAAGTCAAAACCATACCCCTACAAATGAAGACTTGAAGCAAGGTTTTTGACGAAGGAGCTCATGTGTTATGGTTAAGGCTTCAAATAGATCGGCTTAGCCCATTACTTAATTCAGTGGATTCGGTTGGGATACAAAATTATACCCATTTTAAATGTCGAGTTTTGTCCGTGTTCTGTAATTTCTAACCCAACCCACCCACCCCCCACAAAAAAAAATGCTCAACTTACTCCAATCCAATTTAACCAATTTAAAAATATGAATCATGCAAAACAAGCTCCCCACTTCCCTCCTCTCATTCATTATTTGATTCGATAAACTCATATCTAAAATATATAAATTATGGTTTGTAAATTGATATATTAAATTGCTCATTTTGACCAAACCAAAAAAAAATTATTGAAATGGAAATCACCGATGTCCCTTAAATTTGCTTTGACAAATTTTAATGATTTTGTGAAAATTATTGATTGTTGAATTTTTAACTATAAATGGATTGTTGAATGCTTGACCTAAATTATAGACTCAACCCTATTTGATCCCAATGTGGGTCAAATATTTTGAAGTCGAGATCACCCTAGCCTAGCTCGAATGGATTTTTGTATCCGACATTTTCCATCGACCTGATGCCACCAGATCAATCACTGCAATAGTAGTGAATTTGAGACCAAGAGCATAAATATAACTCGAGTAATTTGGTGGATGTGGCTCAAAGAAGCGATGAATTAAGAAAATTGGGTAAGTTGTACCATTTAGTCGATACGACTCGTATAGTCTCTTTCGAGAATCCAATGTATAATATGAAGACAAATCAGTGCATAATAGAAAATGCTTGGAAGTTGCCCGAATTATTTGGCCTTTGTGATCTTTTAATTAAAAAAAAAACTCAAAATTTGTAAAAGTTGGAGTAAACGAAAGATCAAGATCATGAATATAACTCGAGTAATTTCATGGATGTGGCTCAAAAAAGTGATGGATTAAGAGGATTGGATAAGTTATACCATTTGGCTGATACGGCTCAAGTACAATGGTTATAGTTTTCTTCGAGAATCTAATGTATGATATGGAGATAAGTCAGTGCATTGCATGATAGAATATACGTGGAAGTTGCCCGAATTAAAATTCATCTTTATGATTTTTTAATTAAAAAAAAAATTTAAGATTTGTAAATGTTGGAGTAACCGGAACGACCTGAACCATCTAATAATTTCTTGGAGTAACGGGTCCAAGTTGATCAGATGGCACCAACTTCAAAATTTGTAAAAAAACCGATCTTACTCGTCAGCGACTATCTTCAAAAAGGGTTTAGCGATCGATAATCTTAACATCATAACTGTGTCGCGCTTCTTAACGTCGGTCACGTGATATCTCTTCGCCGACTTCCAGTCCGCCCCAAAACTCACGTGCATCCACTCGCGCGGGAAAATTCCGTTTTTTCATCCCCTTCACCACTTCAATTTATTTCTTCCGAGTTCCGGCACCATCCGTCTCTTTCAAGAATCCCAAAACCCTCAACCGCGAGTCCCACCTCCCATGGCTCCGAGGAAGAGGGCATCCTCCTCCTCCACGAGAAAGCCCAGCCAGAACCACCAAACCTCTCAGCCTTCCAAGTTCGGCATCCAGCACTTCTTCGAGCGCCACTCCCAGGCCGCCGCCTCGTCCTCCTCTACCTCCAACCCGTCGATACCTTCAAACCCTAAACCAGATTCCAACCCTAACCCTTCCCAGAGCTCGCCCCCTCCTGCCGATCCGCCGCTACCCTCCCTCGTTTCCGCCTCCAATGGCGAGGAGCGCTCGTCCCAGATTACCCTGGAGATTTCCAAATCGGTCTCTCTCAAGCGCTTCAAGTTCTCCCCTGGAATGGTGAGACCCTTTCGCATTCATTTATCACGATCCCATTCGTTTTCCCCTCTTTGTTTGATTTCTTCTACACTATTCCTATTTCTTTATTCTTGATCTAGCTGATCAAGCAGAGCCAAGATGATGGGGGAGATGAGGTTACTTGGAAGATCTCTCCCGTGAATGCGCGGCTGCAGTCGCTTACAGCGAAGCAGTTGCCAGGGATGACGAGAATCTTCTCCGAAGCCACAAGGCCGAATGGTTCCACCTTTCACCCCTGCTCTCAAAAGCAGGTTGGTCAGCAGAGGTTCTGTTTGCCTTTGATGCGAAAGAGCTATCTTTTTCTGGGTTTAGCTTGCTGATCATTATCTGTGGTGCAGGATCCTTCTTGTTCGGTCGGAAAGATTGAAAAGTGGCTTTCTTCTCCAGCCACAATGGCACCCGACAAGTCTATGACGATCTCAAGGAGAGTCTCCATTCAAGAATCAGAGGTTTGCAATAGCTGTGGAATTAATGGTGACCAGAAGAATGACATCTCGTTGGACTTCCGGAGCCCCTTTAGGACTCCTTCCTCCATGTCCTATGGCCCCAACGAGTTAATAAAATTCAGTCCACAAAAGTGCCATCCTACTGATGCGTTTCTTGGTGAAATTTTACCACTGGTTGATTTAATTTTTAGCGATATCTTGGTCCTGACCATTTATTTCTGGACAGCAGTTGATTGGTGGAGTTGCGTGCTCTGGAGCTTCTAACCAGCTGGGTTTGAGGGAGCACCGGAAGGTTTAACTGGCACTCTTAGCATGTTTTCAAAACCATCACTTTCTTATTTTATATTTAGGAAAGAAAAAAGACAAGGCAAATCAATAACGGACCCTCCTTCCCTCTCAGGCATTGCTTGAACTTCTAGATCAAGTTGAAGATGCAATTATGGAAGAACCAACAACCAACGATCTGAGGCTTCACAAGAACCAAGATGCAGCTTGTGAGAAGATACATATGGACCATGATCCTATTGAAAGTAGTTTCAGAGACAGTCCACCAGGAAAGCCTTGTAGCACTTCACATGATGATACTTTTCTTGTATTAGAGGTCTGCTTTTTGATCTCCATAGAATTCTTCCATAAGGGCCCACCGGATCTTTTTGAAATTTATCATAGCATGTGTTCTGTTGTAGGTTTCAGAAGAGCACAGGAGTCTGGATTCATCATATGGTCGATCTCCTTCAAAGGCACGTTAGGAAGTTCTAATGTGATACAGTATGCTGTTCATGGGAGCTCTTTGTTGCATTAATGGCAAAATTTCTTACTCTTAGGTTCTTCGCTTGTTGAACGAACAAACTGGCCAAGAGCGGATTTTGCATTTATGTGATGAGTGGTTAGTATACCTTTTTAGTTTAGGAATTCTTTGAAATGACTGCAATGAAAGGAGTGCAGTATTGAGTATTGGGTGTGAATTAACCAGGGGCATGTGTGGTATGCTTGCTGCCCTGTCCCATGTTGACAGCGGATGAACCTCACTGAAAAATACAATTATTTCAAAAGCTATGGAACTCACACCAAGATACACTAAGATTTTCATTCATTGCTTTTAAAATAGGTTTTTGACCTGCTTTCTTCAGAGGACTGGAATATCTAAAATAGTCAGTTTTGCACCTATACGTTATACTTAAATTATTCTAAATATGATCCACAGTTGTTCTTGGATATGTGCAAAAAAAAAAAAAAGCACAAAATACCAATATAAATAATAGCATTACATAAAAGTAAACCAAGATTGTCTAAGGACATACACTCAGAATTTAAGGTGCAAAGTGCAAAATCTAGGAAACTATGTAAGATCCTAAACGATCCTGAGATCAATTACTGTAGCCAATCTTAATGCAAAATGATGCAATAAATGAATGAACAGAATATACTTGGATGGTTTATAACAGCTGGATGAGTGGCTAATTATTGTTATCAAAACATACCTGGAATATCTCATCCCTGCGAATAGATTCCCAACTTTTCCAGAACACTAATGATACGATAGTCAGTAGAAATGTTTCGTGTATAATCCTTGTTGAATAAGAGTTTCATACCCTTGGCCTCACACTGTTTGCAGTACAGAAATTAAATTATGGATGCTCCAAAGGGGCTCTTAGTGCTTTCATCCTTTTCTTTGCATTTATTGTTTATGTAGCTTGGAAAACATTTTGGTTAACAAAGTGTGTCATCAGGATCTAACAATATACTGTTTAGGTTCCCTGCTTTTTAGGAGAATTCTTTTCTTGCTTTCCAGAAATAATGTAAAACTATATATTATGTCAACTTCTTTAAAGCTGTGATAGAAATGTCCTGATACTTTGATTACTTATTCTAGGTTCTATAGCCTGATTGGACCTGGTGATACTATAAATGTCATTGGAGATTTGATGATCAAGGGAAATGTGTGGACAATGATAACAAAAATCTTGTCATTGTCCACCCGGATGTACTAGCATCTGGAACACGGGTAACTATTCCTTGATATTATTGGTCAAATGTACTGATTTATTATTGCCTTCTGGGATTTAACTTGGTGATTTTGCTCATGCCAATGTATTTATACATTCTTTAATACTTCAATTACTTAGAGAATTCACAATTTGTTCACCTAGGAAAGGTTAGATTTCATGACTCTCCCCATTATAATGAACATTGACAATCTGAGCTTGTAGGTTGCCTCAAGTTTTACTTGTCCAAGACGAGCTGTCCTTGATGAAAGACTAAAGAGCACACAGCATTCTACTCCCGCATTAATTGGTACCATGCTTCATCAAATATTGCAGGTTTCATGCTCTGAGGATTCATCTGCCATTCTTCTATTAATATGCATTTCTTTGTTGCAATTAAGTTGCTGATAGTTTATGGTTTTCTGAGTGCAATGGAGAGTTTTGGTTCTATGTTTTAGGCTGGACTTCTTAAGGACTTGCCATCAAGGCATTTCTTGGAAGAGTATGCTAGAACAGTCCTTCAGAAGAACATTGAGAGTTTATATGCGTGCGGAGGTCGGAATCCTTAAGTAGCCTAAATGAGAATGCATGGTATGTCTACATTATCAACCTTAAATAGGATGCATTCTTAGCAGATGGTTTATTTGCTTACTAAAGTAAACCTTTGCTTATGTGATTAGCCAACAAGCCATCCACATTTTATATGCATGCAATTGTGCTAACTTTTTTATAGGTGGTGTTGTTTGTATAGTCTTCTCATTCGAGCAGATTAGAAATGCCTTGCCTTCGTGAGTGCAGCTAATGAGAGAGACACATACTCAACACTTATTGATGCGGTTCCCAAAATACTCAATTGGCTCAAATGTTTTAGGGAGGCAAAGGTACCACAACGGGAATTTTAGGCCTTTTGTCCACAAAATCTTTTATCTTGATCATCATGATTTATTATACTATATCTTTTGCTGCACAGTTGTACAAAGGAGACCTTCCTGTTGACTGTTATGGTTTTAATTAGTTGCTATTAGCTCCAGGTTACTTGTCTTGCATATGCTTGCAAGCATATTTTGTAGTCTAATATTCAGACAGCTTAACCTAATTAACCCAGGATGAGTTGTTTACACTGATTTGTTTTGACTCTTATATTTTCTCAATGTGATTTCCATCTGATTACCTAATTGCAAATACATTGTCTTTTCTCAGTTGCTCATGATTTAGGGGTATCAGAACATCATTTGTTCAATGAAGTTCAAGATTATGGAATTGGATAGAAATGAAGTGACCAAATGCAGGCTTGAGCAAACATAGATTAGGTCCCACCCAAAAAAAAAACGTTAGGTAGCTTTTAGGGATGCCCTCTGTGTTAAAATGGAGAATGTGACATTGAGCTGTAATTGATGGAAGAAGGAGGCCTGCTAGAGTCACCTTTAGTCATGTTTACATCTAATATATCCAGAAGAGTGGAATTATGGCAACATGGCCTTTTCTTTAGTCTTTGCAAAAAATCTCATTACCTAAAAATTCAGGTAGACTCTCCAGATATGGCACACAATAAGGATATGAAACATTATATGGGAACTAAACCTTGAGACATTATGATGATGGGCAATAAGGTTGAACCAGGTGCATGATAATGGGTTGGTTATTGTAGAACGAATTCATGATTTGTGTATCATGCTTGTGCTAGGGAATGGTTAGCTTCATGTGTTAACACGGAGAGGTATGTGTCATTGCTTTGATATTCTCCAAAAGCAGATGAGGTAGCACAGCCCATGCTTTTTTAACTGAGTTTTATTTCTTCAAGGTGACGAGTATGCATGCTTTGAACAAATGAACCAAGTTTTGATAGGGTATCTTATATCCTATTGAAAATGCATGTAATTGCTATGGAAATGTGCTATATATGTTCATAACTGTAATTAACGAAATCTAAACTGCAAACTAACATAAATTACTAGTATATTGAGTAAGACATTGTATTAGTTTAACTAAATTCTTTAGATTGTTAAAATGATAGACATTGTGTCATGAACCCAGACCAAAAATCACTAATGGTCTAGAATGTGACATAATAATCAAGTATCAAGAACTAAAAAATAATTACCCCAAAAATATTTCATCACCATATATAATATAAAATATCAAATTCCTCAACACCAGTTAAAAGGTACTAAAAGTTACTAAGTCCTCAATTTATAAGCAATCACTGAAATCATTGTTGCATAAGAAATTACAAGCCCAAACACTAAGAAGAATTCAAACTAAACAGACAACCTTTCTTTCCAAAACTACAAAGAACAAAACCACAGAGATATAATCATGTTTATAGTTGTTTTACAAAGCTAAAAGAGTTGGACTATACACTTTGACTCCTTGTAAAAGGAGCTAATGATTTTAAAATCAATGATGGGTTATCGAATTTGAAGATCTAAACATTGAACATTATCTGCACCACAATAAAAATTTTGAAACAAAAATTCGTATATTTTGACAGTCTCTTACCTATGAATTGTGTTGATATAAAAATGGCATCAATTGCACTAGTATACTAAAATATATGATATGACATATAAATGGAAAATTCACTTTATAGATCATGATATAGACAATCTTAAAACATTAGTAGATTTCAGTTCACTAGGTTTAGATCATTAGATTATAGAAAAACATAGTGTCGTGCTATTAAAACTGTCCATAGTGACACCTGTTTGATAATTATGTTAGAGACCTCCGAAATACATGAATTTGGCTTTAGGAGTTTTTTGTAATATAGATTATATTCAATGGTTTGGATCTTGAATTTCAATAATCGATCATTGATTTGAGTTGTTAAATACTTCTTAGAGGAGTTAACATAAAGTGTGTACTTTAACTCAAACTAAAATAAATAACTAATCTCCTTCCAAGTGACTCTTCCAATAAATTGATAATCTATCCATCTAAAGAAGATGCTGGAAGCCCTATCTCTAACATCAATCTATAACAATAAGAAACAGGTGAGCTCAACAATTCAATAAGCAGACATTTATAACACACCAAATAGAATCAAGCTAGTTTTTTCCAAGAAGACCATCACAACCAATTAATAAGGAGTTCATTTCAATCCTTTAAAAGTAGACTAAGTCTTAAAGAGTTCATGCAAAATTTATATACTAAACATATTGACAAACATGGAAGTAGATTAGAAAATAAACAGGTTCAATATGTAACAGACTCCTTATTGTTTATGTCACACAAACCCCCATGGGCATTATATGTCCTCTGAGTTGGGTTAAAGATTTTAAACAGTCTTACCACCAAATACGATACACAAACGCCTGACAGGTTGAGGCATAACTGAGCATCGGTACTGCCAACAACAGCATCCTTGCGTGATAGAACAATAATCATGTATAATTCTGGTCTTAAAACATTTGAAACAAATGTTTGCATCCAAATCAGATTGTATTGGAATTATAATAATTTTAATTCATTTGAGAAGTTCCAAAATTTAATTAGCAGTGCATTATGAGCGTTAGTTTGTTTGCAACCCATGTCTGTAAGTAAGATGCTCAAAGCTAACTAAACAATCGATAATGTAATGCTTAATAAATCTACAATTTCATCTTTATAAAATCTGACTGTCATAATCACATAATATAAATTTGCAATAGTGGAACAAAGTAAAGCTCGTTTAAAGAACAAGAAAGAGTAGGTTGTCATATATGTCTTACAATTTCTTACTCTTTTCACAAACCAGCAACTAGTAGCCTCAAAATATGCTCAAATAGTTATCAAGTAAATTTTAGAAAGAGATTTGCTTACCAAAAATCTTAGAAAGAGAATTATTTAAAAATATGTCTAATCAATAGCATCCAAAATTGCCTACTTTATCTAACTTGGGCTAACTAGCTTGACCACTTTATAGCATAATCTTTCTTCATGATGACCCCTAACTAAGGGTTCCTATGGTCCAATAGTAACTCTATTCAATCCCAAATAATCCCTAGGCATTAAATGTATATGCTGAAAATGACTAATCTATTATTGCCACAAGTCTGGTAATGTTGGCAGCAGAGAAAGTTTACTGGAAAAAGTTAGCAAGGAATGGAACTTTTTAACTTTAGTTAAATCTGGATGTAGTTCACATATAGAGCCTGAATCCATAAAAATTTGTTCAAAATTATAGTGTAGCCTAGGTAGGAAAAAATCCCTATTTCTGTTTTCAGGTATCCTGTCCCACAGGACAGGTGCTCCTGAATTAATGTAAAATAATCTGTTAGAAAGAGAATTAAATCTTGGTACTTTCCAGATTTAAATTTCTATATATTGACCTAATACATATAGAACTCTAGGATAACAAACACAAGCATTATATCGAATGCATTCAGCATCACCTACAATAGGTTACCGATCTAATTTCTACTTCAAGAACACTATGGCCAAGCCCATTTTTGTATTTCCAGAAAAAATAATCTCATCACTAAGTTGTGAAATATTGCATACCTTAATCAGTGAAGCCCTCTACAGTTTAAATCCAAAATTCTAGATGCTTGAACTGAAATCACCTTGGTTAGTCATTTCCTCCTGAATCCTTCATAAATATTGTTTCTTCTTCTTTCTCTCTTTCACTAGCGATGACTCCCTCTTCTCTCAATTTTTTGAAAGGTCATAACACAATACGATTCATCTAGGGTTTCCTTTTAATCACATTTTGGTCTATGGGCCCATAATTTGAGCCAGATTAAATCTAATCCTGCTCAGCGTATCAAACCTTGACTGCATGACGTGTCCAACATCAAATAATCATCTTTGATGTCCAAGGGTCAAATTTATACTTGTTTAAATGTCTCAAAATGTACTTTAATGTGGAAGTGGTCTTATGGAATTTAAGTCATCTTGCTATGTTTTCCTGACATTTTTTTTTAAAATTTTCAAAATAAGTAATATATACAAAGCGAGAAGTACTCCTAGAGTCCTAAATGTCTTGGATGATATAAAATGCAGATGAAAACTTCCTATTATTTTTGAGTCAGTTGTTTGCAAATCCCTTCCCACACTATTCCTCCTTATGCTTAGTCAGGGTTAATTTTGCAAGCTTGACTTTTCTTATTTCTAATTGTGTTTGTGGTCACATGATATTTGTCACTACTCATTTTCTTTATGATGTTCTACCAGTCATGTGTAGTGTGCTGTATCTCATTGCTTCCCGATACAAGTGGAACATTACATACAAGATAATTATTCTTGCATGATTTGCTAATTGCTTTTCATTTGGTCAGGGATCCAAAAGTGCATCTGTTGACTTTGGAAGTTCTGATGGGCCTAAGGCTGTCAGCATAACTGAGGTAAGCCACTTAGTAGACATGATGGACACAATTGGGTGTAATCCTATAGTTAGATATGGTTTTGCATAAATTATTAACTAACTCTTAATTCTGCAAAAATATGCCCACATTTATATGTGCATGCTTACTTAAAGTTTCACTAAAACCAATGATGTTCCTTAAAGGAAGTTGCTTACCCTGCCCAAAAGCTAACTAGAAAATTATTGAGATCAACAACTTCTGGTTAAATGGATGGACTATTAAAATGGGATATCTTTGTATGGGTCATGAACATGGTAATTGCTTGGTTTTTCACATGATGCATAGTGGTTCCCAATCCATTAATTATTTCTTCTAGGTAATCTCATCAAAAAAATTTCATATTTTGCCCTCAAGTCGACTCACCAGCACAATCTCCGATTAAAATCTTAGCTTAAATTATCTAGCCATTTGGGAGTTAAAATTTTAGGATTTCATCAGGATAGAACCAATATGTCCTCAAAACTTAACTTCAAATCTACCAATTTTCTTTAGGTTTTGTTCTCATTAATATCCTCACCTCTCTTAATACTTATTCATCTCCTAACAATCTGTTCTCTTTCCTAAATTTTTCTTTATCTCAAAATTTAAATTTTCTGTTTTGACATCTCTTTTTCATTCCATCATATAATACTTAATTTCTAACAAGAAATTTAAGTACACACTAAGAGTACTAATATCTACTCATTAACCTCTGAATAAAATCAGCCCAAACAATACAAAAGGAGCACTTAATCTTACCTGCGCTCACCCACGGTAGCAGCTACACCACCAGAGCAATGACAGGGAAGAAAAAGAGAAGGGAGGGAGAAGAAGAAGAGGGAAGCAGAGAGAAAGAGAGAGGAGAAGAGAGTTTCCGTTCTTTTCTTCTTTCTTTCTTTCTTTCTTTCTTTCTTTTTTCTGTTTTCTTGTTTTTCAACCCACTCGCACACATAGAGATGGAAGACTGAGATCTTGGGGTGTTAGAGAACAAGAAAGAGGACATGGAAGGATGAGAGGGTTATATTCCAATCCGGGAGGGTTCCACGCTTCTGCAATCCAGGATGAGAGGGAAAGGCCCTGGGCGGGGCGGGGCTGTCACACATGGTGTATTTGAGTAATACTTTATGCACTATGTGTGATGCAGCAAAATTAATATAGAGAATACTATCTAATTATTTTAGATCATATATTAAAAATAATAATAAAAAAATATTTAATATTATTAAAATTTTTTTTTTCATCAAATTTTTTATGATAAAAATATTTTTTTTTTTAGAATAATAAAAAAATGATATTATGACTTTCTGATATCATATAATGCAATAAGAAGTCATAATAAGACAATGAGAAGTCATAATAAATAATAAAAAATTATATAAAGATTCAAAAAATCATATAATAAGAAGTCATAATAAGACAATGAGAAGTCATAATAAATAATAAAAAATTATATAAAGATTCAAAAAGTCATATATATTATTCAGGATGTAATAAATATTAACAAAAAGTCATATAAGGCATCATGAAGCTATAAATAATATTCACGATGTCATATATCTTCACAGAAAGTCATATATATTATTCAGAATGTCATATATATTTACAGAAAGTTATGTTAGATATCAGAAAGTCTTATATAATGTTCAGATGTCATATATATTCACAAAAAGTCATATATATTGTTCAAGATGTCATATATATTGTTTAGAATGTCATATATATTTACAGAAAGTCATATATATTGTTTAAGATGTCATATATATTCATAGAAAATCATATCAAGCCTTGGAAAGTCATATATATTGTTCAGAAAGCCATAATATATTCATAAGAAGTCATAATAACCATAGGATATCGTATAAAGAAATAAAAAGTCATAAATATTATTTAGGATATCACAGAAAGTTATAAATATAGTTTAGGATGTTATATATACTCATAGAAGGACATATAAGGCATTATACAGGGAAATGGTATTTTCATCATCAAAAATCTGACGAAAAAGAAATGTTGAGCAGCATTAAATATTCTTCCATTATTACTTCCGCTATGTGATCTAAGATGATTGAATGATGCGCTCCACGTCAATTTTGCTTCACCACACACGGTGCACAAAGACTTTCTCATTCTACTGGTTGGTTGAGTGTACCTTGGATGCTAACTCTGTGTTTAGTTGAGGTCATAAGACGGTAGATGGATAAAGTTGAAATGAAAAAGGAGGGATTGTCCATCCACCTTGGCTCACCAATTTGCTTCCTCCTAATTTGGATGGATGCAAGAAAAGAAGGATGGAACTTTGATGCAATGAAATTTATGACAAGACAATCATTGGTGCAAATTTATAAAAAAAATATATTATCATAGATAAACGTGAAATATGCTGGCATCTCAAAATCCACTCTATTGGTGCATGAGGCACTAGATTGCTAGATCCCATGCATTAGCTACATGTGAGATTGTAGTGTAAAGAGTGATTTCTAATTTGAATTCAGTAATTGGAAGAGGATGAGGTGGAGGGGCTTTGATATGAGGGTTTGGGGCTAGGGAGGTGGGAGGTGATTATGGCGTGCTGAGGGTTTTGGAATGCATACTGAAACTTCTCAATTTTCTACTGACACTCATTGGCTTGGCAATGATGGGGTATGGGGTGTACTTATTGGTGGAGTGGAAGAAGATTTCTTCTCAATTTCTTCGCCGGCCCATGCTTGTAGTTGTTACTCTGTCCCAAAGTATTCTCGATAAACTCTTGAATGCTTGGTATGGTTCCCGTGACCTATCTATCTTTGACACTGGGTTTGTTAAATGGAAAGTTTGATATGTGCTTCTACATACCATGATCACTTCGAGAGGGTCAGCCTCTAATAGAAAAGAAAAAGAGGAGGAAGAAAAAATAGATTTAGCACAAATACAGACCCAATATTCCATCTAATTATTGTCAAGATTATATAAACTAATTGAGACCCAATATTTCATCTATTACTTCATACTTAATTTAGCACAAATACAAAATAAATATAATACCAAATAGACTATATGATTCTAAATGATATTAGTACTAAAATAAGAGAAGCTAAAAAGTAAATCCCAATAGATGATAATATCAGTACTAAACTAAGAGAAGCTAGGAAAGAAATCCCAATTTATTTTTGTTGAAGGAAATCCTAATTTATTCTTATTATCAAAATTGGATTCCTATCAAAGTTTTAATTTTATGTTGGTTGATGTGATAAATTCTGCTTTAGCTTAGTGTCATCAAAACTATAGCTTGTAATGATATGTAAGAAAAAAAGACTTTATTTGTACGGCCTTTTTCATTTTGATAAAGTGAGGATGGTTAATGATAATATTAGCAATTGGACAAAATGTGAATGCATTATAGATTGGGATACAAATATTACTTTTATTATCGAGTAGTCCAGTTCTTGTCCCTCTTATGTTATTGATATAAACCTTTAACACGATACGCTTTCATGTGATAAACTAAAATGACTAGTACATTATGCGTATTTTTGGAATCAAATGAATCTTAGTTTATGGGAGTTTTCAATTTCTGATACTAAAATCTATTTATATTGAGCATGGAAAGCAATTTTCATATTATATCTTTGAAAATAAACAAATATCAAACTAGATATTCTCAAAGGCAGTTCAACATATATATAGGAGAAAAGGCTTGCTTATGTTTATAACTAGAGGAAACTTTAGAGACTTATCCCTCAACCACTGTTTCTTATGTCATAGCTGATTATGCATTTATATTTGTAGGAAAAAGTCTTGAATATACATAATGCAACCCTCAACCCTTTTTCTTTTGGACTTAACCCTCATATTTGTGTTGCATATTTTCTCCAATTCAATGCATTAAATAGGTTTCATTTTTTATTCTAGCAACCATTCAAGCTAATGTTAATGCCTTTGTAAGCATTCAAGCAAGTTAGCATAGTATAAAAGTTCATCCATGATGGTTTAATATGTTTCTGATAATAGAAATATAAACTCTATAATGCTTGTCAAAGATTGCTGTGTAATGCCATATTTTTTAAACAATAGCTTATCTAATAGTATATTGTGTTGTAGGATTTTTTACTAAATTAATATTTTTTTAAAATTAATTATTAAAATAATATTGGTTACAAACTATTTACTAAAATACTATCCCAAACAAAGTTGTCCTATCATAGGATGATTTTCTTTGCTAACTTTGCAAGCTTCTTGCTGACTTGGCATGTTGAGGGTCATTTGTCGTCATATTGTAAGGCGACTAAGATAGTCACCCTATCATAAGGTGACTTATAGAATCATTCTATAGTAGAACAACTCTTTGGGACCATTTTTTGAGTGCAGCCAAGACAACTCGAAAGCACCTAAGACCATGGCTATCGAAGAGGAAGTTGAGGACTTTGAGTGTCTCTAAGACACCTTTAAACCCCATCCTGAGAGCACTCAAGACGAAATCACACCACGACTCTTCTTCATCCGGCCTTCTCTCGCTTCAGCGAATCGCACTTCTCTCTGGCGGATCTTCTTTGTTTAGCTACCAACCCTTGACCTGATCTCTTATGGCATAGCTTCACATAGGGCGGCTCTTCTTCATCTAGTTTAGCATAGGGCATCCTTTGAGCATGGTAAATCACCCTAATTTCATGGTCACTCTCCCCAATTTCATCCCACAAATCCTTGCTGCACATAAACACAATCATCACTCTTTTCATACTGTATTTTAGAGATCAAATTTAAGCCTAGGAAAAGCAAAGACCGAAATATATTTTCATCCCCAATTTCATAGTGCATTTTCATCCCCAATTATATTTAAGCTTAGGAAAAGCAAAGACGCAAATATTGTGGTGGATTATTTTTATAAACATAAAAATGATTGCATGAAGCTTTCTTGACCTAGAGCTTTGCTCCACAGATTTACTCATTAATTTGTCTAAAAATTATTAAAGAATAAGTTGGGGACATAAAGTTGGAGGAAGAAGAAGTTGGGGATAGGAAGTTGGAGGAGCATAAGCATCAATATCCAATGGGAGGAGCATAAGCATCAAAAATCTCCACTAGAATACCAATCCCATCTAACCATTTTGAGTATCTAATAGAGGCAAAGAATGCAGGGCATCAAGATGTTAAATTATTCATCTAATCTTCTTGAGTACCTAAATTATTCCATCTAGATTCTTATTTCATTATGTACTTAGAAAAGTTTCATAGTTTTTTAGAAAAGTTTCTTCTAAATCCATGCAAGTCTAAGACTTATCATTGTTATCTTATATTTAGACTCTTACAATTTTATATGTTTATGCAATTACTTATCATAATAATTTTTGAAAAATAGATCTAAGATTTATCACTGTTATTTTCCATTGGGATGAGAGGATTAGTCATGACACTAATGATGCATATTATGATGGTGGAAGGATTCGAATGTCCATGATAGACCATAACGCAACATATTAAGAGCTTGTGTGGGTATGCTATACTATCACTGGATGGAACCCTAATTAATATGAAGTTTTCTTAATATATAGATTTCTAATTTATACTACTGGACAATATTTGGTTGTATCTATTGAAGATGATCAGAGTATGTACACCATCTTGGGCATCCCATCATGGGAGTTTTTCTGACGGTTGAAATTTTTATCGAGCTAGCGGCGATAGGAGTTTTCGGTGGTGGTGAACAGCATGTAAGTGTGTCTCAGTCTATATTTGCTCCACTTGCACAGTCTGGCATGGGGGGATCTCCACTGGATGCACCTCTAATGGCCGATTAAGATGCGGGGGCTGGTCCTAGTTATGTAACAGCTACCATGGAGCCTGCGGAGCATGAATGTAATGATCTTATACCACTTAATCAGCTGCATGCATGCTATGCCCGAGTTGGAGGATTGGGAACCACAACGGTCGATACAACTTTGTTTGAAAATGAAGCAGCTGCTAGCTATGATTCTAATCCTACTGATGACGAAGATGAGGATGACGATGCAGAGTATGATGATAGTGGGGAGTTTAGTGTGGAAGAGGATGTCCCATCACACGAGGTGCCTTTTGTTCTTGAATTTGGGCTGGTTGATGCATTCGACGATGATGAGGCCACATCCCATGGAGCATTGCTGGAACATCCATTCTTTGGTGGGAATGAAGAGTTAAGAAAGGGAATGGTATTTGGGTCAGAAGACCAGGTCTAATGCACCATAAAATTGCTATTTGCACTCACTATCCTTTCAAAGTCATCGAATCAGATAGGATTAAATAAAGCATCATGTATAAACAGTCTGATAGTTACAATTGGCATCTCTGCGCATACTGTCGAATCAAGACAAGCGATGGGAGATTATGGAATATAAAGGACTACACATGTGCTTGAATACAGATGTGATATGAGATCATCCACAACTTGATTCATGCATGATTGCCGATATTATTAGAGGATCAGTTTGGATTGAGATCCATATCCATATCAGCTTACTAGGCTTACATATGTGATACATGACAGTGCGTGGCATCTTACGGAAAGACGTGGCTGGCTAAATAACTTATTATTAGCAAGTTGTTTGGAGAAAGGATGGAGTCTTACAACATATTGGGTCCTTGGCTAGCTACAATTTATCGTGCCAATGAGTGGACTGCGATAGATTTTGCAAAAATTCCTATGATAGAGCCAAACATAGAGGTATTCCACCGATTTTTTGGGCATTCGGTCTATGCATTCGAGGCTTTCAGTTTTGCTCACTTTATCCAAACTGATTTCTCATTTTATTCAATTTCTGCTCGAACATGATCATGTTTGGAGTTAGGAAGGTCGACATTGTGCTGAAGAAGGAATTTTGGGAGCCAAAGGTATGCCTTTGATATAAAATAGTCATGTCTATCATGTATCAATTTCTTCCAATCTGCAACCACAAATTCTTGCTTCATAATAGTTCCTTTACCCCATCTTTCCCTTTCTTATATGATTTGGAGTGCAATTTTTTACAAAACCAAAATCATGCTTGGTGTTTGGATGTTGCCAAGGTATGGCATAGGGTAGAGTATCAAAGTTGCCCTATCGTAGGGTGACTTAGAGAGATGCCCTTTGATTGAGCGACTCATCTATATAGTCACCTTATGATAGGCCAACTCTTTGACACTGCATTATTTTTGTAAATAGTTTGGAAGGAGAATTATTTTAGTAATTTATTTTTATAAAAATATCATTTGGATAAAAAAGCCTTATGTTGCATCCAAATGCTTTTTGTAGAAGCAAATTTGAAGAATATGCTGTCATGAAATGGATAAGCCGTTTGTCTGCCATCATTAGCTACCATTTAGCAAGCCAGTTGAGGAAGCGGAATATTTGCCACCATCTAGAAAACAAATCATTCATATTATTTTTTGCTTCAGTAAACCTTCACAGCAAGTCCCTTGCTGGACCTTATCTTAAAGCTCCGTAACTGGATCTAAGACCTAGATTACTTAAAATAGAATTCTAAAAAATGATGCTATCTTCTCTACAAGTGCAAGTTTCAGATTCTCTGATGCAACAGTAAGAGTTTGAAAGCTGCAATTTTTTACAATATGCAACCACAAATCCTTGCTTCATAATAGTTCCTTTACCCCATCTTTCCCTTTCTTATATGATTTGGAGTGCAATTTTTTACAAAACCAAAACCATGCTTGGTGTCTGGATGTTGCCAAGGTATGGCACAAGGTAGAGTATCAAAGTTGCCCTATCGTAGGGTGACTTAAAGAAGTGCCCTTTGATCGAGCGACTCATCTATATAGTCGCTTTATGATAGGGCAACTCTTTGACACTGCATTATTTTTGTAAATAGTTTGGAAGGAGAATTATTTTAGTAATTTATTTTTATAAAAATATCATTTGGATAAAAAAGTCTTATGTTGCATCCAAGTGCTTTTTGTAGAAGCAAATTTGAAGAATATGCTGTCATGAAATGGATGGGCCAGTCTTCCGTCTGCCATCATTGGCTACCATTTAGTGAGCCTAGTTGAGGAAGCAAAATATTTGCCACCATCTAGAAAACAAATCACTCATACTATCTTTTGCTTCAATAAATCCTTCTCAGCAAGTCCCTTGCTGGACCTTATCTTAAAGCTCCTTAACTGGATCTAAGACCTAGATTCCTTAAATAGAATTCCAAAAAATGGTGCTATCTGCTCTGGTAGTGCAAGTTCCAGATTCTCTAATGTAACAATCTGAAAGTTTGAAAGCTGAATCAGATCGAGGACACTTCTCGGCTAAAATTTTATTTTTGTTTTGTTTTTTTTGCTACTTTTTAAGGTGCTGAACAACACTTGTAAATATGTCTCATTCTAATTATGATACTGCTATACATATCCGGTAGAAAATGCAACTTTGGTGGATTTTTTTTCTTTATCCATATATATTCTGTCACGATAAGTTACTAATAGAACTCTTCTTTAGTTTTACTCACAATATGATGCTTTTGCAGGTTCATTTACTTATTCATCGGTATTGGAGTTATTCTCTTTGTCATATCTTGCGCCGGATTGTATTAGAGTACCTTATTTTTTATAATTAACAAGTCTCCATGAATGGATGCTACCTATCTTTTGTATCCTTGGTTCTTGAAGACTGATTTTAATTATATCTTTAATTTTGTAGTTGTTTTTGTTAATTATTATCACTTCCTTGTTTCTCTTGCAAGCTGCAGGCTTTCATATTCTTTGATCCTTTTTTGTATTTCAGCTGGAAGGATGTAGACCTTTTTTTTGAGAAATAAGTGAAGAGCTAGTGAGAAAAATAGATTTGCTTTCCCAATATTGAATTTGTTGCTGGAAACATGGTTTCTTAGAAACAAGAGCACCTGTTCTAATGGAGAAGAAGACAAAAAATCTGATGGTTCGTCCGTCAATGGTAGGCCGGTGGGCCGTGGAGGGTGCATTGGTGCGGCGGCTCGTTATCCTTCCTAGGTGACCGTTGAGAGCGGGAGGTATAGGCTTTCATATTCTTTGATCCCAGCTGGAACGATGTAGACCTTTCCATTTTGATATAGTTTATTTTCTAACTTTCTTGTTATAAGTGACAAAGCTTCTGGCGAGCTAATTAGCTGTAGAACAAGGAGTTTCAAAAAAATAGATTTCACCAATATTGGCTGCTAATGTGGATAATATACAACTTTCGTTGGCTTAGAAACATAAGAGCATGAGAGAAGAGACAAAAAAGATGGTCGTCCGTCAATGGTAGTGGGCCGTGGAGGGCGCACGGTGCGGCGGCTCGTTATCCTTCCACCGTTGAGAGCGCGGAAGGTGGGCCGGTGGGCTGGAAGGATGTAGACCTTTTTTTGAGAATAAGTGAAGAGCTAGTGAGAAAAATAGACCTGGCTGGTGGTTTCTTAGAAACAAGAGCATGGGAGAAGAGACAAAAAAGATGGTCGTCCGTCAATGGTACGCCGGTGGGCTGTGGAGGGTGCACGGTGCGGGGGCTTGTTATCCTTCCATCGTTGAGAGCGGGCATGCCAACAAGTACGCCCTAGCAGGCACCCACACCTACCATCGCAACGCAATCCGAACGGCGAAGCTGCTCATCGCCCCCGCTAGGGTTACAAGCTCTCGCTAACCGAGCTCGACCGATGTACGGCGCGGTTCTTTTCTCTGTTAAATCATTATATTATTTTGTAAACCGGCGATGTGGGACTAAATAGAGCGGCTCCCCCGCATAATTATCTCGTGAAGACGCTTCAGAAAGAAAACCTAAAACCCTCCGATCAAAACCCTCCCTTCGCTCAGGTTTCGACTACCGTTACATCGTCTGTTATCTTCTTCTTCTTTTTGTATTAACTGTTTGAGTTCTTTTTTGGATTAATTGATTCTGTTTTAGATTTAATTGTTAAAGGATCGTTGTTCTTGTTCTAAACTTTCGTTTGATCATGATCGGGCGCACGTTTCCTCTTTATGATCAGATAAATCTCATCGACAGCGTGCCTGAAGGTCAACTTCGCTTCCAACGATATTTTATCCCATATCATTATATTCTGATGATCCTTGCTTTTCTCTTTTCTTTTCGAATATTTTTTATATTAATTTCAAGTGAGAGATTATGATACACGTATGGAATTGTAACATTAGGGTTTAAGAGAAAGTGATGATTTTTAGGTTAACGGAGAAGAGGAAAGCTTAATCATCGCGACGATTCTATTTCTTCTTGTGAGCGAATTTAGCCTTACCGTCTGATGATCTAGTTAATTTTCTGTAAATTTCAGTGACATTTTATAATAAGTGATTTTTATTGTATTTGGTAAATTTAGGGTTATGAGAAAGTTAAGATTTTTAGGTAAAAGGTGAGATCATGAAATTTTAATTATAATTTCTTGATGTTTCTAAGTTGTTGCGAGTCAATTGAGCTTATGATGTTTGATCAAGAATTGCAAATGTTGTTTCAAATTAAGCCTCCCATGGGAACAATATATGTAGAGACAGTAAAAATTTGATTTTGAAGAATTTGATGACCCTCTGCTGCTTTGGTATCTCTTTGCCAGATTAAATATTTTTTTCTGTTCCTTTTTCTAGGTATTCTGACACAGGATTTACAGTTAATGGTATAGAGTATGAGGGGAGCTTGCTTATTGTAGAGAGCAAGGTTATGTCATGGGCCCCAAAAATTTTTTCAGAGATTACTTCTCAAAGGCAGATTGGAAAGTTGCTTATCATCTATCATCAAAAGAAGAAAGACGTTTATCTATTATATTGTTTAAGAGGTGATTTCTGGCCATGTGGTTTGTTGCATTATCCATCTGTCATGTGACTACATAGTTCACAAGACAGGAATTTACTTGTTCTTGGTACGTTGGAAGTTGGTTTGGTCATGATGGAATTTGATATCATTTATTCTTCGAGCAGCAAGATATTATAATTTGATAGGATAGAATTTATGAATATTGACCACTTCGAGGGGGTCGTTCCTCTAAGCCTAAAGGCAGAAATATTTCATTATTTGAATGAGTTGCTCATAGGGTTTACAACTTATTAATCAAATAGCAAGCTAAATAAGGAAAATAGCCTACCTAAAAAATAGATTAATCAGCTTGGTTAGTGTGGGCTGAACTTCTGAATCAGCTGTGTATCATTCCCCCATCCTTAATAGCAATTTTGTCCCCAAGGTTGTAAAGCCACAAACTTTGGAAACTTCTCTTTGATTGCATGATACGGCTCCTATGTAGCATCTTCACTTGGCAAATTAGCCCATTGAACCAAAATTTCAGCTATCATCTGATTATATTGCTTCACCATTCTCCGATCTAATATTGCTTGAGGCTTAAATTTAATTTCTCCATTAGAAGAGATCTTGCGCAAATGTCGTTGAGGGATGATGTTATCACCAAATTTTTTTTTTTAAGACAAGAAACATGAAAGACATGGTGGATTTTTGAATGCTATGGTAGATCAAGGCGGTAAGCAATAAGACTAATACATTCCAACACCTTGTATGGGGCATAGAAGCCTGGGGACAACTTCATAGAGGTACGGACATTAATAGAGACTTGCTTGTAAGGCTGCAAATGAAGAAAAACCAAATTTGCAACTTCAAATTCCCATTCGCTTCGATGTTTATTGGCTTGATATTTCATTCGAGCTTGAGCTTCCCTTAGATCATTCTTGAGAAGCTGTAAAATCCTATCTCGATCATGTAGGTCTCGATCTATCTTATGCACCTTTGAAGAGGCATGTGAATAGCTAGTAATGATAGGTGGTGGGCACCCATAAATGGCCTTGAAAGGACAAAGGTGGGTTGCCAAATAGTATGTAGCATCATAACACAATTCAGCCCATGGAAGCTAATGAACCCACTCCTTCGATCGATCACCGGTGAAGCATCTTAAGTAATGTTTTAGGTATTGATTTACCATTTTGGTTTGACCATTTGATCATGGATGGTAAGCAGTACTCATCTTGAGTTGGGTGCCCTACAAATGAAACAACTTTTGCCAGAACTTTCTAGTAAAAATTGAATCACGATCGCCAATAATGGATCTCGGCATGCCATGGAGTTTTAAGATATTTTCAACAAAGACTTGAGTAATGACAGAGCTAGTGTAAGGATGAGATGTTGGGCAAAAGTGAGCATACTTGGTCAAGCGATCTACCACCACCAAGATTGAAGTTCTCCCGTGTGACAGTGGCAATCCTCAATGAAGTCCATAGATATATTTGACCAAACTTCTTCAAGAATAACCAAGGGCTGGAGGAGGCCTGGAGTCATGATAGTTTTTCCTTTATTTTTTTGATAAACTTCACACTCAGCAACAAATTATTTGATCTCCTTTTTCATTCCCTTCCAATCGAACATTTAAGATACACGCTTATATGTGCGAAGGAAGCCTGAATGGCTAGCTGCCGGTGATCCATGGAGTTCTTGCAAAATGATCATCTTTTGAATAGAATTAGACGTTAAAACAAGCTATCCTTTGTAATGCAAGTCCACCGAATCCCATGAATAATGAGGAATTGATTCTAGAGCTTGCAACAATCGCTGTATGATGCCTTGAGAAACTATCTTTCGCCAACTCCTTCCGAATCTCTTCAAGATTGTTACATAAAGGCATTGACATCGCAGCTAGCTCTCCCTGCTTGGGGATGCGAGATAGAGCATCAGCCACCACATTTTCTCACCCCTTTTTATACACTATCTCATAATCATAACCAAGCAACTTTGTAGCTCACTTTTGTTGGTTTATGGAAGAGATCCATTGCTCCAAAAGATGCTTCAAAGTTCAAACTTTTGTGATATGTTCGAATTTGAAAATGCCTTCCTATGAGATATGGTCTCCATTTCGTGATAGCATGGACAATCGCCATCATTTCTTTCTCATAAACAGACAACTTCTGATGAGTCGATGATAGGGCCTTACTAGTGAATGTCAATGGTCTCCCATCTTGCATGGGGACTCCTTCGATCCCTACACCCAAAGCATCAGTCTCGATTATGAACATCTTGGTGAAGTCGGGTAAAGCCAACACTAGAGCAGATGCCATAGCCTACTTTAACTGATTGTTGAGAAGAACCTCCGGAAGCCATGGCATAAGATCCCAAATCTGAAATGCCCAATCTTTTTTTTGTCCGCGGGTGAGGACCATCCACAAAACAAGATCGTTACTGCTCTGATACCAAGTTGATAGGATCCTAAGATCCTATCATTGAAATTTGGTGAAATCAAAGAAAGAAAGGGAAAGAAAAAGAATTTGTGAATGTTGACCACTTCGAGGGGGTCGTTCCTCCAAGCCTAAAGGCAGAAATATTTCATTACTTCAATGAGGTACCCATAGGGTTTACAACTTATTAACCAAATAGCAAGCTAAATAAGGAAAATAGCCTACATAGGAAATAGATTAATCAGCTTGGTTGGTGTGGGCTGGACTTTTGAATCAGCTGCATATCATAATTTCTTATTTGATTTGATTAATCTTGTAGTTATCTGGGTTTCTATGTCCAAGTTCTTGACCTTCTAGCTAATTCCATATGTATGTTTCTTCAGCTGCCATTTATTCTACTATTTTTAGACAGAGGCTGGAATTTGGTAGTTCAATATATCTGATTTTTTACAAAATAAATAAATAAATTTAAAAAAAAAAAGAAAAACAACAACAACAATCAAACTCATTTTAACAAATTAATGAATCTAAATTTTTTTTAAATTTTTTAATAAGAACAAGTGCAGTCTATCCATATTTCAAATTCTGCAGCCTATTCTAGGTATTTGTTCTGCAAGCATTTCCCCTCCAATGGAGGTGTTGGAGGGAAATGAGGGGCTGGAGGGAACAGGGGTAGGACTGAGGGGATTGCTGGTCTTGGCATTGGGGCTTTGGAGGCGAAGGCGGTGGCATATAGGTGTAGGTGGCATCCTCGGAGATTTCGAAGGTACTGAGCTAGATGTGGGTCTTCTTCTAGGGTTCCTGGATCTTTGCCGTTAACTCCTTACAGCTGCTTCCTCAAAGCATGGAATCGCGCTTCCTTCACCTATCAGGCTCTGACTGTGACCATTGCTGTCATGGTGGTAGCTACTGCCTGCCCCTTTCTCATCATTGATCACCAAACCAGATGTGGGCTTCTTCTAGGTCTCCTGGATCTCCACCATGAATTGCCCCCACAGTTGCTTCCTTATACCATGAAATCGTGCCTTCACCTATCTGGCTTAGTCCATGGCTACCATCGTCATCGCTGTTGCTGCTGCTGCATGACCCTTTCTAATTGCTGATCAAGATTCTAAGGATGGAAATCCACATAGATGAGGCTAGGAGAGGTGTGGGGGGTGGTTAGGGATAGAGAAGAGGTATATATTTTGATTTAATTACAAAATATTC
The DNA here is from genome assembly GCA_006176705.1 of Cocos nucifera. Lineage (NCBI taxonomy): Eukaryota > Viridiplantae > Streptophyta > Magnoliopsida > Arecales > Arecaceae > Cocos > Cocos nucifera. The sequence continues at coordinate 16,437 of QRFJ01004015.1, read as the reverse complement.
AATTGTAATGATCTGATCCTTCAGTTATCTGGTCATCCATGTTAGACCATTCTTGAATCTATGGTCAATATCATGGAACTGTAGGAAGGTTAGAAGCACCATACCGAAACCCTTATTTACACATTGTATGCCCAATTCCAGGTCCTATCGAGTCGAGCCTCATCGAGCCATTCTCCGGCTCACCTTGAAATTAACTTTGAGCCAGAGATTCAAGTTCAGGTTTGGCTCGATTATTCTCAAACCTAGCCTAATGAAGCTTACATTTTAGCTAAGCTTGAGCAAAATTAGAGTAGCTTGAGCCTAACCTGAGTAGCTCAGATTTTTTGACAACCTTGTTAACAACCATTAACTTGGGATTTTTTTTTATAATATACATTATTTAGCAATTTAATCATTTTTGTGGGATTTCAGATTCTTGTGATACTAATGTTCTATCGTATAAAAATATTGTTCTATCGAAGTCTCTTTACATTCAAAGCTGTCATTTGCAATGTTGGAACTTGTTCACTATATTTTTGCAGCCATTCTGGTTTCCACCATTCAATTTATATTTAAATTTTTTGATTTAAGAAATCACAGATATAAAATACAAAAAATAGAGATTTGGCTTACACTGTGAGTTTCTTTTGATTGCTTGATGTTGTTGATGTCTTGATGTGTTTCCCTTTTATGGTGTAGAGGCACTAACTATATGAAAATGTACTGGTTTTTTTGTGTAATGATGACGAACCCTTAAGTTCAATATGATGTACTTTATTTTTCAAATATTTCCATGTAAAGTTTTGACTGTGCTGTGATATACTGGTTATGACCCATGAAAATAAGTTTGATAGAAGATTCAAGATCATAATACTGAGTAGCCATTCAGTCCTCTTATTAACTTTCCATATTATTGCCCTTTGTCATTCAGGTATCATTAGGACAATTGATGCTTGCCTCAACATTTGTTCTAGTTGGGGACCATTACCAGCTTCTGCCACTTGTTCTGGTTCATTCCACTTTTCATGCTATATACTTTTACAACCTTTTCTTGAATTTTTCAGCTGAATGGATGTTGCTTTCTGTTTTCCTAGAGTACAGAGGCTTGGGAGAACGGAATGGGCATTAGCTTGTTTTGCGGGTCATCAGGAGCGCATCCTGAGGCAATTTCGGCCTTGCAGTGCCAGGTTCCTTCAAATGATGTTTCCCATTTTTTTATATTAAAGATGACTTGATGCTTCATGCTTGATATCAAAGCTAGAATAGTTAATGAGCTAGGTCTTCCTTTTGCTTTCAGTACCGCATGTGTGCTGGTATAATGGAACTGTCAAATGCACTAATTTATGGGGACAGATTATGCTGTGGTTCATCTGAGATAGCAAGTGCCAAGCTCAAGTTTTCTAGCACAGGAACCATCACATTGTGGCTAAAGGAGGTAAAATCAACTTTCTTTCTGGTTCTCATATGGAATTATAAACAACGTAAATCAACTTTGGTTCTGTTTCTTGTGCGGAGTTATCATCTAAGACATGCTTCATCTATTCAAGAAATGTTGAAATTAAGAATTTATGGTTCTCAAGAGCTCCAAATCTGCCGATGTTTCTCCTAGTTCTTCATTTTCAAATTTTTTAACCTCTATTGTAAGTTGATCTTTTGATGGATACATACCTCAGTAAAATACTGTTGGAGGGAAAGATGCTGCACGATTGATGGTATAGGGTTACCAATTTAATGACCTCTTTCATGAAAATAAAGTGATTTGAACTTTACAAGTCAAGCCTTTTAGGGTTTCCACCCATCATTTTCATTCTCTTATAGAAATGGCATTTAAACATGACAGGAAATTGATCACAACTACCGGTAATATCCATAGTGGTACATAAAAAAACTTTAAAATGGTAATCTACATAAAAAACTTTAATTTATCAACACAGGTTGGTGGGAATTTTGTTTTCATTTTTTGATTACCATATATCCGCTAAATAGAGCTTGATATTGGAATGAAATCCTTCAGATCGGTTGCCTGCTTTGGAGGCAAAGAACACAATACTGTGAACGACCCTACAGAAGCATTTATTATTTCAGAGGTATGAAACTTAACTTTTATTTCTAACTTTTATATCTATCTTTGCCTTTTTGGATATTTAGTGAATTTGGCTTGAAATTTTTATATTCATTTGTGTTATTTTACAGATCACGAGAGAATTAGTGAAGACAGGCATCATTGGAGATGAAATTGGTATCATTACCCCTTACAACTCTCAGGTCAATCTCATTCAACAAGTTGTTGGTGCTTCTGTTGAGGTTCAGACAATTGACAAATACCAGGTTACAGTTTGGAACTCGTAAGATAAATTTTTGAAGCATCTGTTCTTGTAGATTGTTATATTTTCCAAAGTTTTCTGACAACCATCAACTGGTTACTTCGGTTAATTGATTGTTTGTGTTAACAGTGAATTAAAAGCATAAAATACCCATCGACTGTGTTCAATATTTGTGTCATGATAAGATTGGATGTCACCGACTGTTTTGTTGTCTGGTTTGAGGCATGCCTTTTTCACTTGAGTGGAATGTGCTTGTGTTGAAGTTGTCCATTGTAGGTTGGACCGTTGTTTTCCCCATTCCCACTAGTTGAGAATGCAAGATAAGACTGTTTTCATTTAACATGGTCATTTGGTGATTTTAGCTTTCAACTTGATGTTATGACCCAAATCTTTTTGTTTCTGAGTGCCACTGGCCTGGCTCATCCAATTTCTTACATCACATATGGTATTGTTCGAGCAGGGAAGGGACAAGGATTGCATATTATTATCGTTTGTACGATCTAGTGAAAACTCGAGAGCCTGCACTTCCTCCTTGCTTGGAGATTGGCACAGGATCAACGTTGCCCTCACACGTGCAAAGGTTGGTGGAACCATGGCAACCCAATCTACTCCCCTCATTCCCCACCCTTTTCTTTTAATATATATATGTATATATAAATCATTTTCAACTACTCTGATTTTGAATGTTTCCAACATTTGTTAATTTCACAACCAAGTTGATGGGTAGAGACCGGACTGTTAGTAATTTCGATACTAAAGTGACAATGCTAAATGATGGTACTTGTAAAAGAAAACTAGCAAGATTATCTTTTTGTCACATGTAAATTTTAATCATATTGTAAAAGGTGATGCTACTGATATCTGTTTACATCTTTATTTCTCACTTAAATGCAAGTGTCATGCACATATTCTGTTATGATTTCCATTTCTGTGCTTATTTGACATGCTCGGAGGTTGCTATGATGCTTTTTGTGGAACAGAAAAAGCTGATCATGGTCAGGTCCTGCAAAATCCTCTCAAGAGTTCCATTGCTGAGGCTAGTGATAGAGAAGGTGGACGAGCAAGGTGGCATTATTCAAATATCAGGTAAAGATACCCATCACTTGAAGGTGCTGATAAGTGCTCCCAGATGAGTGTATCATAATCATGTATCTGCCAAAAAAAAAAAAAAAAGTTCACATTTTTTTCCTTAATGCGGAAATCCAATTTTGTTAGCAGGCAATGCTCCTGCAATTGTATTAATCAATGTGGTCAATCTGTAATTGTATTATTTTTCTTTATATTTATTTTTGATTTCTAACCGACTTGGAAATATTTGTCATGCCGATCATGTAGAAATTGTAATTTGGCCTTTGCAAAGTGACTTCAATTTCTGGGATGCAGTTCTGTTGGAAGTTTTGGTTGTTTCCCAGTAAAGGCTTTTAAGTGCACATCCAGCCGTATAGGCTTATTTTGGTTGTGCACTAAAAACATCTTGAATGCTTGTTCAGGATCCAAGAAATCCAAGATATAACTTCTGACCAGGCTTTTGGATGAGATCTTGGATCATTACAAAAGATTATCAGGGTGGCTCCATGATTCGTGTATGACATGTTGAAGCACCTGTTCTTTTGAGGATGCCCATGCACCAATCACTGTAATTGTGACTAAATTTGATTGGATTTGTTCTTGGATATCTTTAGAAAGTCAAGGAACAAATAAAAAAAGGTATTTGCTAGCCTTTTGGATGAGGTTTTGGCTTGCACTAGATTACAGATGTAAGGCAGCTTTTTCAAACAAGGATTTGAGTTGTTACACTTGCCTGGGCAAATAAAATTTAAGATATATCCATCTTAAATCAGTAACTTTCAAGAGTGTCATGAACGAGTTATTCATGAATTGCTAAAGAATGATAAATATTTGATTAGTTCATAAATAATTGTAATATTTGGAAAATCTCAAAGAATCAGTTGGCTGAGGCAGGTTGCCTCACGGTCGCTGGCTAAGATTTAGTTCCCGGTAGCTCGCAGGCTAAGCAATTAGCTGGGTGGTAGTTCTAGGTAGTCCTGTGGCTCGGCAATTAGATGTTGTTCACTTTATAAGCTATGTTTGTTTGTTTTTTCCTTTTTGGTTTTTCAGTTTTTGGGTAAACTTAATGACCATTCTTGGATGGCTTGTCAAGCAGTTGGTATCGGTTTTGGTTATGCTTGGAGATTGCCCCAAAAACTTATCCAGCCCTTTAAAACATTTTGCTTAATGGCCTTGCAGATTGTGGCTTTGTAATGTGAAGAACTTATTTTATGCTTTGATTATGCTTAGAGATGAGATGCCAAAGCCAGCAGTCGTGGCAATTTCTTTCAAAATGTTGCGACTTCGTGCATGTTTTAGCGGGAAAATGAGCCTCAAATGAAAGAACAAATGAGACCTCGATGACTTGTTACAGAAAAACTAAATTGGTCTGACAAGTCCGAATCGCTCTTTGATGGATGGTGATCGCATGGGATGGCCTTTTAAGTTCTGTCTATTATAGGTTTGTGTGATGGTGATCTGATGGTCTGACTTGTGGAACAGGCAAGTCGGCAAGTCCACCAAGACGTCTCATGTCATGCCTTCGTAGAGACGGGAGACGGGTGATTAAGTTTAAAAGTAACGTACATGTCCAGGATGGCATTGGACCGAATTTGAGATGAATTTTTAATTATTTAAATTTAAAATTAAATATTTGATAAATTATTTAAATTTAGTTTTAATATTATTAGGATTGAATTTTTTTTATCCAAATTTATCTCAATCGGATATCGGATAATTCAAATTTACCCGAACCAAATCCAATTGAATCACATTTAGTATTTTTTTTCATTTCAGTAAACTCTAAAATCATACCATCATTTCATAAATCAAACAAATAAAGTTCAACAATATCTAGCTCCATGTTCAATCAAAATAAAATTCAAACTGACTTAAGCAAATAAAATTCAATAACACTTAGTTCAATAATAGTTAATTCTATATTTAATAAAAATAAAATTTAAATATAATATAGATTTAATAGATCAAAATATTCAATAATAAGAGAATAAAAGAAAGAGAGAAAGAGAGAAATGAATGAATAAGTTAGAATTTAGTAAGTGATAATTGATAAAATATATTTAATATAATATATATATTTTTACAATGCTAAAATAGTTTAGGCCAGATTTGGATCGAATGCATAATTATCCAGTCCCGATTTGAACCCAAAGTTAAGTATTCGGATTTTACCCAAACACGGTCCAAACCCAATCAATGCATGGACTATCCTATCAATCGGGTCAGGTCACGTTGGATACCCGCGGGCTTGGGTTTTATTGCTATCTCTATGCTCGTCTGAACATGCATTTGTCGCTTTGGTTGAGAGGTTGGAAGTTCCTTTTTTTTTTAATGAATTGAAGCTAGTCGAAGACCCATACGTCGCGTGGGACAGATAATTACGATCTATAATTATTAAAATATTTTAATAATAGATATTTATAATAAATAATTTTAATTTTTTTAATATTTTATTTTATTTATTATATATATTATATATATTTTTAAAATAGTCGGTTCTTCTCCACAATATATGTATATATACACACGTAAATCCCTCATGAAAGATTTTTATTAGCTGTGTGATTCCAATCAGAGATATGACATGCCAGGGTGGCTAGTTTTAAGTGGGAAGGGAATATTTTCTGGATTCTTTTTGGCCTATTGAATCTTCTCAGGTGATTAAGTTGTGGGAATTTTTTCTACAACTTTATCTAGTAATCAGGCGTATTAGCTCAATCTAGCCTTACCACACCATAGCTGGTTTATGCTTGCATCGGTGCAAATTTATAAAAAATTATTTTATCATAAATAAATATGAAATGTGCTGGAATCTCAAATTCCATCTTGTTGGTGCATGAGGCACTTGCTTGCTAGATCCCATACATTGGCTACGTGTGAGATCACAACATAAAGAGTGATGTTTTATTTGAATTCAGTAATCAGAAAAGTGCGAGGTAGAAGGTATGATAATTTGATTTTGCTGCATGAATCTTAAAGTGGCCAAAAAAAAAAAAAATCTTTCAAAAGAAGGTAGAGTCCTAAGACAAGAAGGACACTAGGGCTTTTATATAAAATCTTCATGTCCCCTCGATGGCCCCGTATCGGCCCATTAAAGTTGTGGCATGTATCCATCAAAAATTGGAGTCAGAGACATCCCCTAAAGCTTAACGTAAGAGTTGATCCCATCTTCTCTCTCTCTCTCTTTCCTATTTTTCTGTGATATTTAGCATTATCGTTGGTCACCAATCTCGTCGAAAAATTAAAAAAAAAAATATTTTATTTTTTTCATAATTTTATCCTTTTTTTCGGCCATCGACGTTATCATCCCTTGAAGATGAGCCCTAAGCCGAGTATGCCAGCCTTTTCATGATCCTCCATAGCAAGTCCACGATCATCGGCGAATGGCTGATTGCTAAAAACGAAGAAAAACCCAATGTCCTTTTTTTAATGAGCCCTTTTCTCATGATTTTTCGCCATTCGGTCCTTGCCGCCGATTGTCCTTTGCCTCACCATCGGTGATCATTTACTGCCGGACCTTCAACCGTGTCATTGCACATCGTTAGAGTACTAGCCGCTGCAAACCACCACCTCTCTTGTTCGGCCAAGAAAAGAAAGAAAAGAAAAGAAGAAGAGAAGAAAAGAAAAGAAAACGAAAAAGAAAGAGGGGAGTTCTCTCTTGCATCTCTCTAAAGATTCTCTTCCTTTCATATCTTTGTAGTACTTCTCTTTCCTACTTTCTCTCTCTAGATGATGATAGAATCTTAGATGATATTTTCTCTCACTATCTTCTCTCTCTTCATCCACTTTCTCTCTCTAAAAAGACCTATGGATAGGGATGGCAATCGGGTCGGATTGGATATAAATGGATTGGATCAGATACGGATTGAGTCAAAAAACTCTGAACTCGGATCTGACCTGTTTATTAAACAGGTCAAACTTTAAAATCCGAATTTGATCTATTTGATAAATAGGTTACTTGACCCAACCTATTTACAACTCGATTATAACCCGGTTAAAAAAAAAAATCCAACCTATTTACAACCTATTTAAAAAAATAAAAACTTGCTCCATGGCCTCCGCTCGACCACCCTTGCCGCATCTCTGCCCGACCATGCTCTTCGCCGCCTCTGGCTCTGCCTGACCAGAGCTCTCTTGGCTGCCTTCGGCTTCGATGCCCTATCCCGAACTCCGCTGCAATCCCTTGATGCAAACTGTTGGTGCAGAATCTGATTGACGCCGGATCGAGCTGGAGTCGAGAAAGACGAGGTCACCGTCGATGATCTGCAAAATAAAGTCCCATCCAGAGTCGATGGTGGTGGCTCCGTTAGGATCCTCCGACGATCAAGTTAGCTCTCCTGGCCAACAGAAATAGAGTGCTCAAAAAAGAGTTTGGCAGAGTTTTGGGAAGGAGAAGAGAGCTTAGAGAAAATGTATCTAGAGGATCCTTTTTTATAGACGAAGTCTGTAGCAGATTGATAGTGACAGCCGTAGCCATCTGGTAGCAGGCCGCTCGAGGCTTGGTGGAGTCTGTCATGGAGGAAGGCACCGCCTATCGTGCTGCCTGATGCTGCTTGTAGCAGATCGATGGCGACAGCCATAGCTATTTGGTACTGAGCCGCTTGGAACCACGTGGGGTTCGGTACGGAAAGGGAGAGGTGTCGTCAAACTGATAGTGACTATTCGTTGAGATTCAATAATCGAAGTTTGGAGGAAGCAGGCATTGGTCGGTGAAGAGCTTCGATATACATCAATTTCAGAGGAGTTCGGACTCCTAAAGGGGATTCGGCTAGAGGGAATCACCCGGAAGGAGTGCGAGCTAAAATCTGAAAGTAATCCACTGAAGGAATCCGACTGAAGGAGAAGTCCGGAAGGAGTTCGGCTCCTGAAAGAATCTGATTGAAGAAAAAATTTAGAAGGAGTTTGACTCCTGAAGAAATCTGACTGAAGAAAAAATTTAGAAGAAGTTTGGCTCCTGGAGGAGTCCGACTGAAGGAGAATTTTGAGAGGGGTTCGGCTCCTGGAGGAACTTGACTGAAGAAAAAATTCGAAAGAAGTTTGGCTCCTGGACGAGTCCCACTGAAGGAGAAGTCCGAAAGAAGTTTGGCTCCTGGAGGAACTTGACTAAAGGAGAAATTCGGAAGGAGTTCGACTACTGGAGAAATCCGACTGAAGGAGAAGTCCGGAAGGAGTTCGGCTCTTGGCGCAATTTGAATAAAAAATTTGGAAGAAATTCGGCTCCTGAAGGAATCCGACTGAAGAAGAAATTTAGAAAGAGTTCGGCTTCTAGAGGAGTCTGACTGAAGAAGGAGTCTGGAAGGAGTTCGATTCCTTACGAGACTTAACTGAAGAAAAAATTCAGGAGTTCGACTCCTGAAGGAATTCGACTGAAGGAGAAATTCGGAAGGAGTTCAGCTCCTGGAGGAGTCCCACTGAACGAGGAGTCCAGAAGGAGTTCGGCTCATGGTGGGACTTGACTGAAGGAGAAATCTGGAAGGAGCTCGGCTCCTGGAGGAGTCCGACTGCTGGAGGAGTTCGGCTGGGGTTCAGCCGCTGAGAAGTTCGGTTGGCTGGAGGAGTTCGACTAAGGTTTAGCCGCTACAGGAGTTCGGATGGAGTCTGACCGCTGGAGGAGAATTTTCGATCGAAGCTCTTTCATGATTACCGATTGCATTAGACTAAGCATCAGGCTGGACTTCGACGGGAGTGGAATTTATTCCCAATAATAGTCCCCCCCACTTTCGAGTTGAAAATTCGAAGAAAGGGAGTACAAAAAAGATGACTACTGAAGTCCTTTTCTAGGCTCTGCATCCATTGAGGTTGAAGCTCAGGAAAGATCTTGTCTCCAGCCGAGGTTGATGTTGAAGTGGAAGCTCGAGAGAGATTTTATCTCCAACTGAGGTTGAAGGAGATCTTATCTCCTGTTGACATTGATGCTCGGGAGAAATCTTCTCCCCAACCAAGGTTGAAGGAGATCTTATCTCCTATTGACGTTGATGCTTGGAGGAGATATTCTCTTCAGCCGAGGTTGAAGGAGATATTGTCTCCTGTTGACATTGAAGTTGAAGTTCGGAAGAGATTTTGTCTTCAGCCGAGATTGACGTTGATGCTCGAGGAAGATCTTCTCTCTAGCCAATGTTGAAGGAGATCTTGTCTCCTATTGATGTTGAAGTTGAAGCTCGGGAGAGATCTTGTCGCCAGTTAAGGTCGACGTTGAAAGTGGAAAGCTCGGGAGAAGATCTTATCTCCAAGCGAGATTGAAGGAGATCTTATCTCTGTCAACGTTGAGTTAGAGCTCGGGGGAGATCTTATCTCCAGCTGAGGTTGAAGGAGATCTTATCTCCTGTTAATGTAGATGTTGGAGCTCGGAGGAGATCTTATCTCCAACCGAGGTTAAAGGAGATCTTATCTTCTGTTGATGTTGATGCTCGGAGGAGATCTTCTCTCCAGTCGAGGTTGAAGGAGATCTTGTCCCCTGTTGATGTTGAAGTTGAAGCTCGGAGGAGATCTAGTCTTCAGTCGAGGTTGAAGGAGATCTTGTCCCCTATTGACATTGAAGTTGAAGCTCGGAGAAGAATTCTGGTTTCGGATTCCCACACTCGCTGCTTGTTGCGGATGCTGAGCTCGTTGTGGATGCTGAACTTATCGTGGATGCCGAACTAGGATCTCTCTTGCAAACTAGGATAATGTTCTGCCATTCGCATTTGACGTAGTCAGGTTGTCGTGGGAAAGCATGTGTAAGGATTCTCTACTGAGCTTCTTCCTTCTCCACGTCTTGGTCTACGGGATTCCGACCTTTGCTTATGCTAGGATGAGATTCTTCTCCTATTCCTAACAGGCTACAGGGGTGTATTTAGGATTGTTGTTGGGGCCTCTCTTCTCACCTCATCTAAAATGAGCGAGGCCTTCAACTTTGCTCCTGTTAGGATAAGGTTCTCCTCCTATTCCTAACGGATCATGGGGGCACATAAGGGCCGTTGTCAGGGCCTCTCTCTCCATTTCGTCTAAAATGAACGAGATTTTTAAACTTTGCTCACGTTAGGATGAGGTCCTCCCTATTTCTCACGGACTGTGGGGGCAAATAAGGGCCATTGTCAGAGCTCTCTTCTATCTCGTTAAAATGAACGAGGCCTTCGACTTTGCTCGCATTAGGATGAGGTTCTCCTCCTATTCCTAATGGGCCGTGGGGGCACATAAGAAATCGTTGTCAGGGCCTCTCCCCCATCCCTCTAAAATGAATGAGACCTTCGACTTTGCTCGCATTAGGACGAGGTTCTCCTCTTGTTCCTAACGGACTGTGGGGGTACATAAGGATCGTTGTCGGCCCTCCCCATATCGTCTAAAATGAATGAGGCCTTCGCTTTGCTCCAGTTAGGATGAGGTTCTCCTCCTGTTCCTAATGGGCTGTAGGGGCATATAAGGGCCGTTGTCAGGGCTTCTCCCCTCATCTCATCTAAAATGAATGAGGTCTTCGACTTTCTCATGTTAAGATGAGGTTTCCTCCTGTCCTAACATGGCTACTATTGATTACTTCTTCCTGATAGTAAATTCTCAGATTCTCTGAGTTTCAAAGTCGTGAAAGTGTTGTTCCTCCAAACCTCTTCAGGCGATAAGTTTCGGATCGGACAACCTCCTCTATTTCATGTGGGCCTTCCAAATTCAGGACAAGCTTCCCCTGGCTCTGAGGTTGAGAGATAGCAGCTCGTCGAAGTACTAAGCCCCCCAGAGATAGCGCTGATGATACCGAGAGGGCGGTCGATCTTCTTAGGTTGTTTCCTCCTCATCTGATAAGTTCTAAAAACTGCGTAGTTGCCATTGGCTTGCGTTCAGACCGATGTTTGTGGAGCATTGGGGGGGCGTAGTTGTGAAACCGTTCCAGGGAAAACTTCTTTTCGCGCCCTTTTCGTCGGAGCTTCTTTGATGATGAGTCGAGGGAAGTTCGGGCTCGCTTGCGCTTAGGGGGAGTCCATGAGCGCGGCCATCAGTGGCGAGTCTATGCGCTCTCTTACACGGTTCTCATCCTTCAACTTGGAAGCTTCTTCCACTCGAAGCAGTATCCCTCAGCACGAGCTAGCATAGTCGATAAAAGTTTCCTGGGGTACTGTCTTCTCCAAGGAGACGGTCAAAGTATCTTCTCGAAGGCCAGCCTCTTGAAGTGCGGCCATCGAAACTGACTGAGCTAGGTTTCAGACCTTCAATGCCAGCAGATTACAACTGGGTGCATAAGTCTCGATGAATTCTTCCTCTTTCTGCTTGATGTTATCAAAAATTCGAACATCGTACGGGAACGGTCGGCTACTGACGAAGTGAGCCACAAGTTGATGGGCTCATCTGATCAAAGAAGAAAATCATCACCCGGCTTCAACGTCGCAGTACCAATTTTTGCTGCTCTCCTTTAAGTAGTATGAAAAGCTCGCTCATATGGCGTTGGCACGCCATGATGGAGCCGATCATGGTCCGGAAGGCTTTCAGCGTGATCGATTCGGATTAAGAATTCTATCGTAGCTTTCAAATTGGGAGAGAGCTTGAAGTTCCGCGGGAATGGATCTCGCATATTCAGAAGGAGAAGAGAAGAGGAGGATCGGTTGCGCGACGTCACTCATGGTGAGTTGAGGGCGACGTGACCAGCTTCTCAATCCGTGATCATCCTCCACCATGTTCTTTGATCGGGATGCAACTCCGATTCTGTAGGTCTTGGGAAGAAATTCTCGACCGTGGAATGGGGAAGTCCTTTTTCAGAGGAAGAAGCCATGATACTAAGCAAGAATTCCTCTGCTCTCTATTTCTCCTTTCTAGGGATGGGTATTAGTTAGCCTAAGTGCTTTTTTTGGATCGATTTTGACATTTCGATGGGGTTTTCTGCGACCGCCATCAGAGGACTGCCGATGGCCTGCACATTTCGGTGAGACCTGATCCACCTATATTAGTAGGTAAATTGGCTCCAAATCTACCACGATCATCGATGGAGGGAGGGGTTTGAAGCACCAATGATGAGGCAGGGATAGATGAATCTGAACCTAATTGATGGCAGAAGCAGTAGACTCTCAGTTTCATCATCCTCTTTGAAGTATTCTCATGTGAGGGAGAAAAGGAGATGAAACTTGAAGGATAGAGATTCACGGATCGGGTTGAGCACTCTTTAAATTAAGGATACCTGAGGAATAGATAATGCCTTTCTCTAGCGCCAATCTATTAGTGGCAGAATCTGGTTGACATCGGATGAGACTGATTGAGGAAGGTGAAGGTCGCCGTGTGTGATCTACAAAATAAAGATTTCATCCAAGGTCAGTGTGGTTGGTGGCTTCGGTAGGACCCTCCGACGACCAAGTCAGCTTTTTTTGGCTAATGAAATGGAGTCTCAGGAAAGAGTGTGCGTAGACGTTTGAGAAGAAAAAGAGAGCTTAGAGAAAACAATCTAGTAGGATCTCTTTTTAAGCAGAGCCTATAGCAGATTGATAGTGACAGCCGTAGCCATCAGGTAGTGGGCTGCTCAAGGCCTGGTAGTGTCTGTCACGAAGGAAGGCGCCGCCTGTTGCGCCATCTGGTGCCACTTGTAGCAGATCGATGGTGACAACTATAGCTATTTGCTACTGAGCTACTCGGAGCCACGTGGGGTTTGGTATGGAGAGGGATAGGTGTCGTCAGACTGATAATGACTATTCATTGAGATTCAATAATCAAAGTTTGGAGAAAGTAGGCGTTGGTCGGTGAAGAGTTTCGACATACATTAATTCTAGAGAAGTTCGGACTTTTAAAGGGGATACGGCTAGAGGGATCATCCGAAGGAGTGCTAGCTGAATTTGAAAGCAATTCGCTGAGGATACGGGGAGACTGAAGGAGAAGTTCGAAAAGGAGTTCGGCTCCTGAAAGAATCCGACTGAAGGAACAATTCAGAAGGAAGTTCGGCTCCTGAAGGAGTCCCGCTGAGAAGAAATTTCAGAAGGAGTTTCGACTCCTTGGAGGAGTTCGACTGAAGAAAATTCGGAAGGAGTTTGGCTCCTGGAGAAAATCGACTGAAGAGAAATATGGAGAAGTTTTAGTCCTGGAGGAGTTTGACTAAGAGATGTCGAAAAGGAGTTCGGCTCCTTGGAGGAACTTTGAATTGAGGAGAAATTCGAAGAAGTTCGACTATTGGAGAAGTCACTGAAGGAGAAGTCTGGGAGGGGTTGGCTCCCTAGGGAACTTGATGAAGAAGAAATCCAGAAGGGTTTTGGCTCCTAAAAGATCCGACTGAAGAGAAGTTCTGAAGTGAGTTCGCTCCTGGCGAACTGAAGGAGAAATTCGGGAAGGAGTTCAGCTTCTGGAGGATTCGCTGAAGAAAAAATTTTGAAGGAGTTCGGTCTGGAGGAGTCCGCTGAGGAGGAAGTCTAGAAGAAGTTTTGGGCTCCTCGATGCGAAACTGACTGAAGAAAAATACAAAAGGAGTTCGGCTCTTGGAGGAATCGACAGAGAGAAATTCGGCATGAGGTTCGGCTCCTGAAGGAGTCCGACGAGGAGGAGTCCGAAAGAAGTGGCTAGTGGGGATTGACTGAAGGAAAAATTCTGGAAGGAGCTCGCTCCCTGAAAGGAGTTCGACTGCTGGAGGAGTTCGGGAGGCTCGGCCGTTAAGGAGATTCGACGCTAGAAGAAGTTAGCCTAAGATTTGGCCGCTGGAGAGTTCGATTGGGATCCGATCACTGAGGAGTTCGGCCGATGAGGAGTTGATGAGATTGACCGCTGGAGAGAATTTTGATCGAAGCTCTTTCCGTGATTATCGATTGTACTAGACTAAGCGTCAGATTGGACTTTGATGGGACGGTAGTTATCCCCAACATAAAATATGTGGCAGGATTCTAAGCATGCTTTTCGAACTTTTTGATATTTGAATGGTACAAAATGTAAGCTATCAATTAATCTCACATTAATTTTATACATGCATGATACCCAAGATCATAAAATTCTACTACTTACGATTACTAGACATTGCTTATATTAATCGAAATATCAATGCATTCGATCAAGCAAAATCAAATTTACTGACACGATTCATATTCAAAACACGATAACAAACATGGCTAGTCGAAAAATCTCCCCCAACAAATTTTCCTGGTTTTTTAAAACGCACCTTAGAAGAAGCTTTCCTTGCAATCGTGATGCAACCGCACGGTCCCGTCTGACCTCGTACAGGTCAAGGTGCCACATGGAGCTCCAGTCCCTGACTAGCTCTACTAGAGTGCTAGCTCCTCGTCGAGCCTTTGATGACTGATCTTGATCGATTCGATTGATCACTTTTTTTCGATCTCTCGAACACTCCAAAAGGTTAGAAAATAAAGAATTGAGGATGACGAGGTTGTGTGAAAAATCTCGTGGTGATCGGGCACTCATTAATGCTCAATATCTCCACCCGAACTCTTAGGTCGAAACCTTAAGCGCCACCCAATCGCGAAACCCTAGAGTCCCACTCTCAGGATTTTACTTTGACCTCTGATCACATGCCCCAGTGGACTCATGCCACAGCTCTTTGTTTTTTCCAAGAAACTTTTTTTCACAAAAATGATCCGCATGCAATTTCAAACCATTTGAAAATTGCGTGAGATCATTAGGCAAGAGAAAGATAAGTGGTGCAAACACTCTCTAAAGAAATTTCTTGCACCAAAATTAGCGCCCCAACCCATTGTATTCTCTCTTCAGGAACCTCTCTCCCTATCAAGTGCATGCACAAAAATTCACTTCTTAAAAAGTGCGACACACCATGGGAAAAGCACTGAGTGGATAAGAGAGAGGGTTAGAAGGTTTAAACAATCCACTTGAATCAAAATTCAAGTGGATATCTATCTCAATTCCAACGCCATCGCAAGTGGTTTAGTGGCGGACTCTCCTTCTGCACACCCACACTAAAAGTGAGTCCTTCTGTGCACCCACACAAAAAACGATAGAAACAAATGTGCGACAACCAAGTGGGGGCATGGAGAAATGGTCGAAGAGAGTTTGTTTTAATTTTGTTCCAAACCAAAAGCCTTATTCTTAATTCAAAATTCAAGATAAAAATTTGAAATTCCTTTCCAACATTTGCAAAGGTGATTAACGCATGGAGGGACTCTCTCTTGTGGTGTGCATGCCTAACTCTTTCTAATCAAATTAAAAGTGGAGACAAAGAGGATTGACGAGGGAATAAAAATGTAGGGAGATTATTAAACCTTTCAACAACTTAAGTTGAATTCAAAATTCAAACTTTAATTTGAACTAGTTCAACCCTTAGACCAGATCAAGTGGAGAAAGGAGAGGAGTGCAACAATATTCTGGGCATGGAAAATCACATGCAAATTCTGAATTTGTTGTATGAATTTTTGATTTTGTCCTATTGGTTATGTCATTACCATTGTTCGAAACCAATTAGATAGAAAAACCTATAAAATTAGGCTTATGCTAACATTAATAAATTCTATCAAAAGAAAATTAATTGAGTTCAGGTACTGATGCAATTAGGATTGAATCTCCATGCGATTAGGCTTTCATTTCATAATTAGTATTCGATCAAATTCCAATTAAATTAAATTCAATTAGATTGATTGAATCCTCATCGTCAATGTGGGCCGCACCGTTGTGTGGCGGGTTTGTCACTTGAGACTATATCAATAATAGTAATTGCTAATTATTCCTTCAATAATATCATATTTTTAGTCTAGATTGGGACTTGCAAGATAGAGTCTCAGTTCAGTGGAACTTTTTTTGAAAATGGAGTCATAATCTTAGTGGATCTTGCCTACAGAAAGTTCACTATCATTGGAATGTCCTCTAGAACACCATCAAATCAGGCTGGATCTCTATTACGTGTATCTTCATAGGTTCGAACCCTAAGCTGATAGCACAGAAATGCAATTTGTAACCAATTGATTGGCGACCATTTAGCAATGGTATCCGCTTTAGGATAGGTCGAATAGTTGTTCGAACAGTCATGAACTATGGCATATGGTTCCATAGGCTAATTCAAGTCTGTGTATTTGTTACCTCTTTGATCAAAGTCTCGAAGATGATCTAGGATTTACAGTCAATCCTGAACAAAAATCATCACAATATATTTCAATTTCAATCCATCATATGGACTACC
>QRFJ01004014.1:89822-159481 GCA_006176705.1 Cocos nucifera | reverse complement strand
TATGGTAATGGGATATGTCGATCTCATCATCGACATCATCGAAACTCTTTCGATGGATCAGAACTCTTCTGATTCAACAACTAGAATGATCGATCATCTAAATATTCTAATTGCTCCCAAAATCCATCAGTGACACCTAGCAGTATATGGTGGCAATCCATCAAAACTAAAAATGAACCTCTTGGTGTGCTACTTGTGTGATTAAGTTCTTCTATCTTGAGCCCTGACAGAATTAGGATTAAGGTAAACTCATCAAACCCAATGTCCATCATATGAATTAATCATTCGATTTGAGTTCAATGTGAAATCCTAATAGAAATTCTTTCTATCATCTTTACTCTGCCATGGCCATGGGCTTAAGGACTCAATCTCATGATTACCATAGGGCTACTTCTTCATCCACCGAGGTAGATAGATTCCTTATCTTGGTGCAATCCAATTCCTACAATGAACATGCTATAGCCAACATATACCTCAGGATTTCGAATAGCTAGGAGACCAAGTCATGGTGTAGTGAAACTATAACACCCTCAAGGTGAACTGCCGATGCACCTCAGGTCAAAGAAGCAGACATACTACTATAGCTTCGATTCAGTCATCGATGAGAAGGTAGACTTCCTTATGACTACTCGAGGTGGTCACGCTCAGTGCCCTCATTCTCTATTGAGTACCTATACTCTCGCTTCGATGTCTCTACATCATAGACTCAAGACTTATCTACTATAAAGAAGCGATTGTACACTAACCATCCAGATCAATCACCATCCTCATGATGATCCTACGGTCAGGAGCATTTTATGAGTTCATAATGAAAATTCTTGTCTTAAATTTTCAACTCTTGAAAATAAGAATTATCATTACCATTAACTTAAGGGATATATCATAGACACTAAATACACATATGTGATAGAAAAATAACCCATTTTATTATTTATAAGTCAAAATTATAATTTTGCCCCTGGAAGTGTATTACAAGTGTTAGTCAATTCTGGCTTCTAGGGCACACATATCTAACAAATTTTCACTTATCCTAAAGCCAATTGGCTACAAATCTAAGTCCCATCTTCTCAAGGTGGGCTTCGATCTTCTACTGGCCCATGGCTTTGTAAGTGGATCCGCCGCATTGTCTGTGGAGTCGACTCTCTTGACCTCGACGTAACCCTTCTTGAGGTAATCGCGGATGAGGTGGTATCACCGCTCAATGTGCTTATATTTTTTGTGAGACCTCGGCTCCTTAGCAAGGGCTAAGGCACCATTGTTGTCGCAGTATAGAGAAATGGCATCTGATAGCATCACTTCAATCTCTGTGGCTAACTTTTTGTACCAGAATGCCTCCTTTGTAGCTTCTGATGCAGCGATTCTACTTTCATGGTGGAATTTTCTATCACTGTCTGCTTAAAACTTTTCCAACTGACAGCTCCACCATTGCACACAAACAGACTTTCAGATGTCGACTTTCGATCATCTACATCCGACATAAAATCCGAGTCTGTATACCCCTGGACTTGGAGTTCTCCATTACCAAAAACCAACAACATATCCTTAGTTCTTCTCAAGTACTTAAGGATACATTTCACAGAAGTTCAGTGTTCTTCACCTAGATTCGACTGATATCTGCTCGTGATACTCACAGCATGGGCTATATCAGGTCGTGTACATAACATAGCATATATCAGACTCCCTATTGCTGAAGCATAAGGGATCTTGCTCATGCGTTCTAATTTTTTTCAGGTGTACTAAGGACACATCTTCTTGGAAAGATGAATGCCTATGCCTTTGAAGGGTACCTAAACCCCTCTTAGAGTTTTTCATGCTAAACCTCTTTAGCACTTCCTCTATGTACATTTTCTGTGAAAAGACCCTAGCATCCTATTTTGGTCTATCTCTATAGACCTTTAATTCTCTAGAATAAAGGATGCCTTCTCCTAAAGGTCTTTCATGGAGAATTCTTTAGATAACCATATTTTAATCGTATGGTCAACATGGAAATATCATTTCCCAATTAAGGAGGATGTTCATCTACGTACAATACGAGGAAGACAACAGCGCTCCCACTGACCTTTTTGAAGACATACAGGGACTCCTCATTTTTTGATGAAACTAAATAATTTGATCACATTAATTAAAATGAGTATTCTAGCTCCGAGATGCTTGCTTAAGTCCAATATATGGATCTTTGCAGCTTGCAAACCTTATGATTCAGTCATCACTGGATGTGAAACCCTAAGTGGTTGTTCCATATAGATATCTTCCTCAAGATATCCATTTAAGAATGCATCATTTTCACATCCATTTGCCATATTTCATAATCGAAATAGGCTGCAACAGCAAGCAATGTGTGAGATGGATTTTAGCATAGCTATTAGTGCAAAAAGGTATCCTGATAGTCAATGCCTTCGCATGCTGACTATAACCTTTTGCCACTATGAGCTCTTAGCCTTGAATGTCTCCTACATTTCCATCTATCACCAATCTTTCTCTTGTAGATCCATTTACACCCTAATAGGTACTATACCTTCTAGGTGGATCTACCAAGGTCCAGACTTGGTTTGAGTTGCATTGAGTCAATTTCTGACTTTCATTGCCTCTAACCATTTTTCGGAGTCGATATCTGAATATCATGCCTCATTATAGGTTTTGGGATCATCACCATGAACCCCATTTTCCTTACGATGGAAACATTTTCTCTACTTTCTCTAAAATAGTACCTAAGTACCTTCTCAGGAGGATGGAAAATGTTCTTTCTGATCTATGAGGATGGAGGAGGTAGTGAATTGGATTGGCTCAATCTGATTTGGATTCCATTTGGTCCTTAGCTCGTTGCTCTTGGTGAGACTTTCTCCTTTCGAGCCTTAATCTGCTTTCCAATGCCGCTATCTTGAATAAACTATTTTTCAAGAAAAATGGCATGTCGACTCACAATCACATTATGATCTTATGGAATGTAGAAATAATATCCTAATGACTCTTTAGGATATCATATAAATCAAGCTCTAAAGGATCTAAAGTGTAACTTATCCGCTTGTTGTCTTTTGACATGAGCCGGACAACCCCAAATTCTGAGATGACTCAGACTTAGTTTCTTACCATATCATATCTCATACGGTGTGGTCGGAATGGTTTCAGAGGGAACCCTATTTAGTAAGTATATAGTAGTTAAAAAATAGTATCTCCAAAAAAAATTAGGGTGGTCTGTGAAGCTCATCATGGATCGTACCATATCTAATAGGATCTGGTTCTTCCGTTCTGAAACTTCGTGAGTTGAGGTATTTCAGATGGAGTCCATTGAGAGACTATGCCACTTTCCTTGAGATAGTTCAAAAATTTTTGACTAAGGTATTCACCTCCTCGATCTGATCGAAGAACCTTAATAGATTTTTCAGTTTACTTTTCTACTTCATGTCTGAATTCTTTGAAATTTTCAAAAGCTTCAGACTTATGTCTCATAAGATACACATACCCATACCTAGATAAATCATCGGTAAAGGTTATGAAGTAGACAAAATTACCTCTAGTTGACATATCAAATGGGCCGCATATATCAATATGTACTAAGGCAAGAAGATCCGTGGCCCTTTCCCCATGTCCTAAAAAGGGAGCTTAGTCATTTTGCCATGAAGATAGGATTCACAAATTGGATATGACTCGAAAGTCAACGAACTTAATAGCCCGATTTTCTCCAATTTATTAATCCTATCTTCTGCTATATGACCTAGTCTTAGGTGCCATAGATACCTATCATTTGGACTATCCCTAGCTCATTTTGATTTTATGGCATTCACGTTTTGCTCAATATTAAAAATAGAAACATCAATATGTAACTAATAGAGATCATTTATAAGGAAACCACTTATAATTTTATTTTTCTTGTAAAGAATATTACAATGATCCTTAAGAAAACTAATTATATAGCCTTCCTATGCTAAAGGCATGAAATAAAAATTAAATTCCTGCTTGCTACAGGCACATAAAAATAGTCCCTAAGTCTAATCTTGATGGTAATAATAGAGGATAGGTTCCCACGATCACAGCAGTAACTCTTGCACTATTCTCGATGCATAGGATCATCTCATCATTTCTTAGCCTCCTGCTATCCTCAAGATCCTGCATAGAGGTGCACAAGTGAGCACTAGAACCAGAGTTAGGCTCCAAACTGGATTCAGAAGAAATCGTAAGATTAGATTCTACAATAAGCATACGTCCAGAAGGACTTGCCTCCTTCTTGTTCTTTAGGCTGGGTAGGTAAAGAGGGCAATTCTACTTCTAATGGCCATCAGTGTTGTAATAAAAATATTTTTCTTTATCAACGACCTTCTTCTTCGGCTCTGCCTTCTTCTTCTTTCTACCATCTACCTTCTGCTTCTTCATGGACTTCTTCTTCTTTTCAAAAGATTTTCTCTTGAAAGAAGTCCACTCCACAGCAAGACTGAGTCATTAGAACGTTTCATAGAAAGCACAGTAGTAACCAGCATATTCATGAGCTCAGCCAAGGTATTCTGAAGTTTATGCATATGGTAGTTCATGATGAACTGCCCATACGTATCAGTCAAGGACTACAAAATTATGTTAGTTTGCAGATCCTGATCTAACTTGACATCGAGCTTCTCAAGCTCTTCTAAGTCCTTGATCATCATCAGACAATGATCTTGAACCGACTGCCCATCACGCATTTGAGCCTTAAATAGTCTTTTAGTGACTTGATATTTGACTGCGCGACTCTGTTCACCAAACAACTCTCACAAGTAAGTCAATATTTGGCGGCTAGTCTTAATATCTTCATGTTGGTGCTAGAGCTCATTAGACATCGAGCCCAACATGTAATACCTGGCTTTGTTATCTTCATCTATCCACTTTTTGAGAGACACTCTCTGATCAATAGATGGATGGATTGGTAAGGTGGGAGGATCCTATTCCAACACATGAGTCAACTTCTCAGAACCTAAAATAATTTTGAAGTTTTGGAGCCAATCCTTATAGTTGGATTTGGTCAATCTATGGGTGTCCAGGATACGGGCTAGTGGATTGAATGCAGATATTTTCTATAGAGAGTCAAAATTTTTAGTTAGATTTTGTAATTAAACTTAACCAATTTATTTAAAAATTTTATTTTTAAATAAATTAAGCTCTCACTATTTACTCAGATCCCTACACTTCCTTGGTAGTGATGCAAAAATCTTCATGATTATTAATTTCTAGTGGGTGGTGCGGGCCCACCAATTGACTCACCACCTCACCTAACAGTTATTGGTGATGGGTCAACTGATGAGTGGATAACTCTTATCCAATGATTTTTCTAATCAATGGTGCACCCTAACCTTGATCTCTAATTCATGAATCTCACTATATCCGGAATATTGATCCACTCCTTAGTTAAGTCAAACACCATCATTTGCACAGATTGGATTTCTAATTGAGTCTCTCATCGTATCCAAAATATTGAGCCTAATTCATCCTCCAGTCCGTAGCATCCAATGCCTAATAGACATGATTGCATCTTTTCGGTGCAACTGAGCCACTGTAACCAGTCGAGAACAATCAACCCCGGAAGGGCCCGCACATCTACAATGGTGGAAGACCTTAGACTTAATCTTTTCTTAGAGAAGATTTCATTTAGGTCTCATTTAAACTAGACTTGACATAGTCATAACCATTATGACTAACCTAGTGGCATGGATTAGCTCAAATTACTGACCACCTCAGATCAGAATTGAGTCAACAAACATGGCCAGGTAAGTGAGATCGGTGGAAGGGATATGCCATTAACTAGACAAGAATGCATTCGAGTCGAGTAGCTCCCAATTAAAAATCAGTCGGTCGTATCTACCAAACTTACCTTAGACACCAAATTATTGAGCTAGAACCAATCGAGTTAGCCTACAATCCACACTCTAACCACTGAGCCTAATTAGGTCTTAGCTTGATCGATCACTCATGTGACTCGATCTGGACCCAGACTTAATCCTATTAGACTGGTCAATTTAAGCATTGTTGATCCCATCTAACCAACTCTTAATTCAATTTGATCAACCGCTAGACCTAGTTGAGCTACCCAAGCTCGAATCCAATTTTATGAACATGTCTTAGATCTAAAAATTCTCAATTTTAGATCTAATATATTTTATAATCTTAATTCTTAATTAAGTTTAGGATTCATAAATAAAACATGCAAATAAGATCCTAGGGTTTCAGGATCTAAGGTTTTATAGAAAGTAAGTTTTCAATTTTTGATTAAGGACGAACGTGCAGCACCCCTATACATCATAAGAACATCCCATCGAATGGGAGGAGAGGGTCTTTAAATCCTACTTTGTTCTTACGACTGGACGGCCAAGGGAAATGCCTTAATCAGAAATACAACTAATCTACAAAACTAATTAGATCTAAGCATATATCTCATATAAGAAAATTGATCTAATTAAAACATGTTTTGCATACATCATATCATGCATATTTTTTAGATCTAAATTATCTCATAATAATCTAAAAAATTAAATTTAAATTTGATCATATCAAATAAAATTTAATCTAGATCCTTTTGTAGGACTATTCTACAACTAGTCTAAACATGAAACTATCATATCTCATATGAACAAATTAGATTTAATTTATTTTCTATTTTTAGATCTGATCATAACATTTATAAGATCAAAAAATAGTAAATAAATAGATCTCAGAATTATATTTAATTAAATAAAAATTATGATTATACTAGACTACACATAGAATAATTCTGTTCCTAGTCTAGTTATGTATCTCATACATTTTGGATCTAGATTAATTAATTTTAATTTTCTAATTTTATAATTTTAGATCTAATCATATCTCATGTGATATATGAAATCACTAATTTATTAGATTAAATTAGATCTAAATAAATTTTAATGCAACCTGGCTCTGATACCAGTTGAAGAAAAAATCTTGATTTTTTGGATCAGGTTTGTTCAAATCTGATTGGACAACAGGCGTATTTCAAAAATTTTCTCTTAAATCTAAATCAAATCTAATATTTTTTAGATCTAATTTTATGATTTGATAAATAAAAAAATTAAATTAAATTAAATCTAGATTAGCTTTACCTTGATATGGGTAATTCGATTATCCGTTGATGATCTGCTAATAGCCTGAGGTTCTGGATCTAGCCACGTAAGTGCCTGGCCTTTATCAATATCCACTTAGGCTAGATCTAGAGATCTTTTCCTTCTTTATCATATCTCCAAAAATTAGATCTGGATCTAATTTGGAGGATCTTCAAAACTTCTTTTGAAGATCAGCAGTCATCTCTGCAGCAGTGCTGCCTTCTTCATTTGTCGTTAGTCTTTTCTTGCCTGGATTGCACCAAACCGAAGGCCCAACTTTCTGGGGCATGGAGAGGAGAGAGATGATCAGAAGATGGCATGGAGGAGGGAGAGAGGTAGCCTTGGGGCATGGGCTAAGAGGAACTCACTAAAAGTAGGGTGCAGATAGGGCTTATTTATAGACCCTACTGCGCCATGCAATGCTGCATCATCATGACCAATCGCATTGCTTCATACAATCAAATCTAAATCTGATTGATGGGATGACATCACCTGATCCAATTAGATGAGAGTCCTATAGATTCATCCTTAGATGGTGCCTAAGGCTGGTCAATGTCTGTAGGTAAGGGTCACCTAGTTTGAATCCAAGAAGCAACCTGGAGTTCCATCTATATGGGACTCCAGCGTTAATCCACATGGGGTGCATGCCATCCTAGGCATGTGCCCTCCATCTGCCTACTAAATGGTAGGTGGACTTGGTCAAAAGATCTCTCCTATGGATGCATGACACATGGGCAGATGTCCAAGGGTTAAAGGTCAACATTTGACCAAAGTCAAAGGACAAAAATTAGCAGGTGACGAAAATGGCAGGTATTGTCTTAAATTTATCTCATAAATTAAGACAACCCTTTTTTGACTTGGACAAGCTCCAATCAGATCAGGTAAAGGTACCTGAGTGAGCACAAACATATTTGGCTTAATCGAGACAACTTTTAGTGATAGAAAAAGAAGAATGTTAGGCTCAATCGTGTGCTAGCATGATTGTCTTGAACCTAATTGAATCTAATTCAAATCAATTAAATTGGGTTAGTCTAACTGATTATATCCAAATCCAAATCTTTATTTGTATGACCTAGTTAGGTTCAGTTCTCTATGGTAATGGGATATGTCGTGATCTCCATCATCGATACCATCGAAACTCCTTTCGATGGATCAGAACTCTTCTGATTCAGACAACTAGAATGATCGATCATCTAAATCATTCTAATTGCTCCCAAAACTTATCAGTGATACCTAGCAGTATATGATGGTAATCTATCAAAACTAAAAATGAACCTCTCGGTGCAGCTACTTATGTGATTAAGTTCTTCTATCTTGAGCCCTGATCAGATTAGGGTTAAGGTGAACTCATCAAACCCTAATTTCTATAATATGATTTAATCATTTGATTCACGTCCGATGTGAAAATCTTTATAGAAACTCTTTCTATTATTGCACTCTCTACCATGGCCATGGGCTTATGGACTTAATTCTCATGATTATCATAGGGCTACTCCTCATCCACCAAGGTAGATAGATTCCATCTTGGTGCAATCCAATTCCTACACTGAACATGCTATAGCCAACATACACCTTAGGATTCTGAATGGCTAGGAGATCGAGTCATGGTGTAGTCAAACTATAACACCCTCAAGGTGAACTGTCGATGCATCTCAGGTCAAAGAACCAGACACACTACTGTAGCTTCGAGTCAGTCATCGACGAGAAGGTAGACTTCCTTATGACTACTCAAGGTGGTCACGCTCAGTGCCCTCATTCTCTAATGAGTACCTATACTCTCGCTCCGATGTCTCTACACCATAGACTCAAGACTCATCTACTATAAAGAAGTAATTATACACTAATCTTTCAGATCAATCACCATCCTCATGATGATCCTATTATTAAGAGCATTTTATGAGTTAATAATGAAAATTCTTGTCTTAAATTTTCAACTCTTGAAAATAAGAATTATCATTACCATTAACTCAAGGGATGTATCCCAGACACTAAATACACATATATGATAGAGAATAACCCATTTTATTATTTATAGTCAAAATTATAAATTTGCCCCTAGAAGTGTATTACAAGTGTCAGCCAATTCTGGCTTCTAGGGCATACATATCTAACACAGGTAACTACACCGAGAGGTTTACTTTCAATTTTGATGGATTGCCACCATATACTGCTAGGTGTCACTAGTAGATTTTAGGAGCAATTAGAATGATTTTGATGATCAATCATTCTAATTATATGAATCAGAAAAGTTTTGGTCCATCGAAAGATATTTTGATGATGTCGATGATGGAGATCATGACATATCTCATTACCATATAGAATTGAACCTAACTGAGTCACACAAATAAGGATTTGGGTCTAGATGTCATCCATTGAGCTAACCTAGTTTGATTGATTTGGATTAGATCCAATCAGGTTCAAAGTAATTGTGCTAGCACAAGATTGAGCCTGACTTTCTCCTTCTAAAATCTTTCTGATTCATCGCAACCAAGTCAAATTTGATTTAACTTATTTTTATATTTTGAATGAGTTTATTTTTATCTAACTAGAATAAGTTCAGGTCAGATTAATTATACAAATTAAATCCATTAATAGTCAAATTGGACTAGGGTCAAAAGTTGACCTATTTGAGAGAATTGAAGGTCACCTAATTAGATGCTTCTAAAAAATTATCATGGAATCATTTTTGATCTAGTTTTCTAATATATGATAGAGCATGAATTATATATTTGGTGTACCAAATTTCTTGATTTTTGTAGGTATCTAGACTGAGCTATGATGTGTTTGATTTGGATCAAACTCTTGAGGGAAGAGTCCTAGGCGCAGTGGACTCTTCCTTATCTACTCGTGCCACCACCTTCCAGATTGATTTTTGGCATCAAAATTAGATGAAAACTAGAGATTTTCATGGAGATCAAGTCTAAGAGTCCCAATAGTCAAAAAAAATAAGGATTTTGGTCAAAGTGGGACTCTAACTTGGTGCTATGCTTTTGTATAAGAACCCTTGTGCCAAGGCTCTTCACCGGAGAAATATTTTTCATATCCAAAGGCTGCCATTCCAGATCTGATCTTTGGAGAAAATATTTGCAAGGAGAAGACATCCAAATCCTTCCTAAGTGAATACCAGTAGAGGCCAGGCACGTGTGTGGCTTCTTCCAGAACCTCAGAAAACATTAGGATTATCGCAGGATAATCAGATTACCCAAACAAGGTATGATATTAAATCTGATTTAATTTTTATTTTAATTTTTAATATCAGATCATCATGATCAAATCTAAGAACTCTTAGATCTGATTAGATCATTTAAGAATTTTTATAAAAATCCATCTCAGATCTGATCAGATCTGCACGATCCTATGATGGAAAATAAGATTTTTCCTTCACTTATTATGGAAGAATTCAAGATATTTTCCTCAACAATGTCCACCTCGACTTGACATTCAGTCTCCACCTATTTGAGATTTTGTCTCATGCCTCCATGCCCTAGGGCACTCATTTGCTATCTCATGGATGGACAAACATGGGAGTCGAGTTAGGCCACTCGATCCGATCTCCATCAACTACTGTGATCCTCCTAACTTGAGACCTGCTCGGGGTAGCCTTTTATGGCAATAAAAACTTCATCTTGTGACGTCGCATGTCATCCTCTCGAGTGTCTCATCTCATGCTCGATCCACTTCCATTTGGAGCTCCACCTCGCATTGGGCTCCCTACCATGAGGTAGTGTCCTCCATACTTTCTTCTTTTAGTAACCATCATACTATTGTGTATGACCTTCAGGATTCCTTCATTAGCTTTTTATCTAAAGCCGATCGAATCTAGTCTACTCAGTGAGATTAGATTTTTCTTAAAGCTGGGTATGTATCAAACCCCACCCAACTTCTTCACTGTTCCATCATGGAGCTTCATGCTGACTATCCCACTGCCCTTGATCTTATAGCTCGATCTATCCGATAGGAATACAGTGCCTTTATTGGTCTTCATGGAGTCAAACAGCTTCTCTCTATAATATATATGATGAAAACAAGCAGAATCCATAATCTACTAGGACGAAGAAGTAGATACCTCATTAGTTACCAGAAGAACATCATCACTACCTTCTATATCGCTACTGGCCATCATCATAATAGCCTACATCCAATCTTTGAGTTATAGATAATTCTTGACATGATGTTCCAACTCATTACACCAGTAGCACTTGATCTTGCTTTGGTCTCTCATCTTGAACTTGGGCTACTAACCTTGTGAACTCCTACCACTCTGTCTTCTGCTACCATCATCTCTAGTCATCATCAGGATCGAGTTGCCACCTAAACTTGAGTTTCGATTCTCCTACTTAAGAACCTCATTCTAGAGTAGTATAGAAGTCACCTCTTCCATCTTGATGATACTCTTACCTACAAGAAGAGTAGTCAGCAAAGATTCGAAAAAGGATGGAAGAGATGATAGCAAGACAATGCCCTAGTCTTCTTCTCAACATTTTTTGCCAATGCTGAGGTCGGTGAGAATCTTCTAAAAGCTAGATAGATGCTCCTTCATACTCTATCCTTCATCTATCCATAGCTAGTAGAACTCCCTCCAAAGGAATAGCATGTTGGTGAATGATTTTGCCATGTACTATTTTTTGAGCTTCGACCACAATGCCATCAAAAAAAGTTTTGCCAAGTACATGGATTACTACATCATTTGCTAAGTATAAGTGGATCGTACTCACTGTCTGCATCTAGATCTAATTTCAATACTTCTCCTCCATAGTGGTAGGCATCTTCTCATACAAGAGAGCATCGATCAATCCATGTTGGATGAGGACATCCTTTACTCTTGCTTGTCATAAAGAAAAATTATCCTTCCCATCGAACCTATTGATCTCCACCTTAATTATGCTTGTCTTCTCCATATTCTTCAATCTTTATTATCACTGTTGTAATTCATGCTTTGGTACCACCTAGCTTTGATATTAATTATTAGGGATCTCGTACTAGAATATTACTACAAAAAAAAAGAAAAAAATAAAAAGAACATAATTAAGTACATGGATCAGCCCAAAAGGCTTGTCTCCATGGGGCATGCAAAGCTTTACTATGAAAAAGAAATAAATACAAGAAGAGATTATCCACTTTCAACACTCATATATAATCCTCTCACCTAGAAGCTATACTTACAAAGCTCTCTCTTGGAGAACCCCTGAAATGATCGTAGTCTGCTGCCTAACTATCTGCCCGAAGCTTCCTTTCTCTTGTTGTCCGCTGGCATCCTTTGATCTACTACTTTTTGCCATCTCAGGTCTTAGCCAAACCACCACGCAGCCACTATCCTCGATCTACCCACAAGCCGTATAAAGGCCTCTATCCAAGCTCTGACTGAAGACCATACTCTAATTTAGACTCTAACTAGCCATTGACTACATCCACAACCCTTCCCAGTTGCTAGATCGCACCTACAAGCAACCATGGTTGCTCGATCATGCAAACGATCCATGAAAAACCTCATGGACTGCATGAAACACATAGGGAAACACCCCTAGTCCATAGTGGACCATGTAAAACTAGGGGAAATGCCCCTAGTTCAAGGCCTACATGCTAGGCCCACCCGCATGCTGAGCTATGCCTGAGCGCGCTGGGCCACACCTATGGTAGGCCTGCATGGAAGCCTACTGGATCGTGCACTCGTAGTCGACCTGCATGCCTTGCATGTGTCATGCTACATAGTTCCCTCATGGTTGGACCCTGTGCTAGGCTAGGCTGGCTGACACTGCCTACTCCAACCTATTCTGGTTCATGGGTCCACTTCAGTGGCCTATAGGCCATACATCCTACACTGGCCTTCTTTCTTTGCTCGTATCTTCTCTGTCTGGACTTCATTTGGGCTATTCTTAGATTCATTGGACTCCATTCATCATCTTGGACCTCACTATAGGCTTATTACGAAAGAATTTGAGGCATTTTCCTCAATAGTAACTATGTCATATTATATCCTCTACATATACCTGTTAAACTTTATTACATATGAAGAGCTTTGCTTCTATATGGGAGGTATGTTAAGCCACATAGACCATCTAGTGATATAATGGGTGATAGATCTGGTTCATAGAATAGGGAGGGCTAATGGAGTTAAATCTAGGTAGTATATACCTCAAATCAAATCCTTATAAAAAAAAAAGGTGACTCTGGTTCTTGTGCTCACTTGTGCACTTCTATGCAGGATCTTGAGGATAACAAAAGGCTGAGGGATGGTGAGATGATCCTATGCATCAAAAATGGTGTAAGAGTTGCTGCTATGGCCATAGGAACCTACCCTCTATGATTATGGTCAAGATTAGACTTAGTACTTAGGGACTATTTTTATGTGCTTATAGCAAGCAAAAATTTGATTTCTATTTCATGTTTAGCATAGGAAGGCTATGTAATTTATTTTCTAAAGGACCATTATAATATTCTTTGTGAAAGAAATAAAATTACAAGTGATTTTCTTATAAATGGTCTCTGTCAGTTACATATTGATGTTTCTATTTTTAATATCGAGCAAAACATGAATGCCATAGGATCAAAGTGACCTAGGGATATTCTAAATGATAGGTATCTTTGGCACCTTAGGCTAGGTCATATAGCTAAAGACAAGGTCAACAAATTATAAAAATCTAGGCTATTAGTCCATTGACTTTTGAGTCATATCCGATTTATGAATCATGCCTTCATGGCAAAATGACCAAGCTCCCTTTTGTGGGACATGGGGAAAGGGCCACAGACTTGTTTATCCTAGTATATACTGATGTATGCAGCCCATTTGATGTGCCAGCCAAGGGCAATTACATCTACTTCATCACCTTTATCGATGATTTATCTCGATATAGGTATGTGTATTTGATGCGACACAAGTATGAAGCTATTAAAAAGTTCAAGGAATCTAGACTTGAAGTAGAAAAATAGATAAAAAAATCCATTAAGATTTTTCGATCAGATCGAGGAGGCGAATACCTTAGTTAAAAATTCCTAGACTATCTTAAGGATAATGACATAGTCTCTCAATGGAATCCATCTGGAATGCCTCAACTCAATGGGATTTCAGAATGAAGAAATCGGATCCTATTAGATATGGTTCGATCTATGATAAGCTTCATGGGCCTCCCTAAGTTTCTTTGGAGATATAGTCTGTTGACCGTTATATATCTACTGAATAGGATTCCATCTAAAATTATTCCTACCACACCATATGAGATATTGCATGGTAAGAAATCAAGTCTAAGTCATCTTAGAATTTGGAGTTGTCTGGCCCATGTCAAGAGACAACAGACGGATAAATTAGAGTCTAGATCCTTTAGAGATTGATTTATTAGATATCCTAAAGAGTCATTAGGATATTTTTTCTATCTTTCGAAAGATCATAATGTGATTGTATGTTGACACACCACCTTTCTTAAAAAATAGTTTATTCAAGATGGTGGCATCGAAAAATAGATTAGGCTTGAGGAGAAAGTCTCCCAAGAGCCACAAGCCAAGGAACTTATGGAACTCAATCAGATTGAGCCAGTCCAATCACTACCTCATCCATCTTGTAGATCAGAAAGAATTTTTCATCCCTTTGAAAGGTACTTAGGTACTATTTCAGAGGATGTAGAGAAAATGTTCTTCATAGAAAATGGGGTTCATGGTGATGATCCCAAAACCCATGATGAGGCGATATCAGATATCAATTTTGAGAAATGGTTAGAGACAATGAAGTCAGAGATTAACTCAATGCATTCCAACCAAGTTTGGATCTTAGTAGATCCACCTGAAGGTATAGTACCTATTGGATGTAAATGGATCTTTAAGAAAAAGATAGGTGCTGATGGGAATGTAGAGACATTCAAAGCAAGGCTCGTAGCAAAAGGGTATAGTCAACGCGAAGGCATTGACTATCAGAATACTTTTTTGCTAGTAGCCATGTTCAAATTCATCCGCACATTGCTTGCTATTGTAGCCTATTTTAATTATAAAATATGATAAATGGATGTGAAAATGATATTCTTAAATGGATATCTTGAGGAAGTATCTATATGGAACGGCCGCTAGATTTCACATCCAGTGATAATGATCATAAGGTATGCAAATTGCAAAGGTCCATATATGGACTTAAGCAAGCATTCCGAAGTTGGAATGCTCATTTCAATGATGTGATCAAATCATTTAGATTTATCAAGAACGAGGAGGAGCCATGTATTTTTAAAAAGGTTAGTGGGAGCACTATTGTCTTCCTCATACTGTACGTGGATAACATCCTTCTAATTGGAAATGATATTCCCATATTTACTATAGTAAAAATGTGGTTTTCAAAGAAGTTTTCTATAAAAGATCTAGGGGAAGCATTTTTTATTCTAGAAATTAAGGTCTATAGGGATAGACCAAATAGAATGCTTGGTCTCTCATAAAAGATGTATAGAGAGGAGGTGCTAAAATGGTTTAGCATGAAAAACTCCAAGTGGAATTTAGTATCCTTCAGACATGGCATTCCTCTCTCCAACAAGATGTGTCCCAACACACCTGACGAGATTGAACACATGAGCAAGATCCTTTATGCTTCAGCAATAGGGAGCCTCATGTACGCCATGCTATGTACGCAACCTGATATTGCCCATGCTGTGAGTGTCATGAGTAGATATCAATCGAACCCAGACAAAGAGCACTAGACTTCTGTGAAATATATCCTTAAGTACTTAAGAAGGACTAAGGATATCTTTCTAGTCTTTGGTAATGGAGAACTCTAGGTCCAGGGCTATATAGATTTAGATTTTATGTCTGATATAGATGATCGAAAGTCAACATCTGAAAGTCTGTTTGTGTGCAATGATGGTGCTATTAGCTGAAAGAGTTTCAAGCAAACTATGATAGTAGATTCCACCATGGAAGTAGAGTACATCGCTACGTCGAAAGCTGCAAAGAAGGTATTCTAGTACAAAAAATTTACCACAGAGCTCAGAGTGATGCCATCAGATGTTGTCCCTCTGTACTGCGACAACAATGGCACCATAGCCCTAGCTAAGGAGCCGAGGTCTTATCAGAAATTCAAGCACATCTAGTAGCGGTACCACCTCATCCGTGATTATCTTGAGAAGGATCACATCGAGGTCAAGAGAGTCGACACTGCAG
The DNA here is from genome assembly GCA_006176705.1 of Cocos nucifera. Lineage (NCBI taxonomy): Eukaryota > Viridiplantae > Streptophyta > Magnoliopsida > Arecales > Arecaceae > Cocos > Cocos nucifera. The sequence goes on along the minus strand of QRFJ01004014.1, from coordinate 143,279 downwards.
ATAATGCGGCTGACCTGTTGATAAAGCCATTGAGCCAATAGAAAATTGAAGCCCACTTTGAGAAGATGGGACTTAGATTTGTAGCCAATTGGCTTTAGATCAAGTGGGAGTTTATTAGATGTGTGCCCTAGATGCCAGATTGGCTGACACTTGTAGTACACTTCTAAGGATATTTTTATAATTTTCACTATAAATTAATAAAAAATTATTTTTTTATTACAATGTGTATTTAAAGTGTCTGTGATACATCCTTTGAGTTAATGGTAATGACAATTCATATTTTTAAGAGTTGAAAATTCAAGACATAAATTTTCATAATTAACTCATAAACTACGTCCAATCATAGGATCATCATGAGGATGGTGATTGATCTAAAAGATTAGTGTACGATTGCTTTTTTAGGATAGATGTATCTTGAATCTACCTTCTCATCGATGACTGGCTCGATACTGCAATGGCATGTCTGGTTCTTTAATTTGAGATGCATTGGTAGTTCATCTTGAGGGTGCTATAGTTTGACTATACTATAACTTGATCTCCTAGCTATTCGAAATCTTGAGGTGTATGTTGGCTATAGCATGTTCATTGTAGGAATTGGATTGCACCAATAAGGGATCTATCTACCTCGGTAGATGAGGAGTTGCCCTATGATAATCATGAGATTGAGTTCTTAAGCCCATGGCCATGGCAGAGTGAAGATGATAGAAAGAGTTTCTATTAAGATTTCATATTGGACTCAAATCAAATGATTAATTCATATGATAGACATTGGGATTGATGAGTTCACCTTAATCTTAATCCTGTTGGAGCTCAAGATAGAAGAACCTAATCACACAGGTAACCACACCAAGAGGTTCATTTTTAATTTTGATGGGTTGCCACCATATACTGCTAGGTGTCACTAGTGGATTTTGGGAGCAATTAGAATGATTTTGATGATCAATCATTCTAATTATATGAATAAGAAAATTTTTGGTCCATCAAAAGATATTTCGATGATGTTGATGATGGAGATCGTGACATATCTCATTACCATATAAAATTGAACCTAACTGGGTCACACAAATAAGGGTTTGGATCTAGATGTCATCTATTGAGCTAATCCAGTTCGATTAATTTGAATTAGATCCAATCAGGTTCAAGGTAATCATGCTAGCACACGATTGAGCCTGACTTTCTCCTTCTGAAATCTTTCTGATTCATCACAACCAAGTCAAATTTGATTTAACTTATTTTCATATTTTGAATGAATTTATTTTTATCTAACTAGAATAAGTCTAGATCAGATTAATTATAGAAATTAAATCCATTAATAGTCAAATTGGACAAGGGTCAAAAGTGGACCTAATTGAGAGAATTGAGGGTCACCTGATCAGAGGCTTCTAGAAAATTATTTAGAAATTTTTTTGATCTAATTTTTGGCTATGTGATAGGGCGCAAGTCATACATTGGATGTACCAAATTTCATAATTTTTAGAGGTGTATAGACTAAGTTATGATAGAGTTTGATTTAGATCAAACTCTTGAGAGAAGAGTCCTAGCCGTAGTGGACTCTTCCTTATCTACTCATGCCACCACCTTCCAGATTGATTTTTGGTGTCAAAATTAGATAGGATCTGAGGATTTTCATGGTGATCAGGTATAGGAGTCCCAATGGTCAAATAAATGAGTATTTTGGTTAAAGATGGACTCTAATTTGGTGCTATGCTTTTGTATTAGAACCCTTGCACCAAGGCTCTTCATGAAAAAAATATTTTTTCATACCCAAAGGCTGTCACCCCTTCCATCTTCCATACCCTCTTTGATTCTCTCTCTCTCCTTCTTCTAAGTGCTCAAGGTTGGAAATAAATTTGAGAAGAAGATCCAATCAAATTTGTGAAGAGTTTAGCATCTACACGACGGTGTTCGTGAGACGGACATGCTGCTTTCAGAAATTCTGTTGAAGGACTTTTAGATCAGATTTAGATCTGATATTTAGAGAAAAGATTTATGTGAAGAAGATGTCTAGATCTTGTTTGAGTAGATACCGATAGTAGCCAGGCACATGCATGGCTCCTTCAAGAACCTCAGGATAGATTAGGATCATCATAGGATAACCTAATTACCCAAAATACAAGGTATGAAATTAATTAGATTTAATTTTATTTTTAATCTTAATATCAGATCTTAAAGAATCAGATGTAAGATGTCTCAGATCTGATTATGATCTTAGAAGAAAAATTTTTGAAATATTTCTTCAGATCTAATTAGATCTGAACGATCCTATGTCGGAAAATAGGGTTTTTCCTTCATGTGAGATCCAATTTCGATAATAAGTATCAAAAGTTGAATATTGTTTAGCAGCACGAAGTGGTTCGTGCTAGGGCTTCTATGTCCAGTTTAAACATAAGGTCTAAGAATAACTTAGATCAGATAGAATGCTTCCACTGTAAGAAGCAGGGGCATTGGAAGAGAAATTATCCTCAGTATCTTGATTTTCGTGACCCCAACAGGCTAAAAAAGAGAGATGAGCAAGTAGTTGCTGATCAAGGATGTTATATGATAACATCTTATAATTCTTTTATTTGTGATACTTCTACTAGGGTATTAGATACCAAAAGTCCAATCTATATTTGCAATATGTTGCAAGGACTTCAAATTAGTAGAATATTTGAAAATAATGAACGATTCCTAAATGTTGGAGATGGAAGGTCTATTTCAATTCTAACGATGGAAATAGTTCAACTTATTCTCAATACTAATATCATTGCTTTAAATGAATATCATTATTGTCCTTCCTTTCTAATGAATATTATCTCTGTTAGCCTTTTGACCAAAGATGGTTATTATTTATCTATAAAGAGAGATTATTATGATATCATTATGAATGATATTATAATAATGCAAGAACAACAAACAAATAGTATTTATATTTTATCACAGCCTATGAGTGTAATATATACTTCTAGAAAATATCCTAGATTAGATAATATCTCTGATATCTACCTATGGCACTGTAGGCTAGGTCACGTAAACAAGAACAGGATAAATAGGTTGACTCAAGAGAAAATCCTCGAAGTCAGTGATTATGAATCACTTCCAACCTATGAATCTTGCCTTCTTAGTAAAATTATCAAGTCACCTTTTACTGAAAAAGGTGAGAGAGCTACTGAGCTCTTAGGTCTAGTACATACTGATATATGTGGACTAATAAACATAGTGCCAGAGATTGATACTTTTACTTCATTTCTTTCATAGATGATCTATCTAGGTAACGATATGTTTATCTAATGAAACATAAGTCGGATTCATTTAAAATATTCAAAAGATTTCGAAGTGAAATAAAAAAATAAACTAGAAAGAGTATTAAAACTCTTCAATTGGATCAAGAAGATGAATATCTATCCAGTGAGATCTTCACATATCTAGGAGAGAATGAGATTCTCTCATAGTGGACTCCTCCAGAAACACCGCAGCATAATGGTGTATTAGAAAGAAGAAATCAAACCTTGTTAAATATGGTTCAATCCATGATGGGATTTTCTAGTCTGCCTATTTCATTTTGGAATTATGCTCTTGAGACTGCATGTTTTATATTGAATAATATATCGAGTAAATCTTTCGCAAAATCTCTATATGAGATATGGACTAGACGTTGGCCTACACTCTCTCACCTACGGGTTTGGGGTTATCCGACCTATGTCAAACATTTGCATACAGATAAGCTTAGACCCCGGTCTGATAAGTGTGTGTTTATAGGGTATCCCAAAGAAAGTAAAAGTTACTATTTCTACCATGCTAAAGAACAAAAGATGTTTGTCAGCCTTAAGGCAAACTTTTTAGAAAAAAGGTTTTTGGTGAAAAAACTATTGTCTCTAAGGTTGAACTTGATGAAGTTCAATAGATAGAAAACCAACACCTGTAGTTGAACCAGAGTTGGATTTGATGTTAGATATATGTGCCCTAGAAGTCAGAATTGGCTGACACTTGTAATACACTTCTAGGGGTAAAATTATAATTTTGACTAATATCAATAAAATGGATTATTTTCTATCACATATGTGTATTTAATGTCTGTGATACATCCTTTGAGTTAACAATAATGATAATTCATATTTTCAAGAGTTGAAAATTTAAGATATGAATAATCATTGTTAACTCATAAAATGCTTCCGACCATAGGATCATCATGAGGATGGTGATTGATCTAGAAGGTTGGTGTACAATCGCTTCTCTTTAGTAGATGAGTCTTGAGTCTATAGTGTAGAGACACCGGAGTGAGAGTACAGATACTCGTTAGAGAATGAGGGCACTGAGCGTGACTACCTCGAGTAGTCATTAGGGAGTCTACCTTCTTATCAATGTCTGACTCGATGCTGCAGTAGTGTGTCTGATTCTTTGACCTGAGGTGCATCGATAGTTCACCTTAAGGGTGTTATAGTTTGACTACACCATTACTCGGTCTCCTAGCCATTTAGAATCCTGAGGTGTATGTTGGCTATAGCATGTTTATTGTAGGAACTAGATTGCATCAAGACGGAATCTATCTACCTCGGTGGTAGAGGAGCAGCCCTACGATAATCATGAGAATCAAGTCCAGAAGTCCATGGCCATCACAGAGTGAAATAATAGAAAGAGTTTCTATTTAGATTTTCACATCGGACTCGAATTGAATGATTACATCATATGATAGAAACTAGGGTTTGACGAGTTCACCTTAACCCTAATCTGATCAAGGCTCAGGATAGAAGAACTTAATCACATAGGTAGCTGCACCAAGAGGTTCACATTCAGCTCTAATGGGTTGCCACCATATACTGCTAGGTGTCACTGGTGGATTTTGGGAGCAATTAGAATGATTTAGATGATCGATCATTCTAATTGTTCGAATCAGAAGAGTTCTGATCCATCGAAAGGAGTTTTGATGATGTCGATGATAAAGATCATGACATATCCCATTACCATATAGAACTAAATCTAACTGGGTCACACAAACAAGGGTTTGAATCTGGTGATCATCAATTGAACTGATCTAGTTCAATTGATCTGAATGAGATTCAATTAGGTTCAAGAAAATCATGCTAGCACTCGATCGAACCTAACGTTCTTCTTTAGCTATCATAAATAAGTTATCCTGACTGAGCCAAAAGAGTTTGTGCTCAATCAGAGGCCTTCATATGGTCTGACTGGAGGTTGTCTAAGTCAGAAAAGATTGTCTTATTTTGTAAGACATTACTTGCCATTTTTGGTCACCTACCATTTCTTGTTCTTTGACTTTGGTCAAAAGTCTACCTTTGACTGATCAAATGTTGACCATTGACACTTTGACTTTTGTCCATGTGTCATGCACCTATTAGAGAGCTGGTGGGGGCCTATCCCCCTACCAGAACCTGGCAAGGAAGAGGGCGCATGCTACCCTTGGCATGTGCCCAAGTTGGAGGCGCCCAGGAGTCCCTGTTGGACAGGGACTCCATTTTCTTTTTGGATTTCAATTAGAGTTCTCCTAAGAACCAACTTTGATTGGTCTTAGGCACCCTCTAAGGAGGAATCCAGGGGACTCTATTCCCACCAATCAGATTTAGATCTGATTTCATAAAGAGTTGTGATTGGTTGGGAAGAAGAGGAGTTGGATCACGCTTAGTCTATAAATAAGACCCTGCACCCAACTCAAAACAAGATTGAATCAAAATTCTCCATGCCCCAAGGCTGCCTCTCCCCTCTTCCTCCATGCCAAACCCACCTTCTCCCTCTCCTCTCCATTTCCAAAAGAGTTTTGGAGCTTGGTTGATGCGATCCAAATCAAAGAAAGGCGACTAAAAGCTAGAAGGCTGCATTGCTGCATAGGACAACTGCTGATCTTCGAAAAGAGTTTTGAAGATCCTCCAGATCAGATCCAGATCTAATTTTTGAAGATGTGATAGAGAAGAAGAGGATCTCCAGATCCAACCCAAGTGGATACCAGTAGAGGCCAGGCACTTGCATGGCTAGATCCAGAACCTTCCGCTGCTTATAGGATCATCAACGGGTAATAGGATTATCCACTTCAAAGTAAATTAAATTTAATTTAATTTATCTGATTTTATTTTAATTTCTAAAATAATAATAATTAGATCTAAAATATCTTAGATTTGATCTAGATCAAAGAAAAAAATTTTTGAAATATATCTCTTGATCTGATCAGATCTGAACGAACCTGGTCCAGAAAATCAGGATTTTCCTTCAACTAGTATCAGAGCCAAGGTTCTAAAAGTATTTAGATCTGATTTTAAATTTATTTTAATCAAAAAATAAGTAATTTTAGATTTCATATGAGATGTGATCAGATTTGAAATAAGAAAAAATTAAAATTAAATGATTTGAATCTAAGATTAGAAAATATGCATGACTAGTTCCAAAACAGAATAGTTCTATAGAATAGTCTTGCATGTTTTCAATTTAATTTAATTAAATCATATTTTAGATCTATTTATTTACTATTTTTTGATATTATAATGGTTATAATAATATTTAAAAAATACTAAATAAAAATTATTTAATTTTAAATATCATATGAGATATGATAGATGCATGTCTAGACTAGTTGTAGAATAGTTCTACATAATTATCTAGATTAGAATTTATTTTGATTAGATCAATTTAAATCTATTTTTTTAGATTATTATGAGATAATTTAGATCCAAAAATATGTATGATTTGATACATAAGGTGTATGCAAAATATGCCATGATTAGATCTAATTTGTATATGAGATATATGATATAGATCTAAAACTGTTTTGTAGTATTGCATGTTCCTGATTAAGGCGTTCCTCTTGGCCGTCCGGTCATAAGAACGAAGAAGGGTTTAAATGCCCTCTCTTCCCATTCGATGGGGTGTTGTTATGATGTGTAGGGGTGCTGCGTGTTCGTTCTTAATCAAAAATTCAAAATTTATTTTCTGCAAAACCCTAGATCCTGAAACCCTAGGATTTATTGTGCATATTTTATTTATGAACCCTACTTAATTAAAAATTAAAATTATGGAATATCAATTAGGTCTAAAATTGAGAATTTTAGATCTAAGACATATTCATAATACTGGGTTCAAGCTTGGGTAGCTCAATTAGGTCTAAGCGGTTGATCAAACCGAATCAAGAGTTGGTTAGATGGGATCAACAATGCTTAAATTGACCAGCCTAATAGGATTAAGTCTGGGTCAAGATCGAGTCACGATCAAGCAAGACCTAATTAGGCTCAGAGGTTAGAGTCTGGATTGTAGGCTAACCCAATTGGTTCTGGCTCAATAATTTGGTGTCTAAGGTAAGTTTGGCACATACGATCGATTGATTTTTAATTGAAAGCTACTCGACCTGAATGCGTTCTTGTACGAGTTAATGGTATATTCCTTCCATCGATCTCACTTACCTGACCATATCTGTTGACACAGTTTTGATCTAAGGTGGTCAATAATCCGAGCTAACCCATGCCACTAGGTTAGTCATAATTGTTATGACTATGACAAGTCTAGTTTAATGAGACCTGAATCAATTCTCCCTAAGAAAAGATTAAGTCTGAGGTCTTCCACCATTATAGATGTGCGGGCCCTTCCCGAGGTTGATTGTTCTCGACTGGATATAGTGGCTCAGTTGCACCTGAGAAAGATGCAACCATGTCTATTAGGCATTGGATGCTATGGGCTGGAGGATGAGTTGGGCTCAATATTTTGGATATGGTGAGAAACTCAATTAGGAACCCAGTCTATGCAAATGGTGGGTCTAACTTAACTAAGGAGTGGATCAATATTCTGGATACGGTAAGATTCATGAATTAGAGATCAAGTTTGGGTGCACCATGATTAGAGAATCATTGAACAAGAGTTGTTCACTCATTGGCTAACCCATCACCAATAACTGTTAGGTGAGGTGATGAGTCAGTTGGTGAGACCGCACCACCCACTAGAAATCATTAATCATGGAGATTTTTGCATCTCTACAGAGGAGTGTAGGGATCCAAGAAAATAGTAGGAGCTAATTTGTTTAAAAATAAAATCTCTAAATAAATTGGTCAAGTCATAATTACAATATCTAACTAGAATCTTTGACTCTCTACAGGAAAATGTCTGCGTCCAACCCATTGGCACGTATCCTGGACACACATAGACTGACTAGACCCAATTATAAAGATTGGCTCAGGAACTATAAAATAGTTTTGGATTCTAAGAAGTTAACCCATGTATTAGACCAGGACCCTCCCACCTTACCAACCCGTTCATCTATTGAACAGAGAGCATCTCTGGAGAAATGGATAGATGAAGATAATAAGGCCAGATATTACATGTTGGGCTCGATGTTTGATGAGCTCCAGCACTAATATGAAGATATCGAGATTGCTCGCCAAATGTTGGCTCACCTGTAGGAGATGATTGGTGAACAGAGTCGCACAGCCAAATATCAAGTCACGAAATGACTTTTTAAGGTGAAGATGCATGATGGGTAGTCAGTCCAAGATCATTGCCTAATGATGATCAAGGACATAGAAGAGCTTGAGAAGCTTGGTGTGAAGTTAGACTTGGATCTGCAGAATGATGTTATTCTACAATCCTTGACTGATGCATATGGGCAATTCATCATGAATTACCACATGCATAAACTTCAAAATTCCTTGGCCGAATTAATGGATATGCTGGTCACCGCTGAGCTCTCTATGAAAGGTTCTAAATGCTCAGTTCTTGCTATAGAATGGACTTCTTTCAAAAGAAAGTCTTATGGAAAGAAAAAAAAGTCTGCGAAAAAGCAGAAGTTGGAAGGAGCAAAGAAGAAGAAGACTGAACTGAAGAAAAAGGCCGATGCCAAAGGAAAGTATTTCCATTGCAATAGCAATGGCCATTGGAAGCGGAACTGCCCTACTTACCTGGCCACCCTGAAGAACAAGAAGGAAGGTCCTTCTGGAGGTATGCTCGTTATTGAGTCTAACCTTACGATTTCTTCTGCATCCAGTTGGGTGCTTGACTTTGGTTCTAGTGCTCATCTGTGCACTTCCATGCAGGATCTTGAGGATAGCAGGAGGCTGAGGGATGGAGACATGATCCTACGCATCGATAATGGAGCAAGAGTTGCTGCAGTAGCTGTGGAAACATACCCTCTTTGATTACCATCTGATTTAGACTTAGTTTTAAAAGACTGCTATTATGTGCCTATAGCTAGTAGGAATTTGATTTCTATTTCATGCTTAGCACTAGAAGGCTATGTGATTACCTTCTTTAAGGACCATTGTAACATTCTTTATGAAAGAAATAAAATTGCAAATGGTTTTCTTATTAACAGTCTTTATCAGCTACATATTGATGTACCTGTTCTAACTATCGAGCAAAATATGAATGCCAAACGACCTAGGGATAGTCCAAATGATAGATATCTATGGAACCTAAGATTAGGTCATATAGCAGAAGATAGGATCAACAAATTGGAGAAAAATGGGCTATTAAGTCCATTGACTTTCGAGTCATATCCAACTTGTGAATCTTGTCTTCAAGGCAAAATGACTAAACTCCCTTTTGTTAGACATGGGGAAAGGGCCACAGATCTTCTTGCCCTAGTACATACTGATGTGTGCGGCCCATTTGATGTGCCAGCTAGAGGCAATTTTGTCTACTTCATTACCTTTATCGATGATTTGTCTAGGTATGGGTATGTGTATCTTATGAGACATAAGTCTGAAGCTTTTGAAAAGTTCAAAGAATTCAGACATGAAGTAGAAAAATAAACTGGAAAACCCATTAAGGTTCTTCGATCAGATCGAGGAGGTGAATACCTTAGCCAAAATTCCTAGACTATCTAAAGAAAATGGCATAGTCTCTCAATGGACTCCACCAGGAACACCTCAACTCAATGGGAGTTTCAGAATGGAGAAATCGGACTCTATTGGATATGGTCCGATCCATGATGAGCTTCACAGACCTCCCTAATTTCCTTTGGGGACACTCATTGTTAACTTCAATTTATCTACTGAATAGGGTTCCCTCTAAAACCATTCCTACCACACCGTATGAGATATGGCACGGTAAGAAACCAAGTCTGAGTCATCTTAGAATTTGGGGTTGTTCGGCTCATGTCAAAAGACAACAAGCAGATAAGTTAGAGTTTAGGTCCTTCAGAGCTTGATTCATAGGATATCCTAAAGAGTCATTAGGATACTATTTCTACATTCCAGAAGACCATAATGTGATTGTGAGTCGACATGCCATCTTTCTTGAAAAATAGTTTATTCAAGATAGCGGCATTGGAAAGCAGATCAAGCTTGATGAGAAAGTCTTACAAGTACAACAAGCTAAGGGCCAATTGGAACCAAATCAGGTTGAGCCAATAAGAACACTACCTCCTCCACCTCATAGATCGGAAAGAGTTTTCCATCCCCTTGAGAGATACTTAGGTATTATTTCAGAGGAAGTAGAGAAAATATTCCTCATAGGCAATGGTGCTCATGGTGATGATTCCAAAACCTACAATGAGACGATATCAAATATCGACTCCGAGAAATGGCTAGAGGCAATGCAGTCAGAAATTGACTCGATGCACTCAAACCAAGTCTGGACCTTGGTAGATCCACCAGAAGGTATAGTACCTATTGGGTGTAAATGGATCTTCAAGAGAAAGATTGGTGCAGATGAGAATGTGGAGACATTCAAGGCTAGACTAGTGGCAAAAGGTTATAGTCAACGTGAAGGCATTGACTATCAGGATACCTTTTCCCAGTGGCTATGCTAAAATCCATCCGCACATTGCTTGCCGTTGCAGCCTATTTCGATTACAAAATATGGCAAATGGATATGAAAAATGGCATTCTTAAATGGATATCTTGAGGAAGATATCTATATGGAACAGCCGCTAGGTTTCACATCCAGTGATACTGATCACAAGGTTTGCAAGCTGCAAAGGTCCATATATGGACTTAAGCAAGCATCTCGGAGCTGGAACACTCATTTTAATGATGTGATCAAAACATTTGGTTTCATCAAAAATGAAGAGGAACCATGTATTTTCAAAAAGGGTCAGTGGGAGCGCTGTTGTCTTCCTCATATTGTACGTGGATGACATCCTCCTTATTGGGAATGATATTCCCATGATGACAACAGTCAAATTATGGTTGTCCAAGGAATTCTCCATGAAAGACCTAGGCGAAGCATCCTTTATTCTAGGAATTAAGGTCTATAGGGATAGACCGAATAGGATGCTAGGACTTTCACAGAAGATGTACATAGAGAAAGTACTAAAGAGGTTTAGTATGGAAAACTCTAAGAGAGGATTAATACCCTTCAGACATGGTATTCATCTTTCCAAGAAGATGTGCCCTAGCACACCTGAGGAAATAGAATGCATGAGCAAGATCCCTTATGCTTCTGCAATAGGGAGCCTCATGTATGCCATGCTATGTACACGACCTGATATAGCCCATGCTGTGAGTGTCACAAGCAGATATCAGTCAAATCCAGGTGAAGAACACTGGACTTCTGTGAAATGTATCCTTATGTACTTAAGAAGAACTAAGGATATGATGTTGGTCTTTGGTAACGGAGAACTCCAAGTCCAGGGATACACAGACTCGGATTTCATGTTCGATATAGATGATCGAAAGTCGACATCTGGGAGTCTATTTGTGTGCAATGGTGGTGCTATCAGCTGGAAGAGTTCCAAGCAAACGGTGATAGCAGATTCCACCATGGAAGTAGAATATATCGCTGCATCAGAAGCTGCGAAGGAAGCATTCTGGTATAAGAAGTTTGCTGCAGAAATCAGAGTAATGCCATCAGATGCCATTCCTCTATACTGCGACAACAATGGTGCCATAGCCCTTGCTAAGGAGACGAGGTCTCACCAGAAATCCAAGCATATTGAGCGGCGATACCACCTCATCCATGATTACCTCGAGAAGGGTTATGTCGAGGTCAAGAGAGTCAACTCCGCAGACAATGTGGCAGACCCACTTACAAAGCCGTTGGGCCAGCAGAAGATCGAAGCCCACCTTGAGAAGATGGGACTTAGACTTGTAGCCAATTGGCTTTAGGATAAGTGGGAGATTGTTAGATATATGTGCCCTAGAAGCCAGAATTGGCTGACACTTGTAATACACTTCTAGGGGCAAAATTATAATTTTGACTAATATCAATAAAATGGATTATTTTCTATCACATATGTGTATTTAGTGTCTGTGATACATCCTTTGAGTTAATGGTAATGATAATTCATATTTTCAAGAGTTGAAAATTTAAGACATGAATAATCATTGCTAACTCATAAAATGCTTTTGATCATAGGATCATCACGAGGATGGTGATTGATTCGGAAGGTTGGTGTACAATCGCTTCTCTTTAGTAGATGAGTCTTGAGTCTATGGTGTGGAGACACCGAAGCGAGAGTACAGGTACTCGTTAGAGAATGAGGGCACTGAGCGTGACCACCTCGAGTAGTCATTAGGGAGTCTACCTTCTCGTCAATGACTGACTTGATGCTGCAGTAGTGTGTCTGGTTCTTTGACCTGAGGTGCATCGATAGTTCACCTTGAGGGTGTTATAGTTTGACTACACCATTACTCGGTCTCCTAGCCGTTCAGAATCTTGAGGTGTATGTTGGCTATAGCAAGTTCATTATAGGAATTGGATTCCATCGAGATGGAATCTATCTATCTCGGTGGTAGAGGAGCAGCCCTATGATAATCAAGTTCAAAAGTCCATGGCCATGGTAGAGTGAAATAATAGAAAGAGTTTCTATTTAGATTTTCACATCGGACTTGAATCGAATGATTACATCATATGATAGAAACTAGGGTTTGACGAGTTCACCTTAACCCTAATCTGATCGGGGCTCAAGATAGAAGAACTTAATCACACAGGTAGCTGCACCAAGAGGTTCGCATTTAGCTCTGATGGGTTGCCACCATATACTGCTAGGTGTCACTGGTGGATTTTGGGAGCAATTAGAATGATTTAGATGATCGATCATTCTAGCTGTTCGAATCAGAAGAGTTCTGATCCATCGAAAGAAGTTTTGATGATATCGATGATAAAGATCATGACATATCCCATTACCATACAGAACTGAACCTAACTGGGTCACACAAATAAGGGTTTGAATCTGGTGATCATCAATTGAACTGATCTAGTTCAATTGATCTGAATGAGATTCAATTAGGTTCAAGGAAATCGTGCTAGCACTCGATTGAACCTAACGTTCTTCTTTTGCTATCATAAATTAGTTGTCCTGACTGAGCCAAAGGAGTTTGTGCTCAATCAGAGGCCTTCATATGGTCTGACTGGAGGTTGTCCAAGTTAGAAAAGGTTGTCTTATTTTGTAAGACATTACCTGCCATTTTTGGTCACCTACCATTTCTTATTCTTTGACTTTGGTCAAAAGTCTACCTTTGACTGGTCAAATGTTGACCATTGATACTTTGACTTTTGTTCACGTGTCACGCACCTATTGAAGAGCTGGTGGGGGCCTGTCCCCCTGCTAGAACTTGGCAAGGAAGAGGGCACACGCCACCCTTAGCATGTGCCCAAGTTGGAGGCACCCAGGAGTCCCTGTTGGACAGGGACTCCATCTCCTTTTTAGATTTCAATTAGAGTTCTCCTAAGAACCAACTTTGATCGGTCTTAGGCACCCTCTAAGAGGAAATTCAGGGGACTCTATTTCACCAATCAGATTTAGATCTGATTTCATAAAGAGTTGTGATTGATTGGGAAGAAGAGGAGTTGGATCATGCTTAGTCTATAAACAAGACCCTGCGCCCAACTCAAAACAAGATTGAATCATAATTCCCCATGCCCCAAGGCTGCCTCTCCCCTCTTCCTCCATGCCAAACCCATCTTCTCCCTCTCCTCTCCATGTCCAAAAGAGTTTTGGAGCTTGGTTGGTGCGATCCAAATCAAAGAAAGGCGATTGAAAGCTAGAAGGCTGCACTGCTGCATAGGACAACTGCTGATCTTCAAAAAGAGTTTTGAAGATCCTCCAGATCAGATCCAGATTTGATTTTTGGAGATGTGATAGAAAAAAAGAGGATCTCCAAATCCAGCCCAAGTGGATATTGGTAGAGGCCAGGCACTTGCGTGGCTAGATCCAGAACCTTCCGCTGCTTATAGGATCATCAACGGATAATAGGATTACCCACTTCAAGGTAAATTAAATTTGATTTAATTTATCTAATTTTATTTTAATTTTTAAAATAATAATAATCAGATCTGAAACATCTTAGATCTGATCTAGATCAAAGAAAAAAAATTTTGAAATATATCTCTTGATCTGATCAGATCTGAATGAACCTGATCCAAAAAATCAAGATTTTTCTTCATTTGAGTAGATCATATCTAAAGCTTAGTGAACTTGCACCATTAAGGTGATCTAATAGAGTACCACATTATCTGGACAGATACTATGGTTTCTTAATTCAGAATGGTGATCCCATTGAACTCGATGAGGATGATGAGGATTCGATCACTTATATGGATGCTATGTAGAGACTCAATTCTAAGAAATTGCTTGAGGCCATGAAATTCAAAATGGAGTCTATGAAGGTCAATGATGTGTGTACATTGGTTGACCCTCTCGAAGGGGTTAAATTTGAAGGAACCAGATCTAGGTTTTCACAGCTAGATCTTGAAACTTTTTCAAGATCTTGCAGCGGAAGTCTTAAATAAATCTAAAATTTATTTAAATAATTATGTAAATACTTAGATCTCAGATCTATTATATGATTAATATATGATATTAAATCAAAAATTAAAATCAAAAAAAAAAGTTTGACTAAATCAACCTAGATCTACACTACATCAAATGCACGTATAAAGTTTATAGATCAGATCTATTACCTGAGCAAGTTTCGACATTCTAACTTACTAATCTAGGCTTTAGGATGAAGTAACGAGCCACACATGCATCCGACCTCTTGGAGTCATCCACACGATCCTATGATCTCTGATTTGAAGTCTGATGCAGAAAATCAACACAGCATGCTAGTACTGTGCTGATCCTTCTTCGACGGTCAATCCGATGCTCTCTTCTTCGAAATTTGGACTCTTCAAAATATGAGAAGAAAGATAAGAGTTTGCTGCTCTGATACTCTCTCAAGAAAATTTAAAAGAATGGAGGGGAGATTGAAAATAAAATAGCTCTAGAAGAAGATCCTCTTCTTCTCTTTTCTCTCACCTAGACACCTAGTTTGGTGCCTATGGAACCCCCATGCCCAAGGACCCTCTTCCTCTAATTTTTGTGCACTCTAAACCTATTCCAAAGCTCTATATTTTATAAAAAAATTAGAATAAAATTCATCCAATAAATAGAGAAAAAGAGTGAGTCCTTATCTAGATCAAAAACTAGAGAAGGAAAGGTCAAATGGGGCAAGACAAGGGGTGCCCAACTCTTGGGCGCCTCCTCCATGATTTTTGGTGTGGACCAGTAAGGGAGGGTGCACCAAAAAAAAGATTATTTTCATAAAATAAGAGAAGAATTAATTAAAATAGGGGGTGGTAGTCAAGGGAAGATGTTTTTGTCAATAAGGATTCTATCTCATAGAATCCTAAGCAAAACTAATTCCTCTTTTGACTTGGTCTTCCACCTAACTTTCAAATATGACTTGGAGGGAGAGAGGGGCATGAAAATCAGGAAGAGAGGGATTTTCCATGACAAATACCTAAAAAATAGGTATGGGGGGCGTTGGGACCAAGGTGGCGCAAGGAGATAGGGAGTCCTAGTCACACCAAGGTGGCGCAAGGAGATAGGGAGTCTTAGTGTGACTAGGACTCCTATTTTGACTTGGTCAAACAAGATCTTTTAACCAAATAAAATCAAGATTAAACCAATCTAATTAAATAAGACCCTAATCCATTTATGAACTTAATTAAATCAGATTTAATTCTAATTTATTTTCTTATCAAATTAGAAAATTGGATTGACTCGAGTCGTAGTTAGACTAGGACTAGTTCTTCCTTGCACTTGGCTTATGCAATAAACCAATTGGACTTAATCCAATCAAACCCAAATTAATTCTAATTAAATAATGTTTAATTAGACTTAATCTCAACCTATTGACTTAATCAAATTAATCCAATTAGTAATTTAATTGCTAATCGATCCTCCTATAATACTTGCACTAGGTTAAACACCAATCGTATTGATTGTTTAATCCTAGAACGATTCTTAATCATTGATCAATCATCTGATCAGATTGTAAGCTCTAATGTGTGTGACTTCATAGGTTCGAACCTAAGCTGGTAGTATAGGAATAAATTTCTATACTAATCAAAATGATGATCTAGCAATGATACCCGACGGTCGGATAGGTTGAAGGTGTAGAACACCATCCTTAGAACCCATGCGGATATAGTTTCCATATAATTCATCTCCTTGATCACAATACTCGTAGGACACATCAGAGTTCAACTATCAACTCTGATCAGGTTGTCCATATTATATTTCAAAATACCAAATCCATCTGATGGATTATCCTGACCAAGATTTTGCTATATTGAAATACAGTAATATATTTTTCTCCAAGTCTTGAAGTAGTCAATTTCATCTTGATCATACTCCGACTTTGCAAGTACTTGACTATGCCTAGAAGTCTTCTGTTGCTGAATTAGAAATTCAGTTAGTTCGGTACCAAAGCATAGTGAGTTGCTTGCAAATCACTGAGGAGGTCTCAGGTCTAAGGGATACTTATACCTATATCCCATCAGACACATTCTCGATAGTAGAATGCTCTGAAGTTGGTCATGTTCAATGATGATGTATCAATACATCTCACCTATATGCCATACCAGTGTCTCCACACACCTTGGTTAAGAGGATAACCAACCTATATGGCATATAGCGATCTATGCTCGATAGACACTATCATCCTAATTAATAGCCTATTATTTGGTCGTGAATAAATTTAAGGACTAATTGATAAATCCTCTTTTTATCGAAACTAAATAGTCCTAAGGACTTCATCACAATAATGGAGTTCATTAGAAGATGTAAACTTATGATGAAAAAAAATGCCAAAATATTTTTCATTAATTAATAAATCAATTATAATATCTAAATCATCAACAGGCTGATAATTAGCTTTAGAACATAATTTTTAACAACTCCCACTTGTCCTAAAGCCACTTGGCATAGTATCTAATACCCATCTTTGACTTATGGTTGTCGAACTCCTTGATTGTCAGGACTTTAGTGAAGGAGTCGGCTAGGTTCTTCTTTCCATCGATCTTCTGAAGATCGACATCACTACGATCCACAATCTCACGAACTAAATGAAAATGGCGTAGAATGTGCTTTGTTCGCTGGTATGCCTTCGGTTTTTTTGCTTGAGCTATGGCACCAGTGCTATTGTAGTAGAGCAGGACTGAACCATCAATGGAGGATGCTACTCCGAGCTCGGTGATGAACTTCCTCAGCCACACAGCTTTCTTTGCTACATCTGATGCTGCCATGTACTCTGCTTTGCAAATAGAGTCAGCCACTGTATGCTGCTTGAAACTTTTCTAGCAGATGGCTCCACCATTTAGAGTAAAGATATATCCAGACATACTTTTACTATCATCATGATCAGATTGAAAGCTAAAGTCTGTAAATCCTACAAGCTTCAGATCTAACTCACCATAAACCAACCATTGGTCCTTAGTATTTCTCAAATACTTAAGGATGGTTTTAACCACCTTCCAGTGATTTTCTTCAATGTCAGACTGGTATCTACTCACTACTCCTATTGAGTATGCCACGTCTGGTCTCATACATGCCATTGCATACATAATATACCCCACTGTCGAAGCATATGGAATTCTACTCATACGCTCTCTCACTTCAGGAGTTGTCGGACAATTTTTTTTAGAGAGAGAAATTCCTTGGCCTATCAAAAGATAGCTTTTTTTAGAATTTTTCATGCTGAACCTCTTCAGCATAGTTTCTATATATGTGGATTGGGATATACCAAGCATCCTTTTAGATCTATCCCTATAGATCTTCATCCCTAGGATGTAGGATGCTTCACCCAAGTCCTTCATGGAGAACTGTGATGACAATCATACTTTTATTCCTTGTAGTGCGGAGATATCATTCTCGATTAAGAGAATATCATCCACGTACAAAATAAGGAATACCACTGCTGGACCATTTGCCCATTGGTAAATGCAGGGTTCTTCTCCGTTCTTAACGAAGCCATACATTTTGATCACTTTATCGAAGCACATGTTCCAACTTTGAGATGCCTGCTTCAATCCATAAATGGATCTCTGAAGCTTGCACACCTCTTCGATTAGCTCTCCATTTAGGAAAGCCATCTTCACATTCATCTATCAGATCTCATAGTCCAGATGGGCAGCAATGGCAAGCATGATCCGAATGGACTTGAGCATTGCCACAGAGGAGAACGTCTCGTCATAGTCAATACCATAACATTGATGATACCCCTTGACAACCAGATTGACTTTATAGGTCTCCACCTTTCTGTCTGCACCCCTCTTTCTTTTGAAGACCCATTTACACCCAATGGGTTTAACCCCTTCAAATGGGTCAACTAATGTCCATACATCATTGACCTTCATGAAATTCATTTTGGATCTCATGGCTTCTAGCCATTTCTCAAAGTCAGATCTCTGCGTCACATCCATATAAGTGATCGGATCTTCATCATTCTCATCGAGTTTAATGGGATCACCATCTTGGACCAAGAATCCATAGTATCTATTTGGATAGTGGGGTACTCTGCTAGATCATCATAATGGTACAGGTTCACTAGGCTTCGAATCTGATCTGATCAAATCTGACTTATGTTCGATATTCTGTGTCAGATTTTCTATCTGTTGAACTTTATCAAGTTCAACCTTAGAGATAATAGTTCCTTCATCAAGAAACTTCTTTTCCAAAAAGGTTGCCCTAAGGCTGACGAACACCTTTTATTCATCAACATTATAGAAATAGTATCCTTTGGTCTCTTTTGGGTATCCTATGAATGTACACTTATCAGACCTAGGTCCAAGTTTGTGCAAGAAAAAGCTGAGCTTGCTCAAGCGCTCTATCAGCTTGATCATGTACAATACATGATCAGTGATAGAGGCACCATCCCGCATTCTGGCATTGAAGATGGTACAACTAGTTTTGTGCCTCTCAATGTCATCGGATGTGCTAAAAGAATCCTTCAATACTTGGAGAATTTCATTTGACTGAGCTGTCTCAAACTTGCGACTGAACTCATCGCTCATTACAGCCAGCATAATGCAGCTTACTATGGTTCGATCACTGAGCCACTTATGATAAGTATCTCTGACTGTTCCACGTGCATTGGCAGCTGACTCTTCTAGTGCAGGATCTGTCAACGCATATAGGATCCATTCATGCTCCAGAACAATCTTCAACTTTCGATACCAACTACCAAAGTTGGGTCCCACCAACTTATCAATGTCCAATAATGATTGGAGTGATACGAAAGTGGCCATGTCTGTATAAAGAAAAATCAAAACCTAATTAGTAATTGATTCATTAAACCTAAAGATTTAAACTTTAATCAAAAAATTTTTTCTACTATTTTATTCAAATTGGTAGCCTCTATGTCTAATTTGAGGAATTATCCTAATTTCTTAGTGGGTACTAGAATCCATATAGATTGTACACAAGCCCAACTTTGGTTGGCCCACCCATGTATATCTAAGGGTAGGTTCATAACCAATTGTTTCTCCAAATAATTTTTAGTAATTAAATTTTGCCGTAGGCCCTGATCAGTTGGCTTTGACCTTCTTAGAAAAGGATCCAATTAGGTCCAACCATTAACATGACCATACTTGTCCCATCCAACTAATGAATGATTGCGCCCAACTTTGGTTGGCCTACTTGACCACCATTTAGAAAGATGTATCTAAGGGATCATATAATGAATGATAATTTCATCAACCGATAAGCACCAGGCCTTTGGGCCTTCAATGATTATCCAACTGATGGACTCATTAGCATCCACTTTAATGGAAGGCTAAGATCTAGTTATCATATAACTATTTCATTTTAGGAACCTAATAATTTTAGAGGACTTATTTATAGAAGTGAGTAGGTCAGATTAACTAGCTTATCATGATTCTCTCACTAACTTCACCAAGTCAGCTTAAGGGAGACCATTAATAGGCTGGTCTAGGAGCACCTAACTCAATCAAACTGATTTACCTAGCTAACATGGGTTAGCTTGAATAGTCAAGCAATCCGATCAAAACATAATCTCACCAAGAGGCCAGGTAAGTTCGATTATTGGAATGGTCTGTCAGGCTTGCCTTAGACACCATCAAAAATGGTCAAGTAAGTGGGCTGTCAATTAAAAACCATTGGTCTAGTTTATCTTAGACACCAACTGATTTAATTAGTTTCACTTAGATCAACCTAACAGTTCGTGCTAGACCGCATAACCAAGAATCAAGTTCATCTTGGATCTTGTTAAAGACATGGACTTGACCAACTATAACTATTATAATTGATCTAGAGAATCCTTGATCTAATCTAAGATAAGAATTAATTAGATTTAGTCAATTCTCTAATTAAGTCCATTCTTTAATCTAACCCGGTCTAACCCAATTAATGGACCTAATCCCCACTAAACCATTTAACCCAATGTGTTATGATTTGTGTCTTAGGATCTTCAATTCATAATCCTAGATCCTAATCAATTAACTTCTTAATTCTTAATTAAGTTTTGGACTGAGGGTTGGGGTTCGGCTTTTCAAAAATAATTTTTATATTTGTAAAATATTTTTACAACATGGTTCTATCAATCAAGTTGCATATTTGATTCATAATCAATATACAAGTAAAATAAATATAAAATTACTTTAGATCTAATCTAAACATATTCATGTAATTAAAATAATTTCAATAATAATCAATCAAAAATCTCCCTAGATCAAATCTAACATATTTATGATGATTGAAATTAGATTAAAATATTTTTAATCAAATCATAAAATTTCTTAGATCTAATCTAAAATTTTATGATCAATATTTTAGATCAGCACGTACTAGGATAACCTATTCACTATAAGTGGTAAACCTTACAGCAGGACAACCTTATGGCAGTCCATGCAATCTAAAATATTTTATTTTTTTTAATTTTAAATTTAATAATTAGATTATAAGTTAGACTAATCTAATAAATAATCTAGACATGTATAAAAATCATGTAATAAGAACCTAGGCTCTAATAGCAATTGAAGGAATCAGATCTAGGGTTTCATAGGTAGATCTTGAAACTTCTTCAAGATCTTATGGTGAAAGATTTAAACAAATCTAAAATTTATTTAAATAATCATGTAAATACCTAGATCTTAGATCTATTACATGATTAAGATATGATGTTAAATTAAAAATTAAAATTAAATAAGAAAATAAAAGATCGATCAAATCAACCTAGATCTACACAACATCAAATGCAGGTATGAAGTTTATAGATCAGATCTATTATCTAAGAAAGTTTAGATATTCTAACTTGCTGATCCGAGCTTGAGGATGAAGTCATGAGCCACACACATGTGTGGCCTCTAGGAGTTGTCTACATGAGCCTACGATCTCTGATCGAAAGTCCGATGCAGAAAATCAGCACAACATGCTAGTACTGTGTTGATCCTTCTTCAATGGTCGATCCGATGCTCTCTTCTTCAAAATTTAGACTCTCCAAAATATGAGAAGAAAGATGAGAGTTTGATGATCTGAGACTCTCTCAAAAAAACTCAAAAGAAAGGAGGAGAGATTGAAATTAAAAAGAGGTCCTAGAAGAAGACCCTCTTCTTCTTCTCTTTTCTTTCACCTAGACACCTAATTTGGTGCCTATGGAACCCCCATGCCCAAGGACTCTCTTTCTCTAATTTCTGCACACCCAAAATCTCTCCCAAAGCTCTATCTTTCACAAAAGAAATCAAAATAAAATTTGTCCAATAAATTAGGAAAAAGGTAGAGTCCTTATCTAGGTCAAAAACTAGACAAGGTTAAACGGGGCAAGGCAAGGGGCGCCCAACTCTTGGGTGCCTCCTCCATGATTTTTGGTGTGGACCAGAAATGGAGGGTGAACAAAAAAAGAAGATTATTTTTATATAATAAGAGAAGAATTAATTAAAAGAGGGGGCAGCACTCAAGGAAAGATGTTTTGGTCAATAAGGATTCTATCTTATAGAATCCTAAGCAAAACTAATTCTTCCTTTGACTTGGTCTTCCATCTAACTTCCAAATATGACTTGGAGAGAGAGAGGGGGCATGAAAATCAGGAAGAAAGGAATTTTTTATGAAAAATACCTAAAAAATAGGTATGGGGGGTGTTGTGACCAAGGTGGCATAAGGAGATAGGGAGTCCTAGTCACACTAGGACTCCTATTTTGACTTAGTCAAACAAGATCTTTTAACCAAATAAAATCAAGATTAAACCAACCTAATTAAATAAGAACCTAACCCATTTAAGGACTTAATTAAATTAGATTAAATTATATTTAATTTTGATTTATTTTTTATAAAATTAAAAAATTAGGTTGACTCGAGTCCTAGTTAGACTAGGACTAGTTCTTCGTTGCACTTGGCTTATCCAATAAACTAATTGAACTTGATCCAATCAAGCTCAAACTAAATCTAATTAAATTATATTTAATTAGACTTAATCTCAACCTATTGACTTAATTAAATTAATCTAATTAGCAATCCAATTGCTAATCGATCCTCCTATAACACTTGCACTAGATTAAACACCAATCGTATTGATTGTTTAACCCTAGAATGATTCTTAATCGTTGATCAACCATCCGATCAAATCATAAGCTCTAATGTATGTGATCTCATAGGTCTGAACCTTAGCCAATAGCATAGAAATAAATTTCTGTATCAATCAAAGTGACCATCTAGCAATAATACCTGACGGCTGGATAGGTCAAAGGTGTAGAACACCATCCTTAGAACCCATACGGATGTAGTTTCCATATAATTCATCTCCTTGACCACAATGCTTGTAGGACACATCAGAGTTCAACTATCAACTCTGATTAGGTTGTCCACATTATATTTCAAAATACCAAATTCATTTGATGGATTACCCTAGCCAAGGTTTTGCTATATTGAAATACAGTGATACATTTTTCTCCAACTCTTGGAGTGGTCAATTCCATCTTGATCACACTCCATCTTTACAAGTACTTGACTATGCTCAGAAACCTTCTGTTGCTGAATTAGAAATTCAGTTAGTCTGGTACCAAAGCATAGTGAGTTGCTTGCAAGTCACTGAGGTGGTCTCAGGTCTAAGGGATACTTATACCTATATCCCATCAGAGACATTCTCGATAGTAGAATTCTTTAGAGTTGGTCATGTTCCATGACGATATATCCATACATCTCACCTATATGCCACACCAGTGTCTTCACACATCTTAGTTAAGAGGACAACCAACCTATATGGCTTATAGCGACCTATGCTCGATAGACGCTATTGTCCTAATTAACAGCCTATCAATTAGTCATGAACAAATTTAAAAACTAATTGATAAATCCTTTCTTTATCGAAACTAAATAGTCCTAAGGACTTCATCACAATAACGGAGTTCATTAGAAGATGTAAACTTGTGATGAAAAAAGATGCCAAAATATTTTTCATTTATTAATAAATCAATTATAATATATCAACCATCAATAGACTGATGATTGGCTTTGGGATATAATTTTCAACAAAATTCATTGAGTGTAAATGGATCTTCAAAAGAAAAAGGAGTGTAGACAGAAAGATGGAGACCTATAAAGCCTGTTTGGTTGCCATGAGGTATCCTCAACATTATGATATTGACTATGATGAGACATTCTCTCTTATGGCAATGCTCAAATTTATTCAGATAATATTTGCGATAGCTATCTATCTGGACTATAAGATCTGGTAGATGGATGTGAAGAAAGCTTTCCTGAATGAAGGGTTGACCGAAGAGGTGTATATGATACAACCTGAGGGGTTCACATCCACAGATGAGTCTAAGATGTGTAAGCTTTAGAGATCCATTTATAGATTGAAGTAGGCATCTCAGAGTTAGAACATACATTTTAATAAGGTGATTGAAACGTATGGCTTCATTAAGAACATAGAAGAGCCCTACATTTATAAATGGGCAAATGGTCCAACAGTGGTATTTTTTGTCTTATACATGAATGACATTCTCTTAATCAGGAATGACATCCCCACATTGTAGGGAATAAAAGTTTGGTTGTCATCATAGTTCTCCATGAAGGACTTGGGTAAAGCATCCTATATCCTAAGGATGAAGATCTATAAGAATAGATCTAAAAAGATGCTTGGGTTATCCCAGTCTACGTGCATAGATACTATGCTGAAGAGATTCAGCATGGAGAATTCCAAAATGGGCTATCTTTCGATAGGCTATGAAATTTCTCTCTCTAAGAAGGATTATCCGATAACTCCTGAAAAGAGAGAGCGTATGAGTAGAGTCCCATATGCTTTGGTAGTGGGATCTATCATGTACGCCATGGCATGTACAAGATAAGATGTGGCATACCTACTAGGAGTAGTGAGTAGATACCAGTCTGACCCTAGAGAAAATTATTGAAAAGTGGTTAAAACCATCCTTTAGTATTTGAGAAATACTAAGGACCAATGGTTGATTTATGGCGAGCTAGATTTGAAATTTGTAGGGTTTACAGACTCTAGCTTTCAATCTGACCATGATGACAATAGAAGCATGTCAGGATATATCTTTACTCTAAATGATGGAGCTATCTGCTGAAAGAGTTCCAAGTAGCATATTGTGGCAGACTCTATTTGCGAAGTAGAGTACATCGTAACATCAAATACCATAAAGAAAGCTGTGTGGCTGAGAAAGTTTATCACCAAGCTTGCAGTAGCATCCTTCCTAGATGGTCCGATCCTGCTCTACTATGATAGCACTGATGCCATAGCTCGGGTGAAGGAACCAAAGGCACACCAACGGATGAAGCACATGCTACATAGCTTCCACCTAGTCTGGAAGATTGTGGATCGAGGTGACATCGATCTTCAGAAGATCGATGAAAAGGAGAATCTAGCCGACCTCTTCACTAAAGCTCTGACGATAAAGGAGTTCAACAACCACAAGTTGAAGATGGGTATTAGATACTATATCGAGTGGCTTTAGGATAAGTGGGAGTTGTTGAAAAATATGTTCCAAAGCCAATCGTCAGCTTGTTGATGGTTGTGCTATATTATATCTATAATTAATTCATTAATAAATAAAATATATTTTTGATATTTTTTATCATAAAGTATTCATCTTCTAACGAACTCCATTATTGTGATGAAATCCTTTGGACTATTTAGCTTTGATAAAAAGAGGATTTATCAATTAGTCCTTAAATCTATTCATGACAAAATGATAGGTTATTAATTAGGACGATAACATTTATCGAGAATAGATCGCTGTATGACATATAGGTTGGTTGTCCTCTTGACCAAGGAGTGTGGAGACACTGATATAGCATATAGGTGAGATGTATGGGTACATCATCATTAACGTGACCAACTTCAGAGCATTCTGCTGTTAAGAATATCTCTGATGGGATATAGGTATAAATATCCCTTAGACTTGAGATCATCTTAGTGACTTACATGCAACTCACTGTGCTTTGATACTGGATTAACTAAATTATTAATTCAGTAATGGAAGGCTTTTGGGCATAGTCATGAACTTATGAAGTCAAAGTATGATCAAGATGGAATTGACCACTCCAAGAGTTGGAGAAGAATGTATCACTATATTTCAGTATAGCAAAACCTTGGTCAGGATGATCCATCAGATGGATTTGATATTTTGAAATATAATGTAGACAACTTGATTAGAGTTGATAGTTGAACTCTGAGGTGTCCTACGAGCATTTTGGTCAAGAGGATAAATTATATAGAAACTATATCAACATAGGTTCAAAGGATGTTATTCTACACATTCGACCTATCCGGCCATCGGATATCATTGCTAGATGGTTACTTTCATTGGTACAAAAATCTATTTCTATGCTACCAACTTAGGTTTAGACCTATGAGGTCACACACATTAGAGCTCATGATCTAATCAGATGGTTGATCAAAGATTAAGAATCATTTTAGGGTTAAACAATGAATACAATTGATATTTAAACTAGTGCAAGTATTATAGGAAGATCGATTAGCAATTAGATTGCTAAATGGCTTAATTTGATTAATTAGAGGATTGAGATTAAGTATAATTAAATATAATTTAATTATATTTAGTTTGGACTTGATTGGATCAAGTCTAATTGGCTTATTTGATATGCCAAGTGCAACGAAGAACTAGTCCTAATTCAACTAGGACTCGAGTTAACCCAATTTCCTAATTTGATTAAAAAATTAAATTAAAATGAAATATTTTTTAATCTAATTTAATTAAAATTTCAATTTGGTTAGGGCCTAATTTAATTTTGTTAACTTGATTTTGATTTAATTTGATTTGAGAAACCACTTTCACCAAGTTATAGATGGAATCCTAGCAAGACTAGGATTCCACATTGCACCACCTTAGCCCCTGATGCCCCACACCCTCTTTCTCTCTTATTTAGTGCAACAAATACCTTTCTCCTAGGCCTTCTCATGCATGCCCTTCTCTCCTCTCTTTCTCATATGGAAATTAGGTAGTGGACCAAGTCAAAGTAGGAATTGGTTTTGGTTTCAAATCCTATGAGATAGTGTTTTGAAAAACCAGAACTCTTCCTCCCTTTGGTGTTGCCCTCCTTCCTATTTTTTCTTTGATATTCTTTACAAAAAAAGAAAAGGTTTTGAGTGACATTTCCTTCTAGTCCCATGTCAAAAATTCTGGACAGGGCGCCCAAGATTTGGGCGCCCCTTGATTTGCCCTTTTTGGTCTTTCCTTGTCTAGTTTTTGACCTAGATAAGGACTCCTCTTTATTTATATTTTATGATGAATTTTTGCCTAAAATTTTTATGGAATATTGACCATTGAGAAAGCTTTGGAGTGTGTGAAAATTAGAGATAAATACTATTTGAGCATTGGGGTTCCATAGACACCAAACTAGGTGTCTAGGTGAGAGCAAAGAGAAGAAGAAGAGGATCTTCTTCTATGATTGCTGTGTTCACCTCTTTCCTTCCTCTTTCTTTGATTTGTCTAAGAGTGTATCACATCTAAAATCTCCTCTCCTCCTCCTCTTTGAAAAAGTCTTAATCCAGAAGAAGGAGGCATTTGATCGACCATCAAAGAAGGATCAGCACAGTACTAGCACACTATGCTGATTTTCTGTATCAGGACTTCTGATCATGATCGTGGGCTCATGTGGATGACTCCTAGAGGCTAGATGCATATGCATCTTGCAACTTCATCTTCAAGCCCTGATCAATAAGTTAAAATGTCTAACTTGCATAGGTAATAGATCTGATCTATTATTTTCATACCTGTATTAGATGTAGTGTATATACATATTGATGTAATCAACATGTTTTAGTTTCTTCTTTAGATTTTAATTTTTGATTTAAGAACATGCCATGATCATGTAATAAATCTTAGAACTAGGGTATTTTTTGATATTTAAAATTAATTTTGATTAATTTTTATCTTTTGTTGTCTGATCTTGAAAAAGTTTCAAGATCTAGCCCTAAAATTTTAGATCTGATTTCAACACCTAGAGCATGAACTAATCCTATATGTGTTGATGGATCCTGCACTTGAGAAGTTAGCTACCAATGCATGTGGAACTATTAGAGATACTTATCAGAAGTGGCTCAATGACCGAACTATGGTGCGCTACATTATGCTGGTTGCCATGAGTGACGTGTTTAGTCGCAGATTCGAGATGGCTCAACCAAAAGATATGCTTCAAGTATTAGAGGATTCTTTTGGCACACCCAATATGTTGAAAGGCACATGACTAGTTATGCTATCTTCAATGCTAGGATATAGGATGGAACCTCTATCATTGATCATGTACTATATATGATCATGTTAGATGTGTGCCTTAGAAGTCAGATTGGCTAACACTTGTAAGACACTTCTAAGGATAATTTTATAATTTTAACTATAAATTAATAAAAAAATTATTTTCTATCATAGTGTATATTTAAGTGTATGTGATATATCCTTTAAGTTAATGGTAATGATAATTCATACTTTCAAAGAGTTGAAAATTTAAGACATGAATTTTCATAATTAACTCATAAACTGCTTTCGACCGTAGGATCATCATGAGGATGGTGATTGATCTGAAAGGTTGGTGTACAATCACTTTCTTGGAGTAGATGAGTCTTGAGTCTACTGTGTGGAGACACCGGAGCAGGAGTACAGGTACTCGTTAGAGAATGAGGGCACCGAGCGTGACCACCTCAAGCATTCATAAGAAAGTCTACCTTCTCATTGATGACTGATTCGATGTTGTAGTAGTGTGTCTGATTCTTTAACCTGAGGTGCATTAGCAAATCACCTTGAGGGTGTTGTAGTTTGACTACACCATAACTTAGTCTCCTAGCCATTCGAAATCCTGAGGTGTATGTTAGCTATAGTACGTTTATTGTAGAAATTGGATTGTACCAATAAGAGATCTATCTACCTCAGTAGATGAGGAGTAGCCCTATGATGATCATGAGAATCGAGTCTATAAACCCATGGCCATGGTTGAGTGAAGATGATAGAAAGAGATTTTATAAGGATTTCACATAGGACTCGAATCGAATGATTAATTCATATGATGGATATTGGGTTTGACGAGTTCTGCTTAACCCTAATCTTGTCGGGGCTCAAGATAGAAGAACCCAATCACATAGGTAGCTACACTGAGAGGTTCACTTTCAGTTTTGATGGATTGCCACCATATACTGCTAGGTATCATTAGTGGATTATGGGAGCAATTAAAGTGATTTTGATGATCGATTATTCTAATTATACGAATCAGAAAAGTTCTAATCCATCGAAAGATGTTTCGATAATGTCGATGATGGAGATCATGACATGTCTCATTACCATACGAAATTGAACCTAACTGGATCATACAAACAAGAATTTGGATGTAGATGTCATCAATTGAGCCAACCTAGTTTGATTGATTTAGATTAGATCCAATCAGGTTCAAGGTAATCGTGCTAGCACATGATTGAGCCTAACTTTCTTCTTCTGTAATCTTTCTGATTTATCGCAATCGAGTTAAATTTGATTTAACTTATTTCTATATCTTGAATGAATTTATTTTTATCTGATTGGAATAAGTCCAGATCATATTAATTATGAAAATTAAATTCATTCCAATTGCAATTGGACTAGGGTCAACAATTGACCCAATTGGGAGAATTAAGGATCATATGATCAAAGAATTTTAAAAATTTTTATAGAAATTTTTTTACTCTAATTTTTGGATATGTGATATGAGACGAGTTATACTTTGGATGTGCAAAATTTCATGATTTTTGGAGGTCCATAGATTGGGTTTTGATAGAGTTTTATTTGGATTAAACTCTTGAGGGAAGAGTCCTAGACACACATGGACTCTTCATTATCCTTTCATGCCGCCACCTTTCAAATGGATTTTTGGCATCAAAACTAGATAGGATCTAGGGTTTTTTGTGGAGATCAGGTCCAGGAGTCTCAACGATTGAATTAAAAAGGTTTTTGATCAAAAAGGTACTCTTTATGGCACTATGTCTAGTATAAGAACTCTTTTCACAAAATTGCCTCAAGGTAATTTATTTTTTCCACACTGAAAGGAGCCTTTCCTCTGATATCCACACCCCCTATATCCTCTCTCTCCCTCTCTTCTACATGCTTAAAAGATTAGGCACTAATCTGAGTTGAAGCTCCAAGGTTTTTGGCATAAGATTCAACATCTACGTGACGGTGCTCGTGAGACGAACAAGCTGCCTCAGAAGTCATTTTGAAGGCTTTTCAAATTAGATCCAGATCTAATTTTTGGAAAAAAGATTCATGAGAAGAAGACCTTTAGATCTTGCCTAAGTAGATACTGGTAGAGGCCAGGCGCGTGTGTGGCTCCTTCCAGAATCTCAGAAATCAATGGGATCATCATAGGATAATTGGATTACCAAATCAGGTACTTAAAATTAAATCTAATTTAATTTAATTTTTAAATTTTAATATTAGATATCTATGATCAGATCTGAAAAGTTTCATATTTGATTAAGATTTTAAAGAAAAAAATTTGAAATATTTCTTCAGATCCAATCAGATCTTTACGATCCCGTGCTAAGAAAATAGATTTTTTCTTCAACTATTATCAGAGCCAGGTTGTAGTTCTTTGGATCTATTTTAGATCTAATTTTATTTTTATTTTTTATCTAATATTAAAAAGTTTTAGATATCACATCAGATATGATTATATCTAAGATCATAAAATTAAAATTAAATTATTTAGATCTAATATGTATGAGATGCATGACTAGACTGAGAATAGAATAGTTCTATGTGTAGTCTAGTATAATCATATTATTAATTTAACTAAATATAATTTTAGATTTATTTATTTATTTTTTTTGATATTATAATTATTGTAATCAGATCTAAAAATTAGAAAATAAAATTTTTAATTTTTTATTTATTCATATGTGATACGAAATGATGCATGTTTAGACTAGTTGTAGAATAGTTCTACAAATTATCTAGAATTATTTTATTTTGATATGATTAAATTTAAATCTATTTTTTAGATATTATATATAATATTTTAGATTTAAAAAATATACATATTTAATTTAGTGATGATACATGAAATGTATGCAAAGCATATATTAGTTAGATTATTAATTATATATGTGATATATGATCTAGATCTAACTAGTTTTGTAGTTTTAATTATATTTCTGATTAAGGCATTCTGCTTGGCCGTCCGATCATAAGAACAAAGTAGGATTTAAAGGCCCTCTTTTCTCATTCAATGAGGTGTTCTTATGGCATGTAGGGGTGCTACGCGTTCGTCCTTAATCAATAATCAGAATTTATTTTTTGCAAAATTTTGAATCCTAAAATCCTAGAATTTTGATACATATTTTTTTGTTTATGAATCTAAACTTAATTAAGAATCAAGATTATAAAACTAATTAGATCTAAAATTAAAAAAAAAAATTAGATCTAAGGCATTTTCATAAAATTGGGTTCGAGCTTGGGTAGCTTAATTAGATCTAGCGGTTGATCAAATCGAATCAAGAATTGGTTAGGTGGGATCAAGAGTGCTTAGAATTGATCAGTCTTATAGTTGTAAGTCTGGGTCAAGGTCGACTCACAGCCACATATGATCGATCCAATTAAGATGTAATTTGGCTTCATGGTTCGAGCCTGGATTGTAGGCTAACTTGATTAATTCTAGTTCGTTAATTTGGTATTTAAGATAAGTTTGGTAGATATGATCAATTGATTTTTAATTGAGAGCTACTCGATCTGAATACATTCTTATCGAGTTAATGGCATATTCCTTCCACCAATCTCACTTACCTAGCTATTTGTGTCAACCCAGTTCTGATTTGAGGTGGCTAACAGTTCAAGCTAACCAATGCCATAAAGCTTGTCATAACCATTATGACCGAGTCAAGTATAAGAGATCTAAATTAAATCTTTCTAAGAAAAGATTAAATCAATTGGTCTTCCATCATTATAGATGTGCGGGCTCTTTTCGAGATTGATTATTCTCGACTGGTTATAGTGGTTCAGTTGCATCAGGAAGATGCAACCATGTCTATTAGGCATTGGATGCTATGGGTTGGAGAATGGGTTGGGCTCAATATTTTGGATATGGTGAGGGATCCAATCAAAAATCTAATTCGTGCAAATAGTGGGTCTAACTTAATTAAGGAGTAGATCAATATTTCGGACATGATGAGATTCATGAATTAGAGACTAGGATTAGGTGCACCATGATTAGAGAATCAGTGGATAAGAGTTGTCCACTCATCGGTTGATCCATCATCCATAACTATTAGGTGAGATGGTGAGCCAATTGGAGAGACCACACCACGCACTAGAAATCAATTGATCATGAAAATTTTCGCATCTCTACCCAGGGAGTGTAGGAATCCAAAAAAATAGTGGGAGCCTAATTTGTTTAAAAAAATAAAATTTATAAATAAATTAATTAAGCCTAATTATAAAATCTAACTAGAAACTTTGACTCTCTACAGAAAAATATCTACGTCCAACCCACTAGCCCTTATCTTGGACACCCATAGACTGATCAGACCCAACTTTAAAGATTGGCTCTGAAACTTCAAAATTATTTTAGATTTTGAGAAGTTGACTCATATATTGGAACAAAACCCTCTCACTCTACTAGACCGTTCATCCACTGATCAGAGAGCATCTCTAGAGAAGTGGATGGATGATGATAACAAAGCTAGATATTACATGTTGGACTTGATGTCTGATGAGCTCCAGCACCAACGTGAAGATATTAAGAATAGCCATCAAATGTTGGCTCACTTGCAAGAGTTGTTTGGTGAATAAAGTCATGCAGCCAAATATCAAGTCACTAAAAGACTTTTTAAGGCTCAAATGCATGATGGGCAGTCAGTCCAAGATCATTATCTGATGATGATAAAGAACTTAGAAGAGCTTAAGAAGCTTAATGTCAAGTTGGACAAGGATTTATAGATTGATATAATTCTGTAATTCTTGACTGATGTGTATGGATAGTTCATCATGAACTACCATATGCATAAACTACAGAATACTCTGACAGAACTTATGAATATGCTGGTTACTGCTGAACTTTCTATGAAAGGTTCTAAAGATTCAATACTTGCTATGGAGCAGACTTCTTTCAAAAGAAAGTCTTTTGAAAAGAAGAAGAAGTCCGTGAAGAAGTAGAAGGAGGATGGTGGGAAGAAGAAGAAGGCAGAGCTGAATAAGAAGACCGTTGATAAAAAAAATATTTTTATTGCAACACAGACGGCCATTGAAAGTGGAACTACCCCTTATACTTGACCAGCCTGAAGAACAAGAAGGAGGCAGGTCCTTCTGGAGGTATGCTCGTTATAGAATCTAACCTTATGATTTTTTCTGCATCCAGTTGGGTGCTTGACTTTGGTTTTAGTGCTCACTTATGCACTTCTATGTAGGATCTTGAGGATAGTAGGAGGCTGAGGGATGGTGAGATGATCCTACGCATCGAGAATGGAGCAAGAGTTGCTGTAGTGGTCGTGGGAACCTATCCTTTACGATTATCGTTAAGATTAGATTTAGTTCTTAGAGACTATTTTTATATGCCTGCAGGAAGCAGAAATTTGATTTATATTTCATGTTTAGCATAAAAAGGCTATGTAATTAGTTTTCTTAAGGACCATTGTAATATTCTTTATAAAAGAAATAAAATTATAAGTTGTTTTCTTATAAATGGTCTCTATCAGTTACATATTGATATTTCTATTTTCAATATCGAGCAAAATATGAATGCTATAGGATCAAAATGACCTAGGGTTAGTCTAAATGATAGGTATCTATGGCGCCTTAGGCTAGGTCATAGAGTGAAAGATAGGGCTAACAAATTGAAGAAATCTGGACTATTAAGTCCATTGACTTTCGAGTCATATCCGATTTGTGAATCATGCCTTCATGGAAAAATGACCAAACTTTCTTTTGTAGGACATGGGGAAAGGGCCATAGAACTACTTGCCTTAGTACATATTGATGTGTGCGGTCCATTTGATGTGCCAGCTAGAGGTAACTATGTCTACTTCATTATCTTTATCGATGATTTATCTCGATACAGGTATGTGTATTTGATACGACATAAATCTGAAACTTTTGAAAAGTTCAAAGAATTCAGACATGAAGTAAAAAAATAAACTAAAAAATTCATTAAGATTCTTTGATCAGATCGAGGAGGTGAATGCCTTAGTCGAAAATTTCTAGACTATCTTAAGCAAAATGGTATAGTCTCTCAATGGACTCCACCAGGAATACCATAACTCAACGGGATTTTAGAATAGAGAAATCGGACCTTATTAGATATGGTTCGATCTATGATGAGCTTCACGGACCTTCCTGAGTTTCTTTGGGGATATAGTCTAATGACCACTATATATTTACTGAATAGGGTTCTCTCTAAAATCGTTCTTACCATACCGTATGAGATATGGCATAGTAAAAAATCAAGTCTGAGTCACCTCAGAATTTGAGATTGTCCGGCTCATGTCAAGAGACAATAGACGGACAAGTTAGAGTATAGGTCCTTTAGAGCTCAGTTCATAGGATATCCTAAAGAGTCATTAGGATATTATTTCTACATTCCAAAAGACCACAATATGATTATGAGTCGACATGCCATCTTCCTTGAAAAATAGTTTATTCAAGATGGTGATATCGAAAGGTAGATTAGGCTTGAGGAGAATGTCTCCCAAGAGCAACGAGCTATGTATCCTATGAAACCCAATTAGATTGAGCCAGTCCAATCACTACCTCCTCTACCTCATAAATCAGAAAGAATTTTTCATCCTCCTGAAAGATACTTAGGTACTATTTCAAAGGATGTAGAAAAAATGCGCCTCACAAAAAATGGGGTTCATGGTGATAATCCTAAAACCTATGATGAGACGATATTAGATATCGACTCCGAAAAATGATTAGAGGTATTAAAATCAAAGATTGTTTTAATGCGGTCCAACTAAGTCTGAACCTTGGTAGATCCATCTGAAGGTATAATACCTGTTGGGTGTAAATGGATCTACAAGAGAAAGATAGGTGCAGATGGAAATATGGACATATTCAAGGCTAGGTTAGTGGCGAAAGGGTATAGTCAGCACGAAGGCATTGACTATCAGGATACCTTCTCGCCAGTAGCCATGCTAAAATCTATCCACGCATTGCTTGCTGTTGCAGTCTATTTTAATTATGAAATATGGCAGATGGACTTGAAAATGGCATTCTTAAATGGATATCTTGAGGAAGATATCTATATGGAACCATCACTTGGTTTCACATCTAGTGATGCTGATCATAAAGTCTACAAGCTGCAAAGATCCATCTATGGACTTAAGCAAGCATCTCGAAGCTGAAATGCTTGTTTCAATGATGTGATCAAATCATTTAAATTCATCAAGAACGAGGAGAAACTGTGTGTATTCAAAAAGGTCAGTGGGAGCACTGTTGTCTTCCTCATACTATATGTGGACGACATCCTCCTTATTGAGAATGATATTTCCATGTTGATCATAGTTAAAATGTAGTTATCAAAAGAGTTTTCTATGAAAGACCTAGGAGAGACATCCTTTATGTTAGATATATGTGCCCTAGAAGCCAGAATTGGCTGACACTTGTAATACACTTCTAGGGGCAAAATTGTAATTTTGACTATAATTAATAAAATGGGTTATTTTCTATCACACCTGTGTATTTAGTGTCTGTGATACATCCTTTGAGTTAATGGTAATGATAATTCATATTTTCAAGAGTTGAAAATTTAAGACATGAATAATCATTATTAACTCATAAACAGCTCCCGACCATAGGATCATCACGAGGATGGTGATTGATCCGGAAGGTTGGTGTACGATCGCTTCTCTTTAGTAGATGAGTCTTGAGTCTACGGTGTGGAGACACCAGAGCGAAAGTACAGGTACTCGTTAGAGAACGAGGGCACTGAGCGTGACCACCTCGAGTAGTCATTAGGAAGTCTACCTTC
Organism: Cocos nucifera; assembly: GCA_006176705.1. NCBI lineage: Eukaryota > Viridiplantae > Streptophyta > Magnoliopsida > Arecales > Arecaceae > Cocos > Cocos nucifera. The sequence continues at coordinate 107,680 of QRFJ01004014.1, read as the reverse complement.
TCGTCAATGACTGACTCGATGCTGCAGTAGTGTGTCTGGTTCTTTGACCTGAGATGCATCGGACAGTTCACCTTGAGGGTGTTATAGTTTGACTACACCATTACTCGGTCTCCTAGCCATATGGAACCCTGAGGTGTATGTTGGCTATAGCATGTTCATTATAGGAACTGGATTGCATCAAGATGGGATCTATCTACCTCGGTGGTAGAGGAGCAGCCCTATGATAATCATGAGAATCAAGTCCTGAAGCCCATGGCCATGGCAGAGTGAAATAATAGAAAGAGTTTCTATTTAGATTTTCACATTGGACTCGAATCGAATGATTATATCATATGACAGAGACTAGGGTTTGACGAGTTTACCTTAACCCTAATCTGATCGGGGCTCAAGATAGAAGAACTTAATCACACAGGTAGCTACACCAAGAGGTTCGCATTCAGCTCTGATGGGTTGCCACCATATACTGCTAGGTGTCACTGGTGGATTTTGGGAGCAATTAGAATGATTTAGATGATCGATCATTCTAGCTGTTCGAATCAGAAGAGTTCTGATCCATCGAAAGGAGTTTCGATGATGTCTATGATAGAGATCATGACATATCCCATTACCATACAGAACTGAACCTAACTGGGTCACACAAACAAGGGTTTGAATCTGGTGATCATCAATTGAACTGATCTAGTTCAATTGATCTGAATGAGATTCAATTAGGTTCAAGGAAATCGTGCTAGCACTCGATTGAACCTAACGTTCTTCTTTTACTATCACAAATAAGTTGTCCTGACTGAGCCAAAGGAGTTTGTGCTCAATCAGAGGCCTTCATATGGTCTAATTGGAGGTTGTCCAAGTTAGAGAAGGTTGTCTTATTTTATAAGACATTACCTTCCATTTTTGGTCACCTGCCATTTCTTGTTCTTTGACTTTGGTCAAAAGTCTACCTTTGACTGGTCAAACGTTGACCATTGACACTTTGACTTTTGACCACATGTCATGCACCTATTGGAGAGCTGGTGGGGGCCTGTCCCCCTGCCAGAACCTGGCAAGGAGAAGGGCGCACGCCAAGGGTGGCGTGAGCCCAAGTAGGAGGCGCCTAGGAGTCCTTGTTGGACAAGGACTCCATCTCCTTTTTGGATTCCAATTAGAGTTCTTCTAAGAACCAACTTTGACTGGTCTTAGGCACCCTCTAAGGAGGAATCCAGGGGTCTCTATTCCCACCAATCAGATTTAGATCTGATTTCACAAAGGGTTGTGATTGGTTGGGAGGAAGAGGAGTTGGATCACAAGAGGTCTATAAATAAGACCCTACGCCCAACCCTAATGCTAATGCAATTCAATTGAGAAACCCCATGCCCCAAGGCTGCCTCTCCCCTCCTTCTCCATGCCATAGTCTCTTCTCCCCTTGCTCTCCACGTCCAAAAGTGTTTTAGATTTAAGTTGGTGTGATTCAGATCAAGGAAAGGCGATCAAAAGCAAGAAGGCTGCGCTGCTGCAAAAGGACGACTGCAGATCTTCAAAAGAGTTTTGAAGATCCTCCAGATCTGATTTTTGGAGGTGTGATAGAGAAGAAGAGGATCTCTAGATCCAACCTGAGTGGATACCGATAGAGGCCAGGCGCTTGCGTGGCTAGATCCAGAACCTTCCACTGCAATCAGGATCATCTACAGGGTAATGGGATTACCCAAATCAGGTAAATTAAATTTGATTTAATTTATCTTATTTTATTTTATTTATTAAAATAATAAGAATCAGATCTGAAACATATCAAGATCTGATTGGGATCGAGAGAAAATTTTTGAAATATATCTCTTGATCTAATCAGATCTGGACGAACCTGGATCGGGAAATCAGGATTTTCCTTCAACTGGTATCAGAGCCATGGTTCTAAATTATTTAGATCTAATTTTAATTTTATTTTAATTAGAAAATAAAGTGATTTCAGATGTCACATGTGATGTGATCAGATCTGAAATCATAAAAATTAAAATTAAATGATTTAGATCTAAGAACATGAAGATATGCATGACTAGTTCTAGAATAGAATAGTTCTATAGAATAGTTTTGCATGTCTTTGATTTAATCTGATTAAATCATATTTTAGATCTTCTTATTTACTATTTTCTGATATTATAAGTGTTATAATAACATCTGATAAACAGTAAATAAAAATTATTTAATTTTTGAATATCATATGAGATATGATTGATGCATGACTAGACTAGTTGTAGAATAGTTCTACATAATTGTCTAGATTAGAATTTATTTTGATTAGATCAATTTAAATCTAATTTTTTAGATTATTATGTGATAATTTAGATCTGAAAACATGCATGATTATGATACATGAGATGTATGCAAAATATGCCTTGATTAGATCTAAATTTGTATATGAGATATATGATATAGATCTATAACTGTTTTGTAGATTTACATGTTCCTGATTAAGGCGTTCCTCTTGGCCGTCCGGTCATAAGAACGAAGAAGGGTTTAAAGGCCCTCTCTTCCCATTCGATGGGGTGTTCTTATGACGTGTAGGGGTGCTGCATGTTCGTCCTTAATCAGAAACCCAAAACTTACTTTCTGCAAAATCCTAGATCCTGAAACCCTAGGATTTATTGTGCATATTTTGTTTATGAACCCAACTTAATTAAGAATTAAGTTTATAGAATATCAATTAGGTCTAAAATTGAGAATTTCAGATCTAAGACATATTCATAATACTGGGTTCGGGCTTGGATAGCTCAATTAGGTCTAAGCGGTTGATCAAATCGAATCAAGAGTTGGTTAGATGGGATCAACAATGCTTAAATTGACCAGCCTAATAGGATTAAGTCTGGGTCAAGATCGAGTCACGATCAAGCAAGACCTAATTAGGCTCAGAGGTTAGAGTCTGGATTGTAGGCTAACCCAATTGGTTCTGACTCAACAATTTGGTGTCTATGGTAAGTTTGGCACAGACAACCGAATGCGTTCTTGTGCGAGTTAACGGCATATTCCTTCCACCGGTCTCACTTACCTGGCCATATCTGTTGACACAGTTCTGATCTGAGGTGGTCAATAATCCAAGCTGACCCATGCCACTAGGTTAGTCATAATTGTTATGACTAAGCCAAGTCTAGTTTAATGAGACCTGAATCAATTCTCCCTAAGAAAAGATTAAGTCTGAGGTCTTCCACCATTGTAGACGTGCGGGCCCTTCCCGGGGTTGATTGTTCTCGGCTGGATACAGTGGCTCAGTTGCACCGGGAAGACGCAACCATGTCTATTAGGCATTGGATGCTATGGGCTGGAGGATGAGTTGGGCTCAATATTCCGGATATGGTGAGAGACCCAATTAGGAACCCAGTCTATGCAAATGGTGGGTCTGACTTAACTAAGGAGTGGATCAATATTCTAGATACGGTGAGATTCATGAATTAGAGACCAAGTTTGGATGCACCATGATTAGAGAATCATTGAACAAGAGTTGTTCACTCATTGGCTAACCCATCACCAATAACTGTTAGGTGAGGTGATGAGTCAGTTGGTGAGACCGCACCACCCACTAGAAATCATCAATCGTGGAGATTTTCGCATCTTTACAGAGGGAGTGTAGGGATCCGAGAAAATAGTGGGAGCTAATTTGTTTAAAAATAAAATCTCTAAATAAATTGGTCAAGTCAAAATTACAATATCTAACTAGAATCTTTGACTCTCTACAGGAATATGTCTGCGTCAAACCCATTGGCACATATCCTGGACACACATAGACTGACTGGACCTAATTATAAAGATTGGCTCAGGAACTACAAAATTGTTTTGGGTTCCGAAAAGTTAACCCATATTTTGGATCAGGACCCTCCCACATTACCAGCCCGTCCATCTGTTGAACAGAGAGCGTCTCTGGAAAAATGGATAGACGAAGATAATAAGGCCAGATACTACATATTGGGCTCGATGTTTGATGAGCTCCAGCGCCAACATGAAGATATCGAGACTGCTCGCCAAATGTTGGCTCACCTGCAGGAGATGTTTGGTGAACAGAGTCACGCAGCCAAATATCAAGTCACAAAACGACTTTTTAAGGCTAAGATGCGTGATGGGCAGTCAGTCCAAGATCACTGTCTGACAATGATCAAGGACATAAAAGAGCTTGAGAAGCTCGGTGTGAAGTTGGCCTTGGATCTGCAGAACGATATTATTCTACAATCCTTGACTGATGCATATGGGCAATTTATCATGAATTACCATATGCATAAACTTCAAAATTCCTTGGCCGAGTTGATGAATATGCTGGTTACCGCTGAGCTTTCTATGAAAGGTTCTAAAGGCTCAGTTCTTGCTATGGAACGGACTTCTTCCAAAAGAAAGTCTTATGGAAAGAAAAAGAAGTCTGTGAAAAAGCAAAAGGTGGAAGGATCAAAGAAGAAGAAGGCAGAATCGAAGAAAAAGGCCGATGGTAAAGGAAAGTGTTTCCATTGCAACAGCAACGGCCATTAAAGCGGAACTGCCCTACTTATTTGGTCACCCTGAAGAACAAGAAGGAAGGTCCTTCTGGAGGTATGCTCATTATTCGAGCAAAACGTGAATGCCAAACGACCTAGGGATAGTCCAAATGATAGATATCTATGGCAATGAGATTAGGTCATATAGCAGAAGATAGGATTAACAAATTGGAGAAAAATGGGCTATTGAGTCCATTGACTTTTGAGTCATATCCAACTTGTGAATCTTGTCTTCAAGGCAAAATGACTAAACTCCCTTTTGTTGGACATGGGGAGAGGGCCACAGATCTCCTTGCCCTAGTACATACTGTTGTGTGCGGCCCATTTGATGTGCCGGCTAGAGGCAATTTTGTCTACTTCATTACCTTTACCGATGATCTGTCTAGGTATGGGTATGTGTATCTTATGAGACACAAGTCTGAAGCTTTTGAAAAGTTCAAAGAATTCAGACATGAAGTAGAAAAATAAATTGAAAAACCCATTAAGGTTCTTCGATCAGATCAAGGAGGTGAATACCTTAGCCGGAAATTCCTAGACTATCTTAAGGAAAATGGCATAGTCTCTCAATGGACTCCACCAGGAACACCTCAACTCAACGGGGTTTCAGAACGGAGAAATCGGACTCTATTGGATATGGTTCGATCCATGATGAGCTTCACAGACCTCCCTGATTTTCTTTGGGGACATTCATTATTAACTTCAATCTATTTACTGAATAGGGTTCCCTCTAAAACCGTTCCTACCACACCGTATGAGATATGGCACGGTAAGAAACCAAGTCTGAGTCATCTCAGAATTTGGGGTTGTCCGGCTTATGTCAAAAGACAACAAGCGGACAAGTTAGAATTTAGGTCCTCAGAGCTCGATTCATAGGATATCCTAAAGAGTCATTAGGATACTATTTCTACATTCCAGAAGACCATAATGTGATTGTGAGTCGACATACCATATTTCTTGAAAAATAGTTTATTCAAGATAGTGGCATTGGAAAGCAGATTAAGCTTGATGAGAAAGTCTCACAAGTGGAAAGAGCTAAGGACCAAGTGGAACCAAATCAGGTTGAGCCAATAAGAACACTACCTCCTCCACCTCGTAGATCGAAAAGAGTTTTCCATCCCCCTGAAAGATACTTAGGTATTGTTTCAGAGGATGTAGAGGAAATGTTCCTCGTAGGTAATGGTGCTCATGGAGATGATCCCAAAACCTACAACGAGGCAATATCAGATATCGACTCCGAGAAATGGCTTGAGGCAATGAAGTCAGAGATCGACTCGATGCACTCAAACCAAGTCTGGACCTTGGTAGATCCACCAGAAGGTATAGTACCTATTGGGTGTAAATGGATCTTCAAGAGAAAGATTGGTGCAGATGGGAATGTGGAGACATTCAAGACTAGACTGGTGGCAAAAGGTTATAGTCAACGTGAAGGCATTGACTATCAGGATACCTTTTCCTCGGTAGCTATGCTAAAATCCATCCGCACATTGCTTGCCGTTGCAACCTATTTCGATTATGAAATATGGCAAATGGACGTGAAAATGGCATTCCTAAATGGATATCTTGAGGAAGATATCTATATGGAACAGCCGCTAGGTTTCACATCCAGTGATACTGATCACAAGGTTTGCAAGCTGCAAAGGTCCATATATGGACTTAAGCAAGCATCTCGGAGCTGGAACACTCATTTCAATGATGTGATTAAAAAGTTTGGTTTCATCAAAAATGAAGAAGAACCATGTGTTTTCAAAAGGGTCAGTGGGAGCGCTGTTATCTTCCTCGTATTGTACGTGGATGACATCCTCCTTATTGGGAATGATATTCCCATGTTGACATCAGTCAAGATGTGATTGTCCAAGGAATTCTCCATGAAAGACCTAGGTGAAGCATCCTTTATTCTAGGAATTAAGATCTATAGAGATAGACCGAATAGGATGCTAGGACTTTCACAGAAGATGTACATAGAGGAAGTACTAAAGAGGTTTAGTATGAAAAACTCTAAGAGGGGATTAATACCCTTCAGACATGGTATTCATCTTTCCAAGAAGATGTGCCCCAGCACACCTGAGGAAATAGAACGCATGAGCAAGATCCCTTATGCTTCTGCAATAGGGAGCCTCATGTATGCCATGCTATGTACACGACCTGATATAGCCCATGCTGTGAGTGTCACAAGCAGATATCAGTGAAATCCAGGTGAAGAACACTGGACTTCTGTGAAATGTATCCTTAAGTACTTGAGAAGAACTAAGGATATGATGCTGGTCTTTGGTAACGGAGAACTCCAAGTTCAAGGATACACAGACTCGGACTTCATGTCTGATATAGATGATCGAAAGTCGACATCTGGAAGTCTATTTGTGTGCAATGGTGGAGCTGTCAGCTGGAAGAGTTCCAAGCAAACTGTGATAGCAGATTCCACCATGGAAGCAGAATATATAGCTGCATCAGAGGCTACAAAGGAAGCATTCTGGTACAAGAAGTTTGCTGCAGAAATTGGAGTAATGCCATCAGATGCCATTCCTCTTTACTGCAACAACAATGGCGCCATAGCCCTTGCTAAGGAGCCGAGGTCTCACCAGAAGTCCAAGCACATTGAGCGGCGATATCAACTCATCCGCGATTACCTTGAGAAAGGTTACGTTGAGGTCAAGAGAGTCAACTCCGTAGATAATGTGGCAGACCCACTTACAAAGCCGTTGGGACAGCAGAAGATCGAAGCCCACCTTGAGAAGATGGGACTTAGACTTGTAGCCAATTGGCCTTAGGACAAGTGGGAGATTGTTAGATATATGTGCCCTAGAAGCCAGAATTGGCTGACACTTGTAATACACTTCTAGGGGCAAAATTATAATTTTGACTATAATTAATAAAATGGGTTATTTTCTATCACACCTATGTATTTAGTGTCTGTGATACATCCTTTGAGTTAATGGTAATGATAATTCATATTTTCAAGAGTTGAAAATTTAAGACATGAATAATCATTATTAACTCATAAATAGCTCCCGACCATAGGATCATCACGAGGATGGTGATTGATCCGGAAGGTTGGTGTACGATCGCTTCTCTTTAGTAGATGAGTCTTGAGTCTACGGTGTGGAGACACCAGAGCGAAAGTATAGGTACTCATTAGAGAATGAGGGCACTGAGCGTGACCACCTCGAGTAGTCATTAAGGAAGTCTACCTTCTCGTCAATGACTGACTCGATGCTACAGTAGTGTGTCTGGTTCTTTGACCTGAGATGCATCGGCAGTTCACCTTGAGGGTGTTATAGTTTGACTACACCATTACTCGGTCTCCTAGCCATATGGAACCCTGAGGTGTATGTTGGCTATAGCATGTTCATTGTAGGAACTGGATTGCATCAAGATGGGATCTATCTACCTCGGTGGTAGAGGAGCAGCCCTATGATAATCATGAGAATCAAGTCCTGAAGCCCATGGCCATGGCAGAGTGAAATAATAGAAAGAGTTTCTATTTAGATTTTCACATTGGACTCGAATTGAATGATTATATCATATGACAGAGACTAGGGTTTGACGAGTTTACCTTAACCCTAATCTGATCGGGGCTCAAGATAGAAGAACTTAATCACACAGGTAGCTGCACCAAGAGGTTCGCATTCAGCTCTGATGGGTTGCCACCATATACTGCTAGGTGTCACTGGTGGATTTGGGAGCAATTAGAATGATTTAGATGATCGATCATTCTAGCTGTTCGAATCAGAAGAGTTCTGATCCATCGAAAGGAGTTTCGATGATGTCTATGATAGAGATCATGACATATCCCATTACCATATAGAACTGAACCTAACTAGGTCACACAAACAAGGATTTGAATCTGGTGATCATCAATTGAACTGATCTAGTTCAATTGATCTGAATGAGATTCAATTAGGTTCAAGGAAATCGTGCTAGCACTCGATTGAACCTAACGTTCTTCTTTTACTATCACAAATAAGTTGTCCTGACTGAGCCAAAGGAGTTTGTGCTCAATCAGAGGCCTTCATATGGTCTAACTGGAGGTTGTCCAAGTTAGAGAAGGTTGTCTTATTTTATAAGACATTACCTACCATTTTTGGTCACCTGCCATTTTTTGTTCTTTGACTTTGGTCAAAAGTCTACCTTTGACTGGTCAAACGTTGATCATTGACACTTTGACTTTTGACCACATGTCATGCACCTATTGGAGAGCTGGTGGGGGCCTGTCCCCCTGCCAGAACCTGGCAAGGAGAAGGGCGCACGCCAAGGGTGGCGTGAGCCCAAGTAGGAGGCGCCTAGAGTCCTTGTTGGACAAGGACTCCATCTCCTTTTTGGATTCCAATTAGAGTTCTTCTAAGAACCAACTTTGACTGGTCTTAGGCACCCTCTAAGGAGGAATCCAGGGGTCTCTATTCCCACCAATCAGATTTAGATCTGATTTCACAAAGGGTTGTGATTGGTTGGGAGGAAGAGGAGTTGGATCACAAGAGGTCTATAAATAAGACCCTGCGCCCAACCCTAATGCTAATGCAATTCAATTGAGAAACCCCCACGCCCCAAGGCTGCCTCTCCCCTCCTTCTCCATGCCATAGTCTCTTCTCCCCTTGCTCTCCACATCCAAAAGTGTTTTGGATTTAAGTTGGTGCGATTCAGATCAAGGAAAGGCGATCAAAAGCAAGAAGGCTGCGCTGCTGCAAAAGGACGACTGCAGATCTTCAAAAGAGTTTTGAAGATCCTCCAGATCAGATCCAGATCTAATTTTTGGAGGTGTGATAGAGAAGAAGAGGATCTCCAGATCCAACCCGAGTGGATACCGGTAGAGGCCAGGCGCTTACGTGGCTAGATCCAGAACCTTCCGCTGCAATCAGAAATCATCTACAGGGTAATAGGATTACCCAAATCAGGTAAATTAAATTAAATTAAATTTATCTTATTTTATTTTATTTATTAAAATAATAAGAATCAGATCTGAAACATATCAAGATCTGATTGGGATCAAGAAAAAATTTTTGAAATATATCTCTTGATCTAATCAGATCTGGACGAACCTGGACCGGGAAATCAGGATTTCCCTTTACTTTATTCTAGAAATTAAGGTCTATAGAGATAGACTGAATAGGATGCTGGGTCTCTCACAGAAGATGTATATAGAGGAGGTACTAAAGAGGTTTAGCATAGAAAACTTCAAGAGGGGATTGGTGCCCTTCAGACATGGCATTCATCTCTCCAAGAAGATGTGTCCCAACACACCTGAGGAGATTGAACACATGAGCAAGATTCCTTATGCTTCGGCAATAGGGAGCCTCATGTACGCCATGCTATGTACATGACCTAATATCGCCCATGCTATGAGTGTCACGAGCAGATATCAGTCAAATTTAGATGAAGAGCACTAGACTTCTGTGAAATGTATTTTTAAGTACTTGAGCAGGACTAAGGATATATTCTTGATTTTTGATAATGGAGAACTCTAGGTCCAGGATTATGCAGAATCAGATTTTATGTTTGATATAGATGATTGAAAGTCAACATCAGGTAGTCTATTTGTATGTAATTATGGTGCTATCAGTTGAAAGAGTTCTAAGCAGACTATGATAGTAGATTCCACCATGGAAGCAGAGTATATCGCTACATTGGATGCTACAAAGGAGGCATTCTAGTATAAGAAGTTCACCACAGAACTCACAGTGAAGCCATCAGATGATGTCCCTCTGTACTGTGACAACAATAGCGCCATAGCCCTAGCTAAGGAGCCGAGGTCTCATAAAAAATCCAAGCACATCGAGCGGCGATTCTACCTCATTCGCAATTATCTTGAGAAAGGTTACGCCAAGGTCAAGAGAGTTGATTTCGTGGACAATATGGTAGATCCACTAACGAAGCCTTTAGGCCAGCAGAAGATCGAAGCCCACCTTGAGAAGATGGGACTTAAATTTATAGTCAATTAGCTTTAGGTCAAGTGAAAGTTTGTTAGATGTGTGCCCTAGAAGCTAGATTGGCTAACACTTGTAATATACTTCTAAGATTAATTTTATAATATTAATTATAAATTAATAAAAGAATTATTTTCTATCACAGTGTGTATTTAAAGTATATATGATACATCCTTTGAGTTAATAAAAATGATAATTCATATTTTTAAAGAGTTAAAAATTTAAGATATGAATTTTTATAATTAACTCATAAACTGATCCCAATCGTAGGATCATCACGAGAATGGTGATTGATTTATAAGGTGTACGATCATTTTCTTTGAGCAGATGAGTCTTGAGTCTATAGTGTAGAGACACTGGAGCGAAAGTATAGGTACTCGCTAGAAAATGAGGACACTGAGCATGACCACCTCGAGTATTCATAAGAAAGTCTACCTTCTCGTCGATGACTGGCACGTTGTTGTAGTAGTGTGTCTAGTTCTTTAATCTGAGATGCATCGATAATTTACCTTAAGGGTGTTATAGTTTGACTACACCATAACTTGGTCTCCTAGCCATTCGAAACTCTGAAGTGTATGTTGGCTATAATATGTTCGTTATAGGAATTGGAGTGTACCAATAAGGGATCTATCTACCTCGGTAGATGAGGAGTAGTCCTATGATGATCATGAGAATCGAGTCCATAAGCCCATGGCCATGGTAGAATGAAGATGATAGAAAGAGTTTCTATAAGAGTTTCATATAGGACTCAAATCGAATGATTAATTCATATGATGGATATTGGGTTTGATGAGTTCACCTTAACCCTAATCCTGTCGAGGCTCAAGATAGAAGAACCTAATCACACATGTAGCTACATCGAGAGGTTCACTTTTAGTTTTGATGGATTGCCATCATATACTGCTAGGTGTTATTGATGGATTTTGAGAGCAACTAAAATGATTTTGATGATCGATCATTCTAATTGTATGAATCAGAAAAGTTCTGATCCATCGAAAGGTATTTTGATCATGTCAATGATGGAGATCATGGCATATCTCATTACCATATGAAATTGAACCTATCTAGATCACACAAATAAAGGTTCGGCTTTGGATGTCATTAATTGAGCTAACCTAGTTTGATTGATTTGGATTAGATCCAATCAGGTTCAAGGTAATCATGCTAGCACACGATTGAGCCTGACTTTCTTCTTCTATAATCTTTCTGATTCATCGCAACAAAGTCTAATTTCATTTGACTTATTTCTATATCTTGAATAAGTTTATTTTCATTTGACTGGAATAAGTCAAGGTCAGATTAATTATGAAAATTAAATTCATTCCTAGTGCAATTGGACTAGGGTCAATAGTTGACCCAATTGAGAGAATTGAGGGTCACATGATTAGAGAATTTTAAAAATTTCTTTAAAAGTTATTTTGCTCTAATTTTTGGATATATGATAGGGGATGAGCTATATGTTGGGTGTACAAAATTTTTTGATTTTTGGAGGTTCCTAGACTAGGTTTTGATAGAGTTTGATTTGGATCAATCTCTTAAGGGAAGAGTCCTAGACGCACATGGATTCTTCCTTATCCTTTCATGCCATCATGTTCTAGATGGATTTTTCATGTCAAAACTAGATGGAATCTGGGGTTTTTCATGGAGATCAGGTTCAAGAGTTGCAATGGTTGAATTAATAAGGTTTTTTGATAAAAAAGGGATCCTTTATAGTGCTATGTCTATTATAAGAACTCTTCTCATGAAATTGCCTCAAGGTAATTTATTTTCTCCACACCCAAAGGAGCCTTCCCTCTGATATCCATGTCACCTCTATCCTTTCTCTCCCTCTCTTCTACATGCCTAAAAAGTTAGGCATAAATCTGAGTTGAAGGTCCATTATTTTTGGCATAAGATTCAGCATCTTCGCGACGGTATTCATGAGGCGAATAGGTTGCCCTGAGAAGTCATTTTGAAGGCTTTTCAAATTAGATCCAAATTTGATTTTTGGAGGAGAGATTCATGAAGAGAAGATATTCAGATCCTGTCCAAGTAGATAGCGATAGAGGCCAGACGCATGCATGGCTCCTTCTAGAACGTTAGGAATTAACAGGATCATCATAGGATAATTAGATTACCAAATTAGATACTTAAAATTAAATCTAATTTAATTTTATTTTTAACTTTTAATATTAGATATCTATGATCAGATCTGAGAAGTCTTAGATCTGATTAAGATTTTAGAAAAAAAATTTTAAAATATTTCTTCAGATCCAATCAGATCTGAATGATCCTATGCTGAGAAAATAGGTTTTTCCTTTAGATCGAGCTTATAGAACGATTGAGCAAGCTCGGCTTTTTCTTGCATAAGTAGCTTGGGAAATATGCAATACTAAACTCATAGTCCAAGTCCTATCTCCCATTTTTCACTCATTATAGAATGATAAAACCTAAAGTTGACTACCACGTTTTACTGGACTTGCTTCAGAACTTTGAGAAGGATCAGCAACTCCATAAGGAGTCGGTGAACTTAGTGGGAGGTTCATCTTCTAGTTCTTGACCCTTTAGGAAAGGAAAGAAGAACAAGAAGAAGAAAGCAAAGAATGTGCAAGTTCAAGCTGGGACATCTGTGCAATGCCAAATCAGAAAGATCAAGCTCGATAAGAGTCAACCTGAATGCTTCTTTTGCAACAAGTGGGGGCACTAGAAGATGAACTATCCTTAGTGCATTATCTCCCTAGATTTGAACAGACAGAGAAAGAAGCAAGCAACTACTCGACAAGGTATTTATATGGTAACTCAGTATTTATATGATAACTTCTTGTAATTTCTCTATTTATGATATTACTGACTGAGTATTAGATACTGGTAGCCCTTACCATATTTGCAATTCGTTGTAGGGGTTGTAGGTTAGTAGGAGATTTGAGCAAGGCAAAAGTTTTCTGAACATTAAAGATGGAAGACCAGTTTTAGTACTAGCTTTAGTAATCCTGAAACTTGTATTTGAGTTTCATACTATTGTTCTTAATGATTGTCATTTCTGTCCTAGTTTTTTTTAAAATATCATTTCTGTAGGCCTTCTGGCCAAAAATAATTATAAAATTTTAATAAAGAAATAAGTTTGTTATATCATTATGAATGGTATTACTATTTTTTGTGGATATTTGAACAATGGTGTATATATACTATCACAATCTGTTAACGTTGTCTATTTAACTGACAAGCATCCTACATTAAATAGTATGTCAGATATCTACTTACGGCATTATGGCTAGGTCATATAAATAAATAGGATAAACAAGTTGACTCAAGAAAGAATCCTCAAAGTCAGTGATTATGAATCACTTCCAACCCGTGAGTTCTATCTTCTTAGTAAAATGACCAAGTCACCTTTTACTGAAAAAGATGAGAGAGCCACTAAGCTCTTAGGTCTAGTACATACCTATGTATGTGGACCAATGAGCACAAGTACCAGAGGTATATATTTTTGCTTCATCACTTTCACAGATGATCTATCTAGATATGGATATGTCTATTTGATGAAATATAAGTTGAATTCATTTGAAATGTTCAAACAATTTCAAAGTAAAATAAAAAAATAAACTGGAAAGCGTATTAAAACTCTTCGATCTGATCGAGGAGGAAAATACCTTTTTGGTGAGTTTCTCACATATCTAGGAGAGAATGAAAATCTCCCCCAGTGAATTCCTCCAAGAATACATCATAATGGTGTGTCTGAAAGAAGGAATCGAACTCTGTTAGACATGGTTTAATTCATGATGGGTTTTGCCAGCTTGTCGATATCCTTCTGGGGATATGCACTCAAATTGGCTTGTTATCTATTAAATAGGGTTTCAAGTAAATCTATAGTTAAGACTCCATATGAGATATGGATAGGGCGTAAGCTAGCACTTTCATACCTTAGGATTTGAGGGTGTCCGACTTATGTCAAACGGTTAGTTACGGATAAACTTGGATCTAGGTCTGACAAGTGCACATTCATAGGATACCCAAAAGAGATCATAGGATACTATTTCTATCATGCTAATGAATAAAAGGTTTTCGTCAGCCTAAAGGTAACCTTTTTGAAAAAGAAGTTTCTTGGTGAAGGAACTATTGCCTCTAATGTTGAACTTGATGAAGTTCAACATGTGGAAAAATCGACACCTATAGCTGAACCTAAGTTGAATTTAATTAAATTAGATCCGAAGTCTAGTATCCTGCACCATTAAGGCGATCTGATAGAGTACCGCATCACCCAAAAAGATACTATGGTTTCTTGGTCCAGGATGGTGATCCCATCAAACTCGATAAGAACGATGAGGATTCAATCACCCATATGGATGCTATGTCGAGACCTGATTTCGAGAAATGGCTTGAGGCCATGAAATCCAAAATAGAGTCCATGAAGGTCAATGATGTGTAGATATTACTTGATCTATCTGAAGGAGTTAAACCCATTAGATATAAGTGGGTCTTTAAAAGGAAGAGAGGCATAGATGAAAAGGTGGAGACCTATAAAGCCCATCTAGTTGCCAAGGGATGTCATCAACATGATAGTATTGACTATGACGAGACGTTGTTTCCTATGGTAATACTCAAATTCATTCAGATAATGCATGTGATAGCTATCCATCTAGATTATGAAATCTGACAGATGGATGCAAAAATAGCTTTTCTAAATGGAAAGCTGACCGAAGAGGTGTATATGATACAATCTGAGAGGTTCATATCCATAGATGAGTCTAAGGTGTGCAAGCTTCAGAGATCCATTTATGCATTGAAGTAGATATCTCAGAGTTAGAACATGCATTTTGATAAGATGATCAAAATGTATGGCTTCGTTAAGAATGGAGAAGAGCCATGCATTTATAAATGGCCAAATGATCCAGTAGTGGTACTCCTTGTCTTGTACATGGATGACATTCTCTTAATCAAAAATGACATCCTTGTACTACGAAGAATAAAAGTTTGGTTGTCATCTTAGTTCTTTATGAAGGACTTGGATGAAGCATCCTACATCCTAGGGATGAAGATCTATAGGGACAGATCTAAATGGATGCTTGGATTATCCCAGTCCACGTATATAGATATTGTGCTGAAGAGATTTGATAGGGACACAATGCTGTCGTTAAGACACCATGTTTATCAGTTTAATCCGACTTCTTAAAATAATTAAAAATGCATAGATAGCGGTGAGTCGAGTCGAATCCACAGGGAAGGTAGTATTTTTAGATGTGAGAGAGATTTTGCTAAGCAAGCATTGAGTTTCGCATCAAAAGGTGGAAAAGGAGCAAAGAAGCTCAGTTGTAAACAGACTAATCTTAAACTGTAGCCACTTTGATTCGAGCTAGTAAAGACCCGGAGGTATTCTGATACCATAGTGCACTAAAGGCCAACTCGTTTGGAGAGTCATTGCGCCGCACACGCACTCATAACAATGAACAAATACTAGAAGCTTAGGAGTTAAAAGACAACTCGAAATAGTGGTACAAGAAGTATAAATATTCAAAACGAAAAAAAAAGCACTTATTGAAAGTAGGTTTCCAACCAAGTAAACCGGATCGCGTTGCCTAGTAAGACAATGGGAAATGGTCGCATCCAGAAGTGGCAAGAGTTGAAGAATGAACACTCACATTATAAAATGAGGATGGAGTAGCAATACACCTGCCTATAGAGAAGTTTAAATAAATCAGAGATAAAAGTGGAATAATTTTAGAAAAAGTTCTGAAAAAGTTTAATGTTCTTTTGTACTTTAATTTTTTGTTTTTGATATAACGTATTATATTGCTCGTCTAAAACTTGGATCTATCAATTATCATTTAGCTTACTGAATATTAATGGGGCACCATTTTGAAAAGATTGCTGTTAGGTAATACAGTGGTAATTCGAATGACGTCCTAGCAAAGTGTGATACAAGAGATTATGTGATAATTACTAAATGTTACTTTCTTTATGAGGACGAGCAAGACTGGAGCTTAGTTAGTTGGGTGAGGGTGTGATATAGCAGCATGAATACGCGTGGCATAACTGAATAACAGTATTAATTTATTAATTAATTTACTATTAATTTTTAAGATTTTAACAATTTTATATATATTTTTGAAAATTCATATTTTTTATTTAATTAAAAATTAAATAATAATAAAAATAAATAAAAATTAAAAAAATAAAACTTTTATTATCTAATAGAAAAGAGCTCATTTTTTTGATCACAACAAAATAAATTTCAAGAAAATGAGGAGCTAAAATGAGAAAGAATATGAATTTTTAAAAAATATAAATAAATAAAATTAAATAAAAAAAGAAAATGGCTCAGCCGGCTCCGCAAGCCGAGCCACCAAGCCAAGCGCGCAACAAGCCAAGCCAAGCCCATCAAAGCTGACTCAACCAGTTGAAGCAATCAGAGCGTCTAACGATCCAGGCGTGGACAGCCAGCTCAGCAAAAATCCGATGAATCAGAAGCCTGCCACGTGGTGGACCTAGACCTTAAAGGGTCTACAGAAATTTATCGCGTACAGGGCAATCTGGTCATTTTTCACTCGTGACAGAAGCAATTGATTGGTTGTAAATGTCGCGGTGCAGGCCGATCTATGCGGTCCATGGGAACAGTGATTGCGCGATCGGACGGCTACGGTTGATTGCGGTTAAGCATTCGGCGGTCAGACATTTTTTTCGATTGCCAATTCACTCGGATCACCATCGGATGGCATGCGCCTGATTCCAGCTTCGATCGATGGTCAGAATGCTCCCGCAGTGATCAAAACTCCGCGAAGCGCAATTGCGGCCAGATTTCCTCGATAAGCGCGATCGGATGGCCAGAATTTATATACCGCCCGTGATCTGAGTTGATCTACATCCGATTTTGATGATTTTTGGGAACCGTTGGATTCCTATTGAATGGCTGGATTTTATCAGATTTATCAGAAGATGTATCAGAGCTTTTTTAATTCGAATTTTATTCAAATTTGATGATTAAAAGTTCATTAGTCCCACATTGCCTTTAGAAAAATATCCGCCCCTAGCACTATAAAAAGGACCGTAGGCCTCCAGAAATCAATATCTCGATCAAGGTGTGAAGTTTGGTACAGGGCGAGTCAGGCTATGGTTAAAAGGCTGCTTGGAAGCAACGGGTGCCGAAAGAGAAGAGCTGAGCTTCTACACCATCTTTCGCCAATGCGATCCAAGATCAGATGCATTTATTTTATTTTCTTTCTTTTTAAATTCATGTATTTAAATTCTAAAATTTTAATTAATAAAATTTATTTTTTGATTTTATTTCTTACTTTTTATTTTTTATTTAATTTATTTCTGCACTTTAATTAATTACTTTTTATTGCAAGTAGATGCTAAGATCTAACTAATAGATTCTTAGTACAATTTAAATTTCTACACCTATTAATTTTTGTTTTCATTTTCCAACTTCACTTTTGATTCTAAACTCAAATCCTTTCTTCTTTTTTTTCAAAAATCAAAGATTCAA
>QRFJ01004014.1:0-89812 GCA_006176705.1 Cocos nucifera | reverse complement strand
ATAAGTTTTCAATTTAAATTTTATAAAATAAATATATTATAAATATATACATTCTAAATTCAAAACAAAAGATATATATCACCATATGCAATAAGAGGATCTAGATCTAAACATAAAACACATCATATGGATCAAATCATAAATTATTTAAATTTAGATTTAAAATCTAAAAATAAATCATAAATTATTTTATATCTCATCTAACATGTTTATGTTATTTATTCAGGTCAGCACATACTAGGATAACCAGACTACTATAAGGGAAAACCTTACAGTAGGACAACCTTTTAATCAGTATGTCCGATTCAATATTATTTAGATCTAATCTAAATAATCTAAAATAGATCTAATATCTATTTAATTTTAAATTTAAAATTTAAAATAAATCATAAAATTATTTAGATCATATCTAACTAATTCATGATTCAAAATTATAGATCAGCGCATACTAGGACAACTTCTCCACTGTAAGGGGTAAACCTTACAGCAGGACAACCTTATAGCAGTATGTACAATCTTTAGATTTTTATTTTTTAAATTTATTTTAATATAAAAATAATCATATTATAATAGAATCTAGATGCTCTGATACCACTATTGGAAAATATGTAGGATTTCATGCTTGAATTTCAAAATATTTTTGAAATAAATCATAGCGGAAGATGTAGATTAAACTATTTAATCTTAAAAGGCATGTAATCTAATTACTAAATCCTACATCTAAAATTTATAATATGTCATAATGCATGCATAAATCTAAAAAAAAATATTTTTGTATTGATCAGACCAATACCCTAGATCTAGAATAGTTCTAAATCTAGATCCTAGATCGCATCTAGGTGAGAGAAGAGATCAAGTATCTTGCCTTCACGTGAGTCGAGAACTCCATGATTGATTTTTATTATTGTTCTTAGAGTTTCACATGCGTCCAACCTCTATAGTTAATCCACATGAGATTGCAGCACAGATCAAAGGTTTGTCGAATGAAGATCCGCTCGAAGTGCTAGCTTCTCGTGGATCCCTCCTGATGGTCAATCTAAAAAATATTCTTCAGATCTCCTAGACACTCCAAGAGATGAAAAATAATAGGAGGAATAAGAAAAAATTCTAACCATTGGATCTCCCAAAAATTAGAAAATAAAAATAAGAGAAAACACCCTAAGAGAAGATAGATCTTCTCTTCATGACATCAACAATTTTTGTTATGAAAACATCTCTATGTTAGGACAAGAGGAGACCTTCTTCTCTAGATTTTTTCTGTGTTTCTAGATCTAGCATTATCTATTTTTTCTCATAGAAAATTTTCATAAATAAATAGAGAAGAAGGATTCTCAAAGAAATTCTTCTCTCATCAGGACATGATCAGATCATATCCAAAAAGAATATCATGCCCCAACAACTTAGAGCACTCATCCCCATGCCCTACTCTTCTCTCTCTCTCAAATTTTTTATCCCATAAAAATATATAAAATAATAAAAAAAATATTTAAAGGAAAAACCAAGAGAAGACAATCTCTTACCTTTGCCCCTTCAAAACATTAACATTTATTGTCCAGATGAAGATCTTTTCTTCAAGGAAATTGGTACCCCAACCCTCTATGCCTCCTCCTCCTTTTCTTCTGATTTTTTTCTTTAATTTTTTAGGATTTTTTACATCCAAAAATATCTTATAAGAGATGCCCCAATTAGATAAGGAAGACCAGGTCAAACCTGGTCTTATATGGACTCTAGGGAGAAGTTTTAGGAGGTGTCCAACTCTTGGACACCTCGCCCCCTATTTTTTTAGTATGAAGATCAGGAAACCACATACAAAACCAAAAGAAATAAGAATGTATATACTTATAATTTATTTATTTTATAAAATTTAAATTGAAAACTTATTTTCTATAGAATCCTATATTTGAAACCCTAGGACATGATCTAAATGTTAAAATAAATCAAATCGAAAATCATATATTGAATGTGATTCAACGTAAACTATTTATAATTTAAAAATATTTTAAATGATCAAATTAGAAATTAGTTATGAGGTTTCATAAATCCAAACCCATAAGTATTGAACTTAATTGAGAATTAAGTAATCGTTTAGGATCTAGATTTATGATTTAAAGATCCTAAAATAATTTCACAAAACATGGGTTAAAGGATAATGGGTTAGCTTTCATCAGGTTCTTAACTGGATTAGACCTAGGGTTAGATTAAATATGGACTAAGTTAAGAAATTAATCAAATCTAATTAATAGTTAATTAAGATTAGATTATTTCTATAGATCAATTCAATAGTTGTAGTTGATCAAAGTCCATATGTCTAACAAATGGATACTGATCGTGACTCAGTGATCGAGCTTGAGTCTTTAGGTAGACCAAATCAAAATTGATAAATTGATTGGTGTCTAAGGTAGGTCTTGCATTTTCAGATCGATGGTTTTTAATTGGCAGCCTACTTACTTGGTCATTTTTGATGGTGTCTAAGGCAAGCCTTAGCAAATCCTCCCATCAATTTTACTTACCTGGCCATGTGGTTAATCAGATCTTGATTAGGTTGCTCAATGATTCATGCTAATCCATGTCACATAGAAAATCAGTGAGACTGATTTTATTTAGTGAGATTGATCTAGATGCCCATAGACTGAAATTGATCCTAGTCCTTGTCAATAACTTGAGAAGTTGGTGGAAGGACTTGACTTGGTGAAGTCAGTGGAAGCAAATTGGTCCATGTTCTTTCTATCCTTAAATCATAAATAAATTTTAAATTTTTTAAAATTATTAGATCTTTAAAATGATAAAGTTATGGAGATAATTGAGTCATAGCCTTCCATTAAGGTGTTTGATAGTGGGTCCATTAACTCAATAATCATTGAAGTTCCATAGGTCTGATGCTTGTTGACTAATGGAATTATCATTCATCATATGATGACTTGAATGTATCTCTCTAATGGTGGTTAGGTTGACCAACCATAGTTGGGCTTAATCATTCATTGGTTAGATGCACCAAGTAAGTCATGTTAATGGTTGGACCTAACCGAATCATTATAGTGGAGGCCCTGACCTACTGATTAGGTTTCTAGGGCAAAATTAAATTACTAGAAGTTGTTTGGAGAAACAATTGATTATGAACCTACCCTTAGATGTATATGGGTTGACCAACCATAGTTGGACTTATGTGCAGTCTATGTGGACTCTAGTACCAACTAGAGAGTTAAAGTAATTCCTTTAATTAGAGGTAGAGACTACTAATTTGAATAAAGTAGTGGAAGAACCTTTAGACTAAAGTTTAATTCTATAGGCTTAAAATAATTCATATACATTAGGTCTATGTTCTTTTTTCTTCAGAAGAAGGCTAAACCCTTATTGCTTCAATCACTATTAGATAGTGATGACTTATGAACCCCAACTTTGATAATTAGTATCAAAAGTTGAATTTAGTTCAGCAGTACGAATGGGTTCGTACTGGGGCTCCTTAGCCCAGTCAAAATAATTAGATCGATATTGATCCAAATTAGGCATAGTGCTTCTATTGTTAGAAGCAGGATCATAAGAAGAAGAATTATCTTACTTTCCTTAACTATAACAGACTGAACAAGAGAAAGGAGCAAGAGTTGCTAATTAAGAATGTTATATAATAATATTTTAAAATTTTTTTGTATGTAATTCTGCTACCTGGGTATGGGCTATCGGTAGTCCTATGTAATTTATTGTAAGGACTACAGGTAAATAGAATGTTTGAAAATGGTGAGAAATATCTAAACATTTGGGATGGAAGTCTTGTTCCAATCCTAGCTTTAGAAATTATCAAGCTTATTTCCAAAAGATGTCATTTTGAGTGATTATTACTATTATTCATCGTTTATGATAAATGTGATCTCTGTTAGCCTTTTGGCTGAAGATGGTTATCATTTATCAATAAAGAAGATTATTATGATATTATTATGAATAATATTACAATAATACATGGATAATAAAAAAATAATATTTAATATTTATACAGCCTGTTAAGTATAATGTGCATATTTAATAAACACTCAAGTTAGATTATGTCATGGATGTCTATATTTGGCATTATAGGCTTAGTCATCTTGACAAGAATAGGATAAACATGTTAGCTTAAGTGAAAAATCTTGACATCAATGATTGTGAATCATTGATAACCTATGAGTCTTGTCTTCTTGAGAAGATGACAAAATCATCTTCTATGAAAAAAGGTAAAGGAGATGATAAAGTTCTAAGTCTCATACATAATGATGTATGTGGATCTACAAACTCAAGTACCAGAGGAAGATATCAATATTTCATTGCATATGACCTATCTGGGCATGGGTGCGTGATGCAGGATAGCCTAAAAAAAAAAAAGAAAAGACCAAGCTTCCTTTCATTCGTCAATAACAAATCTCGTCCGACTTTGGTACATTATTTTCAGAACAGACAGTATAGTTATCTATACTCTGCTCAGGAGGTGTGATTGATTGACATAGAAGCAAAGCACGATCAATCTAAATGATGCTGATGAATGCCATTTTAGAGATCAGTAAATAACTAGTAATAGTAAATTAAATAGATAGATAGCAGAAATTAAACATACTCATGAATAATTATAAAAAAAAATATAAATGAAATGAAGGATAGCAAGAAATTAAGCCCGTAAGAAAATTCAAAAAAAGATAAGAAGAATCTAAATTATGGTAGTTAAGAAACTACCCTGATTAGGGCTCTTAATCATTTAACCAAGCAGATCTATCGATAAAGAATTGGGTCTTTACCAACATCAGATCTAAAAAAAAAAAAGTAAAAATCAAAGATCAGTTGAGAAGGAACGAAGGTCCTTGTCAATGTTTGATCTATAGAATAATAGACCACTCTTTTTCTCTCTACATGATAGATGAAAATTTTGGAGGAGACAGATCTTCATTTGGTGGAATAGGCTTATGTAGGTAGATGGTGAAGACGAATCGAGATCGTAGGAACACTAAATCTTAAGAAAATGAATGTTAAAGAGATAGAAAAAAAGGTGGGCCTCACACCCTCCCCTCGTGGGATGATTTTGGATCTCACACCCTCTCCCTCTCGGAGCGACCAACATAAGTATTTATGGGAATTATAAAGTGATTCATTCATTCATTATTTTATTCATGAAAGATACATAGGTTTATATAGGACCCTAGGGGTCCTATTTCTTTAGGAATCCTATTCCCTTTACAAGAAAAAAATCAACCCTCCCAACAAAAAAGTAAAACATTATGTATGGTTTCTAAATACAATAATATATCATATCTATCTTTTATGGAACCATGGAAAAAAAATCAGTCTTTTAACAAAATAAGTAAGAAATCAAGAACTCTTAAGAAATCATAAGGAAGAAAAAAAACTTCATGTGGGTGCTTGATGCCTAGCACAACTTGGCATGAGGATCCTTGGTCATGGCACATGCTGGTGTGTGTATTTCCTCCCTAGACGTGTGAAGGGTTGTGGCTCCAAAGATAACATGGACCAAGCTTACTTCTTTATGATGATCTCTTTCCAAATAAGGCTCAATCCAAAATAAACCCAAGTATGGTCCTATGGACCAAAAACTAAATGCATCAAATGAAGTAATTGATTAAATCAAAAGGACTAGAACAAAATAACTAAAGTAGAGTTATTCTGATATGACTTCTTCAATCCAAATTGAATCTAAATTATGTTGTCGACTTTTGATAGCTTTGGTGTCCGCATCAATTCTCTCGAGGTGGGGAGAACTCGACCCTATCGAGTGGGGGTCGATTCTGCTCTGGTGACACTCAAGCAAATCGAGATCAATACGTTGTAGCTCATCTCGAGTGATCCAAGTATCCTCGAACTTTGGTTGATTTTGCCATCTAACTAAGTACTGCTGATAGCCTCGACTCTGAGTGGAGATGATCTACTCATCCAAAATTCTCTTAATTTGATCATGCTTTAACATTTTGGCTGGTGGACACTCAGGAATAGGCTCTCTCTCAAAGGTTAGTTCAGGCTCAAATGGCTCACTAGGTATCCAAGTTGGCTCTTTATAGGTGATGAGATTTGCAACATTAAAAGTAGAGCTAATCCCAAAATTAGAAGGTAAGTCCACAACATACATATTTGGTCCGATCTTCTTTAAAATCTTAAATGGACCTACCCCTCAAGCATGTAACTTCTTGATGGTTCATAATGGGAATCATTTAGGTCTCATTTGAACCATCACATAGTCTCCTTCCGCAAACTCTTAAGCATGTCGATGAGAATTTGCATTCTGTTTATAAACTTTATTACTAATACTAATTTTTTTACTGGTCTCTTTATGTAAACTCTTGACATGCTGTGCAAATGACTTTGTAGAATCAAAAATTCTAGCACGCATGGGCAGTGGGATAAGGTCTATTGGTTTTCTAGGTTGATATCCATGAACTACTTTCTTGGAATGATCTATCTTAGGGTCCTCATGAATTTCTCTCGCAACAATCATCTAAACTGGTGATCCTTTACTCACGATCATCTTTAATTTCTTAGCACCTATCAGATGGAGGCTTTTCTTTTTGATGTTTTCTTTTGGTTCATCGCCTATCTTTCTATTGGTAGCCTTAGGTGGGAAAGGATTGATCATGATCTTCTTACCCTTATGAGTAAAACTATAGGAGTTGGTTCGGCCATAAATCATAACATCATTGTCAAACAGCTAAGGCTGACCTAATATAATACTTTCGACTTTCATGGGTAAGACATTGCACCAAATATGATCCTGATAAGAATGGAGCTGGATGAAAACACGGTATCTAAGTTTGATGGAAATAGAGGAGGAATATATCCCAGACACACGATATGGACTAGGATGATCTACAGGAGCTAATCCTAATAACTTAACCGTATCGGTGGACATGGTATTGATACAACTACCACTATCAATTATCATCTTATAAATTTTATTGCTAAATTTTATGAAGGTATAAAAAATAGAGGTCCTATGCCAGTCTTCATTCTCCTTAGTCTGTGCTAGAACATACCTAACGACTCTAAGCCTAAGGTCTGACTCCGATGCAACAAAACTTAGGATTTTTTCAATACTCTCAAACTGCTCGACTAAGTCTGGATCAGTTCATAAACTTCATCCTCAATATATTTTAGAGTTTTCTCTTCTAATTCTTTCACAAATAATGATCAGTTGGGATACTGTGCAATGAAATGACCATAGCCATGGCACTTGAAGTAATAAGATCGAGAACTACTTTTCTTAGATAACTCTTCTACAACTCTTTTTTCTTTATTTTCTTTTCTCATAATAGAATTTGTAGGTGGAGGTCCATTACTAGGAGTCTGGGTAGTATTGGGTCTCGATCCAGAAGGGGTTACTCGGCTAGGTTCAAGACAATGGATGGTCGAATACCTAAAAAATCTCTTAAAGTCTAGGATAAGTTGATAAGCTTGTTCTAACGTGGTTACCTCTCGCAAAAAGAGCTCATGCTGGATATCTTCTCATAATCCAGCTCTAAATCTAGATAAGATAACAACCCTATCTTCAGTTACTCTACATCTCATGAGGTACTCATCAAATCTCGTGATGTACTCTATGATTGATCTATTTTTTTGAGTAAGTCTCTGCCACTGATCTAAAAGTCTTTATTGGTAGGAGGTGGGGAGGTATTTTTCTCTGAGTTTCTCCTTCATTTCATCCTAGGTTTTTATCAGATCTTGTCTTCTCTAGTTGAGAAGATGTTCAACACTTTTCCAATAAATTTGGGCTTACCTAACCAACTTCATCCTAGCAAACCTAACTCTTCTTGCTTCAGATATTTCGTACCATCCAAAATAGTGGTCCATGCTCGATTTTCAATCTAGGTACTCTCTCGGATCTAGACAACCATAAAAACTTGGAGCTTCAATCTTCACATTTCTAAGGACATGCTCATCCTGGTCGAACTGGTTATGATGGGGGCATGCTGCTATAGGTCGATATAGGTCGAGGTTCCTTCTTCTCTGTCCTATAGATAGTTGGGGAGACTCAGGTTCAGATTATTTTTGCCTAGCTTCTTCTGGTACTGTTATTCTTTCACTCATGATTTTCATAAAATCTTTCATGTCATCAAAGTTCTTAGTTAGGGTATTAATGATGGCTACTGTATTAGGATCCATGTTGGTACTGAGTGGAAAGGTAGGATGTTGGTACTGGATATCTGATCTAGTGGTCATGCAAGTCCAGGATGTAGGAATAAGATGCAGTAAGAAAGAAAAAAATGCTAAAAAGTAAATTATAAAATTTAAATTATGAAAATTTAACTTGCAAAAATTTAAAATTACAGAATCTAAACTAAAGCCCTAACCAATCCGACTTTGATACCAAATTGATGCAGGATAACCTAAAAAAAAAAGAAAAGACCAAGCTTTCTTTCATTCGTCAACAACAAATTACGTCCAATTGTGGCATATTATTCCCAAGACAGATAATATAGTTGCCTATACTCTACTCAAGAGGTATGACTGATTGACACGGGACCAAAGCACGATCAATCTAAATGATGCTGATGAATGCCATTTTAGAGATCAATAAACAACTAGCAATAATAAAGTAAATAGACAGATAGAAGAAATTAAACATGCTCATGAATAATTATAAAAAAAATATATAAATGGAATGAAGGATAGCAAGAAATTAAGTCTACAAGAAAATCCAAAAAAAAATAAGAAGAATCTGGATCATGGTAGTTAAGAAACTATCCTGATTAGGGCTCTTAATTTTTTAACCAAGCAGATCTATCACTAAAGAATTGGGTCTTTATCAACATCGGATCTAAAAAAAAAATAAGTAAAAATCAAAGATCAGTTGAGAGGGAACGAAGATCCTTGTCAATGTTTGATCTATAGAATAATAGATCACTTTTTCTCTCTCTGCATGATAGATGAAAATCTTGGAGGACACAAATCTTTTTTTGGTGGAATTTACTTATGTAGGTAGATGGTGAAGACAAATCGGAGTCGTAGGAATACTGAATCTCAAGAAAATGAAGGTTAAAGAGATAGAAAAAAGATGGGCCTCACACCCTTCCCTCATGGGGCGATTTTGGGTCTCACACCCTCTCCCTCTTGGAGCGACCAACACAAGTATTTGTGAAAATTGTAAAGTGATTCATTCATTCATTGTCTCATTCATGAAAGATACATGGGTTTATATAGAACCCTAGGGGTCCTATTTCTTTAGAAATCCTATTCTCTTTACAAGGAAAAAATCAACCCTCCCAACAAAAAAGTAAAACATTATGTATGGTTTCCAAATACAATAATATATCATATCTATCTTTTATAGAATCATAGGGAAGAAATCAACCTTTTAACAAAATAAGTAAAAAATCAAGAACTCTTAAGGAATCCTAGGAAAGAAAAAGAACTCCATGTGGGTGCTTGATTCCTGGCATAACTTGGCATGAGGATCCTTGGGCATGGCACATGCTGGCATGTGTATTTCCTCCTTGGGCATGTGGAGGGTGGTGGCTCCAAAGATGACGTGGATTAAGCTTGCTTCTTTATGATGGTCTCTTTCCAAATAAGGCTCAATCCAAAATAAACCCAAGTATGGTCTTATGGATCTAAAACTAAATGCATTAAAAGAACTAGATGATTAAATCAAAAGGACTAGAACAAAATAATTAAAGTAGAGTTATTCTGATATGGCTTCTTTAATTCAAATTGAATCTAAATTATGTTACCGACTTCTGGTGGCTCTGGTGTCCGCACCAGCGCATCTAGCTTGAATCATTTGAAATGTTCAAAAATTTTAATAATGAAATAGAAAAATAAACTAAAAAGGTATTAGAACTCTTTGATTAGATCAAGAAGGGGAATACATATCCAATAAGTTTGTGATATATCTAGAAGAGAATACGATTCTCTCACAGTGAATTTTTTTCAGAACATAGTGTGTTTGAAAAAGAATAAAACTTTATGAAACATGATTCAATCCACAATAGGATTCACTAGTCTACCTATTTTAGGGTTGTGCTCTTATGACTACTTATTTTACTCTAAAAATTTATACGAAGTAAATCTATTGTAAAGACTCCATATGGGATATGGATCGGGCATAGATCTAGACTTTCTCACCTTCGGGTTTGGGATTGATCAGCCTATATCATAGTTTTACACATAGATAAATTTAGATCCTGGCCTAATAGGTGTTTAAGGGTTATTAATTCTACCATATTGAAGAGCATAAGATGTTCATCAGCAGTAGGGCATTTCTTTTGGGAAGGAGTTCCATAGAGAAGGAATTAATGTCTATCAAGTTAAACTTTAAAAAGTTTGATTGGTAGAAAATGAACCGACATAATCTAGCAAACCTACAGAACTAGATTTGATCAGATCAAATCTATAGCCTATTAAGTTGCATCTTTAAGAAGATCTGATAGAGTATCACATTAGCTGGATAGATACTATGGTATCTAGGTCCGAGATGGCGATCCTATTGAAATTGATCAAAACAACTAGGATCTGATCATCTATAGGGATGCAATGTAGTGGTTTAACTTTGAGAAGTGGCTTGGAGCCATATAATTGAAGTCCATAAAAATCAATAGTGTGTGGACACTAGTTGATTCACCTAAAGGGATAAAACCTATTAGGTGTGAATAGATTTTCAAAAGGATCAAAGTAGCATAGATGGAAAGGTAAGAATCTATAAAGCACATCTGACAATCATCTTAGAGTTCAAACATACATTTTGAACATATGCCTTTGTTTGAACTAAGACAAACCTTGTATCTATAATTGGGCAAAATGTTCTATAGTATTATTCCTGGTGTTGTTTGTAGATAAAATTCTCTTAATCGGGAATGACATTCCAGCATTGCAAAGAATAAAGGTTTGGCTATCATCTAATTTCTTCATGTTCAAAACTAGATATGGTATACACACTAAGGGTAGTGAGTAGATACTAGTCTGATCTAAGTGAGAATCACTAAAGATTGTATAGACAATTCTTAAGTATTTAAAAAATACTAAGGTCCAGTGACTCAAATATGGAGATATTGACTTAAAACTTGTGGATGTTTTAATTCTAGTTTTTAGTCAAATCATGATGATTGCAAGAGAGTGTCGGATCATACCCTAATTATAGGAGCAATCTACTAGAAAGGTTCCAAGCAGGATACTATAGCCTATTTAGTTAATGATGTACAGTACATCATGGCATATGATGCTGCCATGTAAGCTATGAAGTTGCTAAGGTTCATTAGTAGGTTGGGAGTGGCATCCTCCACCAATGGTTCAGTTTTATCATAGCATTAGAGCCATAACTCAGGCTAAAGAATTGAAGGACCAGCATACTCTGTATCGCTATCACCTCTAATTTTAGATTAAGGTGACGTCGATCTTTGGAAGATCGATGAAAAAGAAAAACTTGACCAACCCATTTGCTAAGGTTTCTGAACTAAGGAGTTCTATGAACTCAAGTGAAAGATAGGATATTTGATATCATTCTGATTGGCTTTGGTCCAAGTGGGAGTTGTTGAAAAATATATCTTAAAGCCAATCATCTAAGTGGTAGATGATTGGAATTAGTATATGAATTATCTAATAATAATAGTTATTTGGCTACTTCATCATAAAAATTCTATTTTCCTTAAATAAACTCATAAATTATGATGAAGTCCTTAGAACCATAATTAATTGATAAAAGAGAATTTATCGGATGGTTCTTAAACTATTCACGATAGAATGATAAGTTATTAACAAGGATGATAACTTATCGAGTGTAGGTCGCTATATGCCATATGCATTGATTGTCCTCATAACCAAGTGGTGTGAAGACACTGGTTTGATCTCGAGGTTGAACATGGGAGTACATCTATACTGAACATGATCAATGTAGCACTCTACTGTCAAGAGTAGCTAGCTAAGGCTAATGGATATAAGTGTCTCTCCGACTTGAGATCACCATGGTGACTGCAAGCAACTCACTATACTTTGGTGCTGGACTGTCTGTATTTCTAATATAGGTTTGGAAGATTTTTGGATGCAATCAAGTACTTATAGAGTTGGTGTATGAGTCAAGATGGGATTGAGCACTCCTGATTAACTTCAGAAAGAGAATGACTCATTGTGTTTTAATTTACCAAAATCTAGGCCTGGATAATCCTCATGAGGAGACACTGGATTTACAAAATTTTAAAACATAATAGAGATGATATGTATGAGTGTTGATAGCATACTCGAAGTCATCTAAAGCATTATTGGTCAAAGGGATGAATTATACGGTAACCATGGGCCAAGGTTCTAAGAATATTGCTTTGTATACATTCGACCTATCTGGACGTCGGATATCATTACTAGATGGTCATTTTGATTGGTATAGAAATTGGTTCTTATGCTATTGACTTAGGTTCGAACCTACGGGGTTATACACATAAGTAGTTATAACCTGATCAGATGGTTAATCAGTGATTAAGAATCGTTCTAAGGTCAAACTATCAATACTATTAATTTTTGACCTAATGCAAGTATTATAGGAGGATCGATTAGCAATTAGATTGCTAATTGGCTCAATTTGATTGAGCAATTAGACTGAGATTAAGTTTAATTGAATTAGATTTAATTAAAATTAGTTTAGACTTAATTGGATTAAGTCTAATTGATTTATTGGATAAGCTAATTGCAAGGGAGAACAAGTTCCTATTCAACTATGACTTAAGTGCACCTAATTTTTAATTTGATTAGAAATTAAATCAGATTTAAATATAATTTAAATCTAATTTAATTAGATTTTTAATTAGATTAGAATTTCCTATTAAATAGATTGACTCAAATCTAATTTAAATGAGATTTAAAATTGGGTTTGACTTAGTCTACATTGGAGAGTCCTAGTTAGACTAGAACTCTTCCCTTCATTCTTGCGCCACCTAAGAAAGATCTATACATATTATATTTTTAATTCCAATTTTTTTTTGACTTTCTCCATGCCTAAGAGAGGTTCTTCACATCCCCTACTAGGTGTTTTTGAAATTTTATTTGACTTGGTCAAATAAAGAAAGCTGTTAAGACTTGGACTCTATTTGATAGAGTTCCAATTCTCCAAAACACCTCTTTTCCTTATAGAATTTTTTCTCCATACCACATTTTCTTTTGTGCACTTATTTTTTTTGGTTTTTCATGTGGTTTTCTGATCTTCACACCAAAACAATAGGGGAGGAGGCATCCAAGAGTTTGACACCTCCTAAAACTCCTCCCTAGAGTTCATATAAGACTAGGTTTGACCTAGTCTTCCTTATCTAATTGGGGCACCTCTTAAAAGATGTTTTTGGATGTGAAAAATCTAAAAAAATTCATAAAGAAAACCAGAAGAAAAGTAGGAGGAGGCATGGAGGTTTGGGGTACCAAGTTCCTTGAAGAAAAGGTCTTCATCTAGACATCAAAAGTTGATGTCTTAAAGGGATAGAGGTAAGAGAAGATGGTCTTCTCTTGGTTTTTCTTTTAAGTATTTTCCTCTTACTCTTTTATATATTTTTATGTAATAAGAAATTAGAGAGAGAGAGAGAGAGGAATAAGGCATGGGGATGAGTGTTTCAAGTTGTTGGGGGCATGATGTTCTTTTTGGACACGATCTGATCATGTCCTGATGAGAGAAGAAGAAGAGAAGAAAGGTCTTCTCTTAGGCTTTTTTGAGAACCCTTCTTCTCTATTTATTTGTAGGATATTTCTATGAGAAAAATTAGATAATGCTAGATCTAGAAACATGAAAAAAACCTAGAGGAGAGGGTCTCCTCTTGTTCTAATATAGAGATGTTTTCAAGATATCAATCTTTGATGTCCTGAAAGAGAAGATCTGTCTTCTCTTAGGGTGCTTTTTCTTATTTTTATTTTTTGATTTTTGGGAGATCCAATGGTAAGATTTCTCCCTTATTCCTCCTCCTATTTTTCATCTCTTGGAGTGTTTAGGTGATCCAAAGAATATTTTTTAGATTAACCATCAGGAGGAATCTACGAGAAGCTAGCACTTCGAGTGAATATTCGTTCGACGAACCTCTGATTTGTGTTGCAGCCTCGTGTGGATTACCTATAGAGGCCAGACATGTGTGTGGCTCTAAAGGCAACAACGAAAATCTTCCATAGAGTTCTCAACCCACACGAAGGTAAGAGATTTGATCTCTTCTCTCACCTAGATGCGATCTAGGATATAGATCTAGAACTATTCTAGATCTAGGGTATTGATCTGATCAATACCAAAATATTTATTTTTTGATTTATACATGCATTATGACATGTTATAGGTTTTAGATGTAGGGTTTAATAATTAAATTATATACTTTTATAGATTAAATAGTTTAATCTACATCTTCTGCTATGATTTATTTCAAAAATATTTTGAAATTCAAGCATGAAACCCTGCTTATTTTCCAACAAGCGTGCAATCAACAGCCAGATTTCTCTCATCAAAGCTCCATCCAATGGCTAGAACTAAATCCGACCTAATCTAGGCTATTACACATCCATTTTTAGCAACTTTGGAACTATTTGATCCCCATCTGATGGCTAGACTTCACCTAAAATAGCAGAATTCAACCAGGGACACTTTTAATCCAATTTTCACTTCCTTAGTCCCATATTGCCTATAGCAAAAATCTCTAGCCCTCCAACATCTATAAATAAGACCTCAGGCCTCCAAAAAATGTTGTCTTCGATCAAGGTGCATCTTTGGTATAGGATAGAGCCATGCTCGGGTTGATGGCTGCTTCGAGGCAGACGATGCTTAGAGGAAGAGTAGGCTTTCTACATCATCTTTCTACCAATGCCATTCCAAGATCGAGATCATCTGCTTCTAGTTTTTATTTCTTTTTTCCATCTTTCTAATTTATGTATTTAAACTTTGAATTAAATTTTAATTAATGTAAATTTTATTTTTTATCTTTAAATTTTAGTTCTTTATTTTTTTCTCTCCAAATGTTTGCTCTATAATTTTAATTATAAATTTAATTTTATTACAAGTAGATGCTAAGATCTAAATAGTAGATCTTAATACCAAAAATTTACTTTCATACTATTTAATTTTTTGTTATTTAATTTTATGCAATTTAAAATTCTATTTTCTGACTTCAAAATTTTTTTCAAATCTTTTCTAATTTATTTTTTAAAAAATTAAAGATTTTAAAACTAAAATACTATCTTCTCTATGAATTCAATCTGACTTACTACTTTCTATCTATTTTTAACTATTTTAAAATTTTAAAATTAAACTGATAAATACGGTGTCTTAACAATAATATCATGCTCTTATTAACATGCCCATTAACCACTCTAGTATTGTTAAGGAGATTGCTTGATTCAGGGGGAGGGTTAAGTCAAATGAAACTGAGATGATGGTAGCTATTAGTGGACTGGTTCACACGCTGCAGTAGGGCATCATTTCAATACTTAGAGCTATGGACAGTTTGATTGGAAAGATAGAGAGGCTTGCTCCAAGTGCAATACCAATAGCAGTAGCAGTAGATGTAGCTGCTAGGATAGCTATCCCACGTCCACCACCTCCTCCACTTATGTCTCCTATTTAGACTCAAGTATCCACTAGTGAGAGTAGAACAGCACTCATAGTCTACACTCATACGGGTCCTACTCCTTCACAGGTGGCTAGACCATCAGCTCGGACTAGGAATAGGAGAGCTAGGCCATCCATGATGCATGTAATTAATAGCTATGGCAAGTGCACAAGTCGATCAAGTAATAAAGTGAATGAGTAGAGTATCATCCCTAGAGGATTGGAAAATAAGTACTAAAAAAATTTTCCTATGCTTTATTTAGAAGATCGATTTATGAGAATAAGAAATTAAAAAAAATAAATAAAAAAAATAATTAAAAGTTTTTAATTAAATAGAGAGAGTGTAAATTATTAGGGTTTTAAACTCAAGAGCAATGAATTACTAAGGTAATCGATTCATCAACTCAGTCAATATAATATTCAGATTTATAGATTAATTTTATTTCATGTGACGGTGGAGTCTCCTAATTTATTCACTACCCTTTGGTCTAGGCATAGCAAAACTATTAATATTTATTAATTACTCTTTGGTCCAGGTGTAATTTAAATAAATATTAATGCATTAGGTTTTGTAAAACTCTCTAATTAAAATATGCTGCATCCAAAGCGCACTAAAATTTCTGCATGCATATGAATTCTAATTTGATTTATAATACAAGGTATATAATCAAGAAGCATTAACATAGATGTACTTGGTCCGTAACATCTATGTTCATCAGATCAATTAGAAGATGGCCAGTAATCTAAAAGCATTAAGATCAGATTTATATACTCCTCATGAATAAAATTTTAAAAATAAATCACACTGAATATTGCATCAAAAGAGTGGCTATACCTTAGCCTTAGTAAAGAAAAATTTAGTTCATGATAATAAGTTCAAAAACAATAAATAAAATAAAAAGTATAGAGAAATTAGACTGTTTGATTGCTAAAATTGATTGTCTATTGCTCTTGTTGTGGAGAACTTGGTGAAGAAGAAGATGCTCCTTGATCGATGTCTTGATTGTCGAAAAAAAATCAAAAACCCTTTTTTTATTTCTCACAAATCACTCTTATCTTTCTACATCTCTCCTCTCTCTTTCTCTCTCTTTTTCTCTCTTTCTCTCTCTCTCTCTCTATGTCTCTCTCCATCTTCCTCTTTTTTTTTTTTCACGACAATAGTAGGTTTTTTATAGATGAAGAGTTTGATTTCTCCCAAAATCCATCAAAAATTAGGTTTAGGACTCCCAAAACAACTCAAATTAAGATCTATATAATTCTGCCCCTTAGATGTTGATCAAACGGTCCAAAAATCACTCAAAAACCTCTTAAAATAACTGATCAAGTTGGATTTAATGCCAGCCATTGGATCAACCGTTGGATCGAATCTGGGCCGTTCGATCGCATAGAAAGAAGCCTTTGGATCTTTAGTTTACCATCGGGATGAATCTCAGTCGTTGGATCTCGACTGGGAGCTGTGGATGCCGTCCAGCAGCGCCTTCTTTTTGGCTGTCCGATCAAGTTTCAGTGAAAACCGCCCGTTGGATCAGCAAAAATTCCCAAATTATCCTCCGTGGACCATGCGCGAGCTCGGTGTTGCATGGACTGCCGCGTTCTTCAGCCAATCAGAGCACTTTTCTTGATTTGAAATGCCTGA
Organism: Cocos nucifera; assembly: GCA_006176705.1. Taxonomy (NCBI): domain Eukaryota; kingdom Viridiplantae; phylum Streptophyta; class Magnoliopsida; order Arecales; family Arecaceae; genus Cocos; species Cocos nucifera. The sequence goes on along the minus strand of QRFJ01004014.1, from coordinate 72,668 downwards.
AATATCCTTCAGATGGTCCACCGTGCACCATAAAAAATGCTGACATCATCCTGACGTCAGTGTTGCATCGATGGGTTGGTCTGATGCTGTGATCGAGCAGGACCGAACCACTGAACCAGGTTGAGCCGCACCATTTTTTTTTTTTATTTTTGAAATTCAATTCTAGGCTCGTTTGAAGTCCATTTTGCCTGAAATTTTTTTCATCTAAATCAGAAAAATAAGATCTTCACATTGGTGGCCTTCTTTCCTACATAAGATTAATAAAAATATCAATTTCTAAAGAAATAGATTAATTTATTTTATAATTTAATACTTTTATTAGTATATTTTTACCACTTATCACACCCCAACTTAGTCATTGCTAGTCCCTTAGCAATGTTTTATTTAATACCATGTTTCAATAAGATTATCTATCATAAAGATAAAATCTAGGACTAAAGGTCAAAAAGTTTAGAAAATACTGCTAACTAAGCATTGAGCTTCAGAAGCAAATTTTTCAGTCAATATAATTAAAAACTTTCTTAGAGTACATCAAAGATCTATAGCACTTGTGTTCGTGATGACTAACTTTAGCATTTCAGTATTAAATTAAAAGAACAAAAGTATCTTCTCTTATCACCTATTTTGGTAAATTTTCTATACATTCTCAATTTTATACTCATGAATTAAGGTAGCTTTCACACTGCCTTCTCTTTTTTTTTTTTTTTTTTTTACTGTGCTGAGCATCCTGGCCTTCCCTTCACCATTTTACGTGAATTTTCACACTTGACCTAGGTGCAGAGACCCAGTTACTAGGCTTTGGGCAATCCACATATACTCTGTCTTTTGCACTTTATTTTTATAGGCAGGTAGCTCTTTCCTTAAATTCAAGTTTCTTTGATTAGAATGTATATTAATTATCAATTTTTAGTGATAATTGAATCCCCAGTTGGTCTTATAATCAATACCTACTTTGCCTTGTTAGTGTGCATGTGCAATAAAAAGTGCTAATAATCTTTTAATGACCTAAGTAGGCTGCTAAAAATTGACCAACTAATCTACTTCTTTAACTCATTACATTCATTAGCAAATAATTCTATCTTTTATCACTTATCCAGTTTATCTTGCTCAAGATTTTCTTCTTGACACATGGTTTTTTTTTTTTTTTATTCTACATTGTCTTAAAGGAGAAAGAAAAATAAAGGGTGTAATAAAGGATAGGAAGGAATACACCTGATTTGGTTCAGTCTGGTTCTTTGGAGCTTTGAAATTTTGCTGGAGCTCTCATTGATTTTTCTCTGCAAAATTGAAAATACACACCAAAGCAGTAAAAGAGCAACCATAAATTACTAAAAAATAAAAGAAAAAAAAATGATCAAAACTAAAAAGAAAAGAAATAACCTATCTAGTAGTTCTGATTTATAGTCTTTAGCTTGACTTTCTTTGAGTTCTAAAGTGGATCAATCCGGTGCCACTTCAATTGAAATACTTTCATGTTTGATTACGTCCTCTTTCAATTTAACATTGCTTGCTTTTATAGTCTCAAACATGTTTTCTACAGAATTCTCATATAATGGATTGTCAATAATATCAATTAGAAAATAAGTTTGATTATCATCAGTTTGTTTAGTATCTTTGAAAACATTAAAAGTAACTTGTTCATCTTGGACTCTAAGAATTAATTTTCCTTGTTGAACATCTATTAAAGCTCCTCCAGTAGCTAAAAAGGGTCTCCCTAAAATAAGGGGTACATCATAATCTTCTTTCATATCAAGAACAATAAAATCAACAAAAAAAATAAACTTGTTTACCTTTACCAAGACATCCTCCACTATACCTCTTGGATATTTAATGGATCTGTCGGCTAATTGAAGAGTAATAGTGGTAGGCTTTGGTTCTCCTAGACCCAGCTTCCTGAAAATAGAAAAAGGCATGAGATTTATGCTTGCTCCTAAATCACATAAAACTTTATCAAAACTACAATCACCAATAATGCAGGGGATAGTAAAACTCCCTGGATCTTTTAACTTCTGTGGTAATTTATTTTGAAGTATTGCTGAGCATTCTTCATTCAAATTTATTCTCTCATGCTCCTTCAGCTTTTTCTTATTTGTTAAGATTTCTTTGAGAAACTTGGCATACCTGGGCATTTGAGTAATAGCATCTACAAAAGGAATATTAATATGTAAATTCTTTAAAATTTTGAAAAAGTTAGAAAATTTCTTATCTGGATGCTGTATTTGTCTCTCTCTAGGAATGGTAGTGGCGGCACGTAGGGCTTCACATTTGGATCAGCAAACCGTATACCTGGAGACCATCCATCTGCTGGTTGTTTTGGTGACTGACGAATTTTGAGTTGATGGTTCCTTATTTGTAGTTGGCTCTTCAGTCTCTTTCTTCTGATGTGGCTCCTCCAGCTTTGTACCACTTCTTAGGGTGATAGCATTGACTTGCTCCCTTGGATTTGTCTCCGTATTGCTTGGCAAGGATCCTTGAGGTCTCTCGGAGATTATCTTAGCCATTTGACCTATTTGCATCTCCAAGTTTTGAATTGCTGCTGTTTGGTCCTGCCTAAGTTTGGCTTCCAAATTTTTTATAGTTGCTTCTTGGTTTTGCATAAATTTGACCATCAGCTCTTCCATGTTGGACTTCTTTTCAGGTACTTGGAATCCTCGGGGGTGGCTGTTGTGCTGCATTTTGATTGCTCCATGAGAAATTTGGGTGCTGCCTCCACCCTTGATTGTATGTGTTGGAGTAGGGATTGTTTTGTTGCGGCCTGAAAAAATTACCAATATAATTAGCTGTATCAGTTGTTTTAGCAAAAGGATTACCTGTCTGGCAATTGCTCGTATCGTGTCCTCCTCCACACATAGGTCATAAGTAATGCTCTGAATATGCATAGCTGTTCCCTTTAAGTTGTTGACTTCGCTCTAAGGGCTGCAATTTCAGCTAGTAAGGTTGGCACGCAATCTACTCCCTGCACAGCTGCTAGTCTTTTTGGCATCATGCGTTCTGTCTGCCATTGATAGCTATTTGATGCCATCTCATCGATCAGATCGAAAGGCTTCTTCCTCCATTTTTTGATTAATGGTTCCTCCTGCTGCTGCATCAATCATAGATCGATTAGTAGGAGATAAACCATTATAGAAAGTTTGTACCTAAAGCCATACGGATAGTTGATGATGTGGACATCTCCTCAATAGTTCCTTGAAATGCTCCCAAGCCTCATATAGTGTCTCCATGTCCATCTGCATAAAAGAAGTGATATCGTTGCGCATCTTAGCAGTCTTGGAAGGTGGAAAGTACTTGGCTAAGAATTTTTGGACTAGGACATCCCAAGTTGTGATAGAACCTGTAGGAAGAGAATGAAGCCAATTTTTAGCTTTATCCCATAAAGAGAAAGGAAATAACCTTAATCTAATAGCATCATCCGACACCCCATTAATTTTAAAAGTATCACAAAGTTCAAGAAAATTAGAAATATGGGCATTCGGATCATCATGCATATGTCCACTGAATTGGACAGTTGATTGAATCATCTGGATCATCGTCGATTTTATTTCGAAGTTGTTTGCTCGTACAGACGGTCTCCTAATGCTCGAAGCTGCATCGACTACAGATGGTGTGATGTAATCATTTAATGGATGATGTACTGATCGAATAGCTTCATGCTGTCCTTCAGTCGCCATATCCAATCCTAGATTGATGTCGTTAGGATCTTCAGCTGCCATGTTTCTCTCTTGTTGTAGTCTTCTAATAGTCCTTTCAATTTTTGGATCTAAAGGTAGTAAGTTACTATGTCCAGTACGTGTCATGCACTAAATTTTTTTTTTTTAAAATAATAAAAATTAAAAATAAATTTCTAAAGTAAAGCTAGGATCAAAATTTCAATATTGTTTTAGACACAATCCCTGGCAATGGTGCCAAAAACTTGATGCATGCTAATTTATAGCTATGGCAAGTGCACCAATCGATCAAGTAATAAAGTGAATGAGTAGAGTATCGTCCCTAGAGGATTGAAAAATAAGTACTGAAAAGTTCTTTCCTATGCTTTATTTAGAAGATCAATTTATGAGAATAAGAAATTAAAGAAAATAAATAAAAAAAATAATTAAAAATTTTTAATTAAATAGAGAGAGTGTAAATTATTAGGGTTTTAAACTCAAAAGCAATGGATTACTAAGGCAATTGGTTCACCAACTCAGTCAATACAATATTCAGATTTTTAGATTAATTTTATTTCATGTGACGGTGGAGTCTCCTAATTTATTCACTATCCTTTGGTCCAGGCATAGCAAAACTATTAATATTTATTAATTACCCTTTGGTCCAGGTGTAATTTAAATAAATATTAATGCATTAGATTTTGTGAAACCCTCTAATTAAAATACGCTGCGTCCAAAGCGCACTAAAATTCTCCGCATGCATATGAATTCTAATTTGATTCATAATACAAGGTATATAATCAAGAAGCATTAATATAGATGTACTTGGTTCGTAACATCTATGTTCATTAGATCAATTAGAAGATGGCCAATAATTTAAAAGCATTAAGATCAGATTTATATACTCCTCAAGAATAAAATTTTAAAAATAAATCACACTGAATATTGCATCAAAAGAGTGGCTACACCTTAGCCTTAGTAAAAGAAAATTTAGTTCATGATAACAAGTTCAAAAACAATAAATAAAATAAAAAGCATAGAGAAATTAGACTGTTTGATTGCTGAAATTAATTGTCTGTTGCTCTTGATGTGGAGAACTTGGTGAAGAAGAAGATGCTCCTTGATCGATGTCTTGATTATCGAAAAAAAATCAAAAACCCTTTTTTTATTTCTCACAAATCACTCTTCTCTTTCTACCTCTCTCCTCTCTCTTTCTCTCTCTTTTTCTCTCTTTCTGTCTCTCTGTGTGTCTCTCTCTCCGTCTTTCTCTTTTTTTTTTCACGACAATAGTAGGTTTTTTTATAGATGAAGAGTTTGATTTCCCCCAAAATTCATCAAAAATTAGGTTTAAGACTCCCAAAACAACTCAAATTAAGATCTAGATAATTCTGCCCATTAGATATTGATCAAACGGTCCAAAAACCACTCAAAAACCCCTTAAAATAATCCAGATCTAGTCGGATTAAATGCCAACCGTTGGATCAATCGTTAGATCAAATCTGGGCCATCCGATTGCATAGAAAGAAGCCTTCGGATCTTTAGTTTACCGTCGGGATGAATCTCAGCCATTGCATCTCGATCGAAAGCTATGGATGCCGTCCATCAGCGCCTTTTTTCGATCGTCCGATCAAGTTTCAGTGAAAACCGTCCGTTGGATCAGCAAAAATTCTCAAATTATCCTTCGTGGACCATGTGCGAGCCCGATGTTGCATGGACCGCCGCATTCTTCAGCCAATCAGAGCGCTTTTCCTAATGTAAAATGCTCAAAATACCCTTCAGATGGTCCACCGTGCGTCGTGAAAAATGCGGACATCATCCTGACGTCGGTGTTGCGTCGGCGGGTTGGTCTGATGTTGCGATCGAATCGGACTGAACCGCTGAACCGATTTGAATCGAACCAATTTTTTTTTTTGAAATTCAATTTTGGACTCATTTGAAGTCCGTTTTGCCTAAAATTTTTTTCATCTGAATCAGAAAAATAAGATCTTCATATTGATGGCCTTCTTTCCTACATAAAATTAATAAAAATATTAATTTATAAAGAAATAGATTAATTTATTTTATAATTTAATACTTTTATTAGTATGTTTTTACCACTTATCAATCCACATCTAGAGCTTCATATTTCTAGAAATTAGAGATCCCTTCAGATGATGAGTAGCATCATAGGGAGCTGATGTCTAATCATTTGATGTTCTTAGACTTATGTATTAGGAATATATGTTTGTATTTGACTCTATGGTTCTCTGACACTTATATATGTAATGGCCCAACTTAGTTTTGTTTTGAACTTGGTGTTTTATTATATCTTGATGTGTTGAGATAGAACACACCCATCTTGTAAATGCAATGAAACTCATAATTATTTACTCTTACATTATTTCAATCTCTTGAGTTGATCTCGTGGAATGTTTGTCTTTATTTTATCATTTTGATTGATGACAAAAATGGGGAGTAATATGTATATGAGCATATCATATATTTACTTATCTTGAATATGGCTTAAAAGGGTATATGAGCATATATTTACTTACCTTGATATATGATGTGCATTATGAGTTTGGAGTATTCAATTACCTTGTCATTCATTTACTTTGAATATGTTAAGGTTAAAACTTTCAGCATATATGATGTGCATTATGAGGTTTGAGTTTGTGCCATGATACCTACTCTATGTATCAAATGTATGCTTTGACTCATATAAAACATTGATTGTTTAATATTGATGTCTGGCACACATATGGATATATGCTAATGATTCACCATTCAAATAAGTACAAGCAAAAATTTTAGCTTTGAATTGATAAGATGTATTAAAAATGTGAGCATGAATTGTGGGGGAGCTAAATATGAAACTATGAAAAGGATTAAATCTTTAGTTTATTGAAAATATCCTTAATACATTAATATTATATATTTCTTGCTCATATACTCAAAGTTTTATCATCATCAAAAAAAGAGAGATTATTAACCCTATAGATTGATTTTGATGAGTAACAAAATATTTGAGTATATGTTTGGAATAATGAATTTATTGAGATCATGTTTCAGGATGCATTTTAGAGTATTAAATAAGACATCCCTAAAAATGCATTTGAAAGTTGACAAAAAAAAGTTGGAGGCTTTTAAGGCATAAATCACACTTAAAACAAGGCCTAAAAGAGATATCTTAAAACTAAAATTGAAGAGAAAACCAATTGGTCGAAGTAGAAATTTTCAGCATAAACAAGCCTCGAGTCGACCCCTTATTCACCTCAAGTTGAAATGGCACGAAAAAGAAGACTGGCATGTAAGAGTTTCAGCTGGCATGGTCTCGAGCAGAGAACCGAGTCAACTCGAGTTTCTCAAATTGAGGTTGCAGAAAAATACAGAGAATAGGATTTTCAGAACATAGTTCAACAAGGCCTTGAGTAGAGGGATGAGTCAGCTCGAGCCTCAGCTCGAGGTCCTTAAGTTTAGGTCTCAAAAAAATATAGAGAACATAATTTTTGGAATGAAGTGTAGAATGGACTCGAGTAGAAGGACGAGTGGACTCGAGCTTCAACTCGAGCTCGAGCAGAATAACGAGTTGACTCGAGCTCCAATGGCTAGTTTCTATATAATATTCAGAATTATGTAGAATTATTCTAAATGGCTATTTTCAATCTTCTAGTAGTCAAAAACCCTTCTCCAGCCTACCAAACATGGAGAATAAGCTACAAAACACCTAGAAGAAGTGATATGACCATTAAATGATTGGAAGGAATCAATAGTGAAGAGAAAAAGTCCAAAAAGCCTTGAAAAGAGAGCATTCTACTCCCAACTCAAAGAACCATCAAATCAAGTGATTCCATTCAGCAAGAAGACAAGCTCAATCTACTGAACAGCCTCCATCAAGAAGATTCTATAAGCCTCATTGATTCTTTTGCTCATTAAGGAGCTTTATTTTTCATTCTTATTGTGTAATCTTTATTGTACTTATATGAATGCAATGTTTGTGATTGCCTTGCCTCTTTCCTTCCATTGCATTCATATTTCTACACTCCCACATATCTAGTCACCTAGAACCAAAATACACTCCATCACTTCACTAGACTTTAAAAATACCACATAACTTGTTTAAATTTTGAAAAATCCAATCCCCCCCCCCTCTCTTAGGTTATCTTGTTGGGCAACAAAACTTCATGAAGACTGAATTGCCTACTGGCATTTTGTTATGGATGTCACTATCATTCTATTACAAGCTCCATGTATATAAGGGATCCTTCAAATATGTCTTCTTCTCTAAGCTCTCCTCTCTAATCTAAAACCTTCTGAGTACTCCATTCTTGTTGGTTAGAGAACTAACTTAACTGTTAGAGGATCTTGTCGGAGCCAACTTTGGTTGGAACTTCATCTTGAAGGTCTCATCAGTGACCTCATCTTCTCAAGCTCTAGTGAACTCTGGTGTCCAAACTATTTTTTGCACCAATAGGATTGGTGCTAGAGAAAGGATTCCATTGAGCCCTTGTTCTTAAAGGAGTATCCAATCAAGTTCATCTTCTTCCTCTCTTTTTCAGCTTCTTAACTTCTTTTTTCCTCTAATCTATCTTGCACTCCAGCAAGATGTCACCCAAGAAAGCTTCGAGCTAGCAATCCACCACCTCTATCACTAGATCTCACCTCGATCAGCCTGCTCTAACCTCATTGTCGGCACGTTAACCACTAGCAGCAACCATGGTGGATTTGGAGCAGTTTAACCTACTAATACAATAGGTTAAAGGCCTTACTAAAGTAGTGCAAGCCATGCAGTAAGTTCTGGCACTAGTTTAGCTAGAGAGACTATGCCAGAGCACCAAGATCCGATACAAGAAAGACCCACCTGGGCAAGCCAGTCGGTAACCCCTAGAAAGAGAAACCAGAGGACAGAGAGCTCTTGCTCTGATCATGATTCCATTTTTAGAAGATCTCTACCACCCTCTAGCCAGCCACACTTTAAGATTCATAATCGAGATGATATTCTCGATCAGAAGCTTCAAGAAATAAATCAGTAGATCAAGAAACTCTACCATGTCACCCTTGCTCGCCATGATGACATCTGCACCGACCAGATCATGCAAGAGCCCATCCTTTCTAACTTCAAACTTTCTCAATTTAAGAGTTATGATGAGACCATGGATCCAGTCGACCATCTCGAAGCCTTCAGGATTATGATGCTGCTCCATGGCATACCTGACGCCATTCTGTGCCAAGCCTTTCCTCTACTTTGAAAGTAGTAGCAAGAAACTGGTACTCAAGCCTCAAACCAAATACCATTTATTCTTTTGATCAACTGAACCATCAATTTGCAGCCACTTCATCAGCAATCGATGCCATAGATGAGGTTCGGACTCCCTCGTCCACATCAAGAAGAAGAAAGGGGAGTCCATCTGGGCTTATGTTAGCCATTTTAATACTGCTACTTTGGAGATCTAAAATTTGGACAAGTCTGATGCATTGGCTGCACTGAAGAGCATCCTCTAGAAGAATGATCTCCTCTTTATTCTCAAAAGAAGTACCTTCAAGATTTTGCCGACATGCTGGCTCGGGCTGAAAACTACACTCAAGTAGAGAAGGCCTTCAAATTGAAAGATGATGAAGCCATAGGAGAGTAGTAGGCGGGCGAATCTAGCAAATCCACCACCGTTGAGAAGTCGAGTAAAGCTTGACCATGCTCCAGAATCTCTCCTGAGTGTAGACAAGTCCGAACTCCACCTCAAGCTCATCGATTGAGAAGCCTAGATTGAAGGATGTGGCAAAACTCCTCTCCTAGAAGATTTTATAACTACTCCCTCCTGAATGCTCCGAAGACCTAATTGTTGATGGAGATCAAAGAGCAGCTGCCAAGGTGGGAGAAAATGTAGACCCATCCAGCCAAGCACAACCCCAATAAGTACTGTCTCTATCATTATGACCACGATCACGATACTGAAGAATGCATTCAGCTCCAAGATGAGATTGAGGAGTTAATCAAAAGGGGCTAGCAAGATCAATTTTTATGACGATAGCCAGAAAGGAGGAAAGATCATCCAAGAGCCCTATTGCAATCAGAACAACCTCGAAGAGATGAGCCATAAGGAGATCGGCCCCCACTTGGATTCATCAACACCATTGCTGGGGGCATCGATAGGAAGAGACCAATGGACCAGTAGAGCCAGCAAAGAGGCAGAAGACTGAAGAACCCATCACTTTTACTAAAGAAGATATGCAGGAGGTTCAATTTTTATACAATGATGCAGTTGTAGTTACTTTAAATGATGCTGACTATGATGTATGCCGTATCTTAATTGATAATGGAAGCTCTACTAATATTTTGTTTTATGATACTTTCTCTAAAATGTCTATATCTGATAGTTGCTTGAGGCTTATGAATTCTTCTTTGGTCGGATTCACTGGCAATGTTGTGCCGGTTGAAGGAATAATTATCTTGTCAGTCATGATAGGTCGGTACCCAAAGCAGTCTAAAGCTCAAGTTGATTTTCTAGTGGTAAAGGCACCCTCTGCCTATAATGCAATTCTTGGCCAACCTAGTTTGAATGCACTTCAGGCTACGGTGCCAACCTATTACTTGAAGATGAAGTTCTCAATGGAGTATAGAACTAGAGAAGTTAGAGGAGATCAAGCTTTGGCATGGCACTACTACACTATTGCCTTACAAGGATGAAAGCAAACATAGCCCTATCCAATAGATGGACTTGATGCCCGCAATGACTTGACTAAAGAGTGGGAAGAACTAATCGATGATCTTATCATAATTTCTCTAAATGATGAAAATGAAGATCGTGCTATTCAAATTGGCTCCAACCTGAGAGAAGAAGTTAGAAAGCAACTTGTCACCTTCTTATAGAGGAATGTCAATGTCTTTGCCTAGGTACCTATAGGTATGCCTAAAATTGATGCTGAAGTAATGGAACATCGCTTAGGTGTGGATCTCAAATATTAGTCAGTTAAACAAAAGGAGCACAGTCTTGCATCGGAGCAGTAGAAGGCCATTATGGATGAGGTCGACAAGCTTCTCAAGACCAATTCATCCGAGAAGTATCCTATCTAGATTGAATTGCAAATATTGTTCTTATTAAGAAGGTGAATGGCAAGTAGAGGATGTGTATAGACTTCATGGATTTGAACATGGCTTGCCTAAAGGATAGCTACTGTCTATCCAGAATTGATGAACTGGTGGATGCAACTTTAGGCCATGAGCTTCTCACCTTCATGGATGCCTTCTCCAGCTATAACCAAATCTGGATGACACCAAAAGATGAGTAGAAAATTGCTTTTATTACTAACATGGTCTTTATTATTACAAAGTTATGCCCTTTGGACTCAAAAACATAGGTGTGACTTATCAGCACCTAGTGAATAAGATTTTCAAGGAGCAGATCGACTGTAATATGGAGGTCTACATGGATGACATGCTTGTTAAGAGCCAATCTTCAATAAATCATATTGCCATCTTAGAAGAGACCTTCAATACACTCCAGAAGTACAAGATGAAGTTGAATCTCACCAAATGCACCTTCGAAGTAACCTCAGGGAAGTTCCTAGAATTCATGATGTCAAGGCATGGCATCAAAGCAAATTTTGAGAAGATTAGAGCCATCCAAGAAATGACTACACCAAAAATAATAAAAGAGGTTTAATGCCTAACAAGAAAAGTTATACCCTTGAATCACTTCGTTTCAAGGTTGGCTGAGCATTGCATGCTCTTCTTCAAAGTGCTCAAGTAGTCAAAGAACTTCTGCTGGACTCCAAAAGATCAACAAGCCTTTAAAGAATTGAAGAACTATCTTAGCTCATCTTCTCTCCTTGCCAAGCCTGAACCTGGTAAAAAATTATTCCTGTACTTGGCTGTGTCTCCTACTACCATTGGAGCTATCCTAATAAGGAAGGAGATGAAAACTCAGAAGCCAATCTACTACAGAAGCCAAGTTCTAAAGGATGTAGAAACAAGATATACTAAATTGAAAAGTTTACCTATGCTTTGTTAATTGTAGCTAGAAAGCTTCGACCTTACTTTTAGGGGCATACGGTCACACTTCTCATAGAACAACCCATCAAAGTAGTTCTTCATCAGCTCGATACCTTTGGAAGAATAGCAAAGTGGATGATTGAACTCACTAAATTTGATATCAAATTTCAACCTCGACCATCAATCAAAGCTCAAATACTGGTTGATTTTGTAGTAGAATGTACCATCACAAATCCAACTGAACCTGAGCAATAAGAAGTTATCACCCCCATAGCCAAACTTCTTTGAAGAAAGGATAGATCTCCCTGAAGACTTTTGGGCCATATATGTTTACAGTTCATCCAATGCTTCTAGAACAGACACAGGCTTGATTCTTATCAATCCAAAAGGAGTTGTTGCTGAGTATGCACTATGCTTTGAAGTCTCCATAACTAATAATGGAGCAGAATATGAGGCTCTAATTGTGGGATTAAGGATTGCCAAAGAATTGGAAGCGGACCATGTGAATATCTACAGCGACTCACAGCTAGTAGTGGGACAGGTCAATGGTACTTATGAAGCCTAAGAAGAAAGTATGAAAAAGTATTTGGACAAGGTGAAGGGCTTGATTTCTGCCTTTAGTAGCTTCAACATTCAATAGATCCTAAGAGTAGAATATATCAGGACTGATCTTCTATCCAAGTTAGCTACACTTGCTCCAAATAAATTTCTAAAGAAGGTCTTCTTCGAAGTTCTGCAACACCGAAGTTTGGAAGAATCCCAAGTAGTAATGCAGGTTGATCATGAGCCTAGCTGAATCGACCCACTAACCATATATCTCAAAGATGGTATTCTTCCTAGACATCCTAAAGAAGCTCAGAAGTTAAGAAACTAGGCCTCCTATTATGTTTTATATGAGAATAAATTGTACAAAAGATCGTCATCCTTACCACTCCTCAAATATCTCCGATCTTCTGAAGTTGATTATGCATTGAAGGAAGTTCATGAAGAAATATGTGAAAACCATCTGGGGGTTAGATTTCTGTCTTACAAACTACTTCAGCAAGGATATTATTGATCGACTATGCAATAGGATGCCATAAAATAAGTGAGAAAGAGTGATCGGTGTCAAAGGAATGCTAATATTCAGAGATAGCTAGCTTTATAGCTTACACCCTTAAGTGCTCCTTAGTCGTTTGCATAGTGAGGGATGGACATATTTGGGCCCTTCCCTATGGCATCCAGATAATAAAAATTCTTCTTTGTGGCAGTAGATTAATTCACCAAGTGGGTTGAGGCTGAATCCCTAGAGAAGATTACTGAAGCTAAAGTGCAAGACTTCATCTGAAAGTCAATAGTTTGTAGATTCGACCTACCTTAGACTCTAATTACTGATAATGGGCATCAATTTGTAGAGACAAAATTTGCCAAATTCTATGAAAAATTGAACATTTTTCATCATTTTATATCTGTAGTTCACCCTTAAGCAAATGGCAGCCAAGATAACCAGTAGAGCTCTACTATAGGGGATAAAAGTAAGGCTTGAAAGGACAAAAGAAATATGGATGGATGAACTCTATCAAGTGCTCTGGGCTTATAGAACCACTCAGAGGTTACCAATTAGGAAAACTCTATTGCTTTGACTTTCAGAACTGAGGCGGTCATACTAGTTGAGCTTGCACTTCCCTCAGCATGAGTTAAAGGCTTTAATAAATAGAATAACTTGCAAGACCTCTGAGCAAATCTAGATCTACTAAAAGAAAAATGGAAAAGGACCCAAATTTGGATGGACAAAAAATGGCTCCATACTATGACTCTAAAGTTAGAGGTAAAACCTTCAAAATTGGAGATCTGGTGTTGCGATGAGTAGACATCTCACAGCTACAAAGTCAAGGCAAGCTCACCACAAACTAGGAAGGCTCCTATGAGATCATAGAAATCATTCGACTGGAAACTTATTATTTGAAGGAACTCAGAGGGGCTACACTCTCACGATCCTAAAATTTAGAAAATTTACAAATATATTATCAATGACTTCAATTAAATTTTCTTATTTTAACTTCTATCCTTGGTGCAAAATTATGTGATGATAGAAAATTACTCAATCGAACATCATTTCTAAATGAAGTGGAAGGCCTCTGGCTATTTAAGATAGAAGTTTAACCTCATCCAAATGAGGGTGAAGGCCTCCAGTTATTTAAGATAGGAGGTAAATCTTATCCAAACAAGGGTGAAGACCTTCGATTATTTAAGACAGGATATAAACCTCATCCAAGCAAGGGTAAATACCTCTGGTTATTTAAGATAGGAGGTTAACCTCATCCAAGCGAGGGTGAAGGTCTCTAGTTATTTAAGATGGCCAAGCAACGATGAAGGCCTCCAGTTATTTAAGATAGGAGGTTAACCTCATCCTAATATAGGAGAAGGCCTCCGATTATTTAAGATAGGAGGATAATTTCATCATAACAACAATAAAAGCTAATCACGTTAAGAACAAAAAGAGGACCTTGTCCTAATGTGAATAATAACCCTCATGAGGGATATAAAGGCTCCAATTTTTAAATTGGGAGAAAGATAACTTCTGAACCAAATTCAAAGGCTCCATTCATAAATAAAGGGGACATACCTATAAAGTGACAAATAGAACATCATCATGAAACAACACTATCTTTAACAATAGCACAAGAATAAGGAACTCAACCAATATTCAATTGGACAAGATAGTGAAGCAGCAAAAGAATATTATTTCATCGATATGAAGATCATTACAAGTGGAGGTCCTTGGGATCGATTACAAAAGAAAAAGAAAAAAAAGATGATGTCCTACTTAGAGTCGGACTTCAGACTGCTAGCTTCAGTCATTACAAGGAAGAGTTTCAGGTCGTTTACCTTCTCCTTGAGTTGTTGCCTCATCGTCAAACTCTCCCTCAGCAATTTCTCAAACCTACGATAGTCTTCTTCGACCTCCCTCAACCTTTTCCTCAAAACCATGGATTCTGTCTCAGCATCCTTCACCAAATTCTCGTTATAGGCTGTCTAGATTTTGAGCTAAAGAAGTTTGGCCTTGTTCTTCTCATAAGAATCTGAAAGATCTTCGAGGGTCCTCTTTAGAGAAGCAACTTCTTGAGAGCTCAGATGTGGTGCTCCCAAGTCTTAGAAATATGAGAAGATAGGTCATGGAAAGATGAGAGCAGGCTGAAAGAAAAATCAGCGTGGGTAGCAAGTTGCAGAAACTTAGCTGGCTCATCCTGAGACTAGGTCGGCTTAGTTCAGGATTAGGTCGGCTATGTCTTAGAGAAAAGTTTAAATAGAAAGCAATATTTTTGAGACTACTAGCATGGTATACAATTGGGTTGGCCCAGTCTGAGTCTCAGACTAAACCAACCTAGTCACAGGTTAGTCGGCTCAGTTTGAAACTTACCCGGCTCAGTGTCACGGGATTAGTTTTGTGTACATGGGTTGTTTAAATTTGGAAGAGTTTTTCTATGAGCTTGGAGCTTGACTCTTTCGTAAAGTATTTATACTAAAAATAGGTCAAGGATTGTAAGATACTGAAATTATATTGAATAAAACACTTTGTCCCAAAAAACTCTTGTGCTTTCTTTCTCTCTTTTCTCTCTTGAATCCATTGGTTTTGCTTCCGTATTGATTCTAGGAGTTTGTTCCTTGTTGCTTGGCTAATCATCAGTGGCCATGTCGATTCGAGAGATGGTTGTATTATCCAACATTTAGTATCAGAGCGATGTTACGTGGAAGGAAGAAAGACACCCAGGGTTACTAAATTCAGGATCTGCTGCACCAGATTTTATCATAAAATCTTCTAGTTTTCTTCGTGGTTATCTCTAAATTAAGGTGGAGAGTTGTTGCACGAAGGAAAGGTGATATAGAAGGTTGGAACGAGGATTTAGGGCCCATAGATCTTCATTGAAGGGTAGTTTGCTGGTGTGTGATCAAAGAAGGATGTTAGGGTTTTGCTCTTGACTTGATTGTAGTCATGGGTTCAAGTGGATTCAAGATGGATTTCAAGAAGTTTGATGGTAAGAAAAACTTTACCTTATGGTAGCAAAGTGTAAAGAACTTGTTGGTTCAGCAGAAGATTTACAAGATCTTGGTGAAAGAAAAATCAGAAAAGATTAGTGTTGAGGATTGGAAAGAGTTAGAGAAAATTATTTTTAGCATAATCAAAATATGCTTGGCCATCAGGTGTTGTTCGAGATTTACCGAGAGACCATGGAAAAGGGGCTCTGGACGAGACTGAAGAATACATACATAAGGAAGAACATGACTAACAAGCTATGGTTGAATAAATAGTTTTATAGTTTGAGGATACCCGAAGGTGGAGATCTTGTTGCATATATCCAAAGGTTCAATCAGGTGTGTTCAGAGGTGATGAGTTTGGATGTGAAGATCAATAAGAAAGATCGGACATTCCTGCTACTTTGTTCTCTTCTGGGTTCTTATGATGGTCTCATAACAATTTTAGTTTATGGGAAGGAGACCCTAAACTATGAAAAGGTTGTTGGTGTGCTCAAATCAAATGATCTGTAAGAAAAATCCTAAGTCTGAGATCTTGGCTATGAATAAAAGATAGGAAAGATCAAAGAAGAAGGCAAGGAGAAAATTCAAGAGCAGACCAAAGTCTTAGGATTAGAAGAAGACATTGAAAAGCTACAAATGTCACTAGCCTGGACATCTGAGAAGAGATTGTCCCCTTTTGAAGTTAGAAAAAGGAAAGGCCAGAAAGAGTGATGATATAGCTTCAGTGAGCAGTGAAGAAGACCTACTAGTTGTATCAAATGGGTCCATATATTATGATACTACATGAATTTTGAATTCAGCATGCTCACACCATTATACTTTTTATTGGGAGTAGTTTGCTTCCTACCAGAAGACCGATGGTGGAAGTATAAGCATTGAAGATGATCACTTGTGTAAAGTAGCTGGAGTTGGCTCTATCAAGGTGAGGATGTATGATGGGATCATTCATACATTATCAAATATCAGGCATGTACTAGAGTTGAAAAAGAATTTGATGTCTTTGGGCAACATGGCATAGTAAGGTTATGCTTTTAGTAGCTAGGCTGGTAATGGATGTTTGAAAATTTTTAAGAAAGCTTTGGTGGTGATGAGAGGTAGAAGTCTGAGCAACAATCTTTATAGAATAGAAGGCTTAGTGGTGAATGATAGTGCAGAGGTGCTAGCAGCGGCACAGGAGGAGCAGCTTCTATATCGACTGTGGCACTATCGGATGGATCATATGAGTGACTGTGGGCTCACAGAATTTAGCAGAAGAGGGATGATCCCAGCCTTAAAGAAGAAGGGCACAGATATATGTGAACCATGCATTTTTGGCAAATAGCATAGGATAAAGTTTGCTAGGAGTACCAAGTGTAGTGAAGGAGTGCTGGACTTAGTACACTTAGATGCATAGGGACTAGCTCCTATATCAGCTAGAGGTGGGGTAAGGTATTTTATCACTTTTATTGATGACTACTTAAGGATGGTGTGGGTTTATCTGATTAAAGAAAAATCAAATGTGTTTTCCTGGTTCAGATCCTGAAGAGCTGAGGTAGAGGAGTTAGGAAGATAGGTAAAGTATCTGAGGTCGGATAATGGAAGGGAGTATCCAAGCCTAGAGTTTGGAAGGTACTATGAGAAAAATGACATCAAACATCATTACATGGTGAAGATGACTCCCCAGCAGAATGGTATTATAGAGAGGATGAACCAGCCACTGATTGAGAAGGTATGGAGTTTAAGGCTACAAACATCACTACCAAAATCTTTTTGGGGTGATGCTTTAATTTTTTCTTATTTTCTTGTCAATAGGTCCCCTTACCACAAGCTAAATGGAGGCATTCTAGAGAAGGACTAGAGTGGAAAGAAGATGAAGCTTAGCCACCTGAAGGTCTTTAGTTGCCCGGCCTATGCACATGTGGAAGCAACCGAGAGGAGTAAGTTGGACCCTAAATATTAAAAGATGACATGCATAGGATATCCACAAGAAGTCAATGGGTACCTGCTATGAGATTCTCAAGCACAGAAGGCAGTCATCAGCAAGAATATTATTTTTAATGAGAAGAGCATCTTGGAGAGGTCTGGGAGTATAGGAGGAATTGGGAAAATGAAGGTGAACAATGGTGGCTAATCATGGATTGATGGCATGCAGATTACATCCACTTATAGAAGTATTCCTATTGAGGTGGAGCTAGGTAGGAGAGTACTGACTCAGATTAAAAATTAGCATGGAGAGTCAGCTATTTAGTTAGATGTGCAGGAGCAGCCACAGACATTAGGCAAGAGCAATGTGCTAGTAGAAGTGGCTTTGCACGAGCTCCAGCATACTATTAGAAGATTGGTCAAATATGGCATTGATGAGGTTATCTCTTATGCACTCATCACTGCTAATGGAGATCAAGAGAACTATGCAGAGGCCATAGAGAGTGAAGACCATGAGTCATGGATGCAAGCCATGATGGAGGAGATGGATTCATTGAAGAAAAATTAGGCATGGAAGCTAGTGAATCTTTCAGAAGGTGCTCGACCTATTGGCTCAAAATGGGTGTTCACAAAAAAGGAGGCATCTTTAGAATAAGGTGGAGTTAGATTCAAGGCAAGACTAGTAGCAAAGGGATACTCACAAAGGGAAGGGATTAATTATATAGAAGTTTTTTCTCCTGTAGTGCGTCATACATCTATTCAAGTTTTGCTATCACTGGTGACACAGCATAACATAAAATTGAAATAGATAGATGTGAAGATGGCTTTCCTTCATAAAATTTTGGGGGAAAGAATCTACATAAAGTAGCTAGATGGTTTCATGAAGATTGGATAGGAGGAGAAGGTGTGTTTGCTTAGGAGGTCACTGTATGACCTGAAACAGTCCCCTCGTTAGTGGTATTATAGATTTGATAACTTTATTTTGAGCCTAGGATTTATCAGATGTGAACATGACTGCTGCATCTACGTTAAGAATGTAGATGAGAAGGATGTCCTATACTTGCTACTGTATGTAGATAATATGCTCATAGCCAGTAGGAGTATGAAAACTATGAAAAGACTAAGAAAGACATTATCATCTAAGTTTGAGATGAAGGATCTAGGTCCAAGAAAGAAAATCCTTGAAATTGAGATTTGCAGAGATAGATGTAATGAAGTGCTCCATTTGTCACAAGGAGGATATATCCAGAAGGTTCTAGAGAGGTTTAGGATGGAGAAGGCCAAACCTATAGAGACACCATTGCCAAGCCATATATCTCTCTCCAAGTATCAAAGCCTCTAGTCAAAAGAGGAGAGAGAATACATAGATAGAGTCTCTTATACCAATGCTGTAGGCAGTGTAATGTACTATAGATCAGATATAGCACATGCAGTGAGCTCTGTTAGCAGATATATGACTAATCTTAGGAAGGAGCACTAGAAAGCATTGAAGTGGATATTAGATATTTGCATGAAATAAGGGATTGGTGTTTGCTAGGCAGCCTGAAAGATTTGAAGATGGAGGTTCGGGTCCTCTGAAAAGATTTGTAGATGCAAATTATGTAGGCAATCTTGATACAAGAAGGTCTACTACTAGATATCTCTTCTGCATGTTTGGTGGACCGGCGTCTTGGAGATCAATCCTTCAACTAATCATGGCCTTGTCTAACATAGAGGCCAAGTATATTGGAATGATTGAGGCTATAAAGAAAGCTCTTTGGCTTAGGAGGCTGATTGTTAAGATTGGGGTAAAGTAGAGCAAGGTTATACTGTACAGTGATAGTCAGAGTGCTCTGCTACTTGCATAGAATCCAGTCTATTATGCACGCACAAAGCATATAGATGTGAGATACCATAGAATCAGAGAATTGGTGGATGAAGGTGAAGTTAAACTGATGAAGGTCCATACAAAGAAGAATCAGTCTGATGCACTTATGAAGGTACTCTCCAGAGACAGCTTTTAGATGTGTGTGATATGGATGGATCTACGAGGAAAAGATGAGTTCACAAGGACTTGAAAGCACCAAGATGGAGAATGTGAGCTCAGATGTGACACTCCCAAGTCTTGAAAATATGAGAAGATAGGTCGTGAGAAGATGAAAGCAAGCCAGAAGAAAAATCAGCCTGGGTAGCAAGTCGGAGAAACTTAGTCGGCTCACCCTAAGACTGGGTCGGCTATATCTTAGAAGAAAATTTAGATAGAAAGTAGTATTTCGGAACTACTAGCACGGTACATAATTGGGTCAGCTCAATCTCAGATTGGGCCAACCTAGTCACAGGTTAGCTGGCTCAGTGTCACGAGATTAGTTTTGTGTACATGGGTTGTTTAGGTTTGGAGAAGTTCTTCTATAAGCTTGGGGCTTGATTCTTTTGTAAAGTATTTATACTAAAAATAGGTCAAGGATTGTTTGATAATGAAATTATATTGAATAAAGCTCTTTTCTCTCAAAAAACTTTTATGCTCTCTTTCTCTCTTTTCTCTCTTAAATCCATTGGTTTTGCTTCCGCATTGATTCTAGGAGTTTGTTCCTTGTTGCTTGGCTAATCACCAGTGGCCACACCAGTCCGAGAGAGGATCGTATTACCCAACAATTCTTTCGAATCCCTACTTGGACCGGCTTGGATTCTGTCTGCTAACTATTTTTGAAGATACATCACCTTGGCATTCACCATTTTAAGCTTCTTCTTGTACTCATCAATTTGTCCACACCAGCCAATTTGGTAGGGCTCGTATGATCTATCAGTATCCTATAGCTGCTTCTGGAGGTTGGAGAATTTCTTCAACCAATCCTAGCCGTACTCTGCCTGACGTTGAACCCAAGTCGAGCCCTTCTTCAACTAACCGATCTTCTCTTTCGCTTCACAGAGTTCGACCTCAAGAGAACAAATCTTGGCTATTAAGATTTAGAACTTCTCGCTCACACACTTTCTAGTTTTCTCAAGCTTCTCATTCAGATGGTTCTTCTTGGTAGTATATTCTCTAGAGATTTGCTTGGAGGACTAGCGAAGATGGTTAATTTCTATAGCAGCTTCAGCATAGTTCTTAGATTTCTAAAGTTTGCCCTCTATCTTTTTTAACTTTATGGTAAGAATACAAACTTCCCACTTTAAATTTCTATTATGGGTCTTCGAGGAAACACCCTGTGGCAATGGTTCTGCCTCAATTGGAGATTGCACTCGATACACACACACACCACAACATAGAAATGAAAAGAAAAAAGTTTAATATTGATTTCTTTGATCATAAAATTTTTAAGTATATTGCAAAAAAAAGGAAAAAATATAACTAGTGGAGGTCGCCAACCTTCGAAGGGGGAAAAGTAGAAGAGTTAGATGTAGGCCCGGCAAGGGTCGGCCCTTCAGCAGGTGCAACTGTAGATTCGGTAGGAGGAAGTTCAGCACCAGTAGACAAAGGTTTTGCTTCATCATCGTCAAGCCCCTCTACTAGAAAGTCGAGGTCCATCTCTAGGAACTTCTTCAGGATTCTCCTTTGGCAGACCTCGAATCCTTTGGATCTTCAACCCTCGCTCACTTTGATGACTCCCCTGAAGAACCATCCTTTCTTTTGAGGGCTTTGATTCCTTTATTCAACTAGTTTAGTTCTTTTAGAGTCATCTCTATAGCAGTAAGAAAACTAAAGTCAACAGAAAGGATAAAGCATAACTAATAAGATGTGAAAGTATATCTACTGGGTTGAAGGGACTTAAGCCGAAGTTAAATAAGGTTTGATCTTCTAGCAGTTTGGATGGTAGAGGAGATCTGTAGTTTCTTAGTTTACTGGCCAAGTCAAGGTCTTCTCTTTCCAGTCTAGGAGCTCGATGGACTGAATCTCTTAGCTTGCCCCAAGAATTGAAGTCCTAATTCTAAAGACAAACAAGAGACAAAAAAAAAAAATTTCTTCCAATTATGAGGCACCCTTAAGTAACCCTTTCTTGCCAAGCTGGGGGGACAGGTACCACCAATGTTTGATGGTAGGATAATGTTTGAAGGTGAAGTAGTTGGGGAACAAGAAAATGCTGGGATGGACCTCGACTGAGATGCAAAGGGAAAGGAATCCTATGATGAACCTAAATGAATTCGTGACAATAATGGTGAATGAAATATTCAAAAATCAAAAGAGAGCTATGACAAAAGGAGGAATTGCGAGTTGGAGTTGAACACCAAGGACTTTGGTGTAAAAAATGAAGCAACCCGAGGGAGGAGCGCAAGCTCGACCGCTCGGCTTGGGAAGCTCCAGTTGATATTCCAAGGGGACCCTATACTGGAATTTGATTAGAGAAAGATCTTCGAAATGCAGAGAATAAGGAATGACTTTGGGTATGATGGTTGGATAGGGTGCTATCCTAAGGCCGGCTCCTTTTCTAGGGGCAAGGTGTTGAGAGTTCAGGCCAAACAGGCTTCTAGAACCGATTGACCAAGAAATGTCAGAAGACATTTTAGATCAAACTAAGTCAAGAAAACCCCCTAAAAATGGAAGAAATGGGCTATAAATTTTTTTGAGAAACCTAAGAAAAATAGTAAACTTTCTGGAAGAAATTGAAAGGAGAAGAAATGAAAGAAAAGTGAGGAAATGCTGAAAGAAAATTAGGAGACTAATTGATGAACATCACAAAAATTATAAATAAAAATAAGAAAATATATATTAATTTAACATTTATTTTAAATTATTGATATTTTTATTTATATTTCATAGGAAAAATTCTTACCAATGTGAAGAGCTTGATTTATGGATTCAAACAGAATAAATTTGACAAAAATCGAAGCTAAATTGAAAAAGTTATGAAGGCCGAAAGTTCTAAAAAAATAAAAATAAAAATAAAAAAACTGACTGGTCCAGTGAGAATTGATCGAGCTCAACAAAATCGGTCCGCCTTTAGACCAACCCACAGTGCATGTGAAGTAGCCCAACCCATGCACGAAGTAGCCCAAACCATGCAGGACCGCATCCCAACTCCCTTCCCATGACATCACCCTGACATCATGTTCCTACGTTGTCCACCATGGACCAACCTCCGCGTGGAAGGCATGTACCCTTAAAGGGTCCACAAAAAATCCCATGCAGCCCATAGGATTATTTTGGTAAATTTAGCTGATGCGGCGCATGGTGATTTGGTGGGGACTACGGTGCGGACGGTCCATGCAATCAACCAACATAGTGACCATGCAATCTGATGGTTGTGCTCATGCCCGATCCAGATTTGATGGCTGGGGTTGGTTTCTGACTTGATTAAGGACTCAGACAGTGATTTGGTGCAATTTGATGGATCTCTGTAGTGCTGGTTGCCATCCAATGGTCGGCATTATCTCCGATTTGATCAAGGATATCCCAAGGCTCCTATGTGCCAATGAACAGCATCCAACGGCTTGATGGCGAGATCCAATGGCCTGGAGATAATCCGGGTGATGATCATAAGCTTTGTGTGGAGGATTTTGATGGATTTTGATCTGATTAAACTCGACCTAACGGTCAAAATTTCTACAGCTGCTGGAATCCAAGCTAAACTCCTTCTAGACTTTTGAGAGGACCCAAATTCCTTGATTCCTCCTCTATTAAACTCCTCCGGTTATGCTAGATAGAGAGAACCCCTCGAGGGAAATTGGCCCTCCAAATCTCTCTCTTCTCTCTCCCTCTCTCTTCTTTCTTCTCCAAATAGAGTCATTTCTCTTCCTTTTTATTTCTTTCTTTTTTTCCTATTTTTTCTTTTCTTTATTTTGAGAGATCTGAAGATTATAGGAGCTAGAGAATTTCATACCATAAGTAGCTAAAGATTGAGATTCTAGGAGAGTAGATGAAGTCTTCGAGGATGGATTGTATTTTTTTTTTTATCTTTTGTAATTTCTTTCATACAATGAATGACATATTCTCCTATCCAATCTTAACTTTTATCCTATGTTGGTGCAAAATCTGGTTGACATCGAAATCGATGCTAGAGTTGAAGAGGATGAGGTCGTCACTAGTGATCTACAAAATAAGTCTCGTTCGGAGTCAGAGGTGGTGGCTCCAGCAAGACCCTCCGATGATCAAATCAGCTCTTTCGGCCAATAGAAATGGAATACTTAGAAAGATTTTGGCAGAGTTTTGAAAAGGAGAATGAAAGCTTAGGGAAAAGAGCATATATGAAGAGTCTCTTAAATAGGTGGAGCCTATAACAAACTAATAGTGATAGCCACAACCACTTGGTAGTGGATTGTTCGGAGGTACGTGAAGTTTGTTATGGAGAGTAGTGTCTGTTGGCATGAGTGCCAGCCTATTTGGATCTAACAACTAAAGTTCAGATAGGATAGCTGCAAGCGATGAAGAGTTCCTAGTTATTATTATTTCAGAGGGGCTCGAAGGTTATCGAGGTTGAGTGTGCATAGGCTGTTGCTTGCTATATTAAGGGCGTGCGTCGAGGTCCTTTTAGGCTGCTGGAAGGGGTCCAGATGGAAATCTATTGTGAGTATCCAAGAGAAACTCGATCGAGTGGAGCCCTTCAGGTAATTGGAAGAAAAAGTCTAGAAAGAGTTCTACTGTAGGAGAAGTCCGAAAGGAGTTCGACTGGCGGAGAAGTCCGACTGAAGGAGAAGTTCAGAAGGAGTTCGACTATAAGAGAAGTTCGGAAGGAGTTCGACTAGCGGAGAAGTCCAAGAGGAGTTCAACTATAGGAGAAGTCTGGAAGGATTTTGACTGGCGAGATAGTCTAGGAGGAGTTCAACTGTAGGAGAAGTTTGGAAGGAGTTCGACTGACGAAAAAGTTTAGGAGGAGTTCAACTGTAGGAGAAGTCCGAAAGGAGTTTGACTGGTGGAGAAGTCCGACTGAAGGAGAATTTTGGAAGGAGTTCGACTATAGGAGATGTCCAGAAGAAGTTCGACTAGCAAAAAACTGCTGGAGGAGTTAGACTATAGGAGAAGTCCAGAAGGAGTTTGACTGGTGGAAAAGTCTGGAAGGAGTTCAACTATAGGAGTTCGGGAGGAGTTCAACTATCGGAGAGGCCCGGAAGGAGTTCGATCGGCCTCCAAGCTAGCCAGGCTAGACTACCCAGGGGGCCACTCTCATTGTTCAAGTTCATTCGAAGGGGATTCAATGACAGGAGGGTGATCGAGATCGCTCCAAGACTAGACATTTAGCCGAATTTTGGTGGAAGCGGGTTTATCCTCAACAATAGTCTCCCTATTCTCGAGATTGAAATTTGAAGGGAGTACAGTTGCAATTGCCAAAGTTTTTTTAGCCTCCCATGCCTACTAGGATGGGATATCTTGACGTCTACCACACTAACGTCGAAACTTCATTAATATGAGGTGATCCAAAATGATGTTTTTTAAGCCTTCCATCGAAACTCTACTCAAGGTATGGCAT
This sequence comes from Cocos nucifera, assembly GCA_006176705.1. Classification (NCBI taxonomy): domain Eukaryota; kingdom Viridiplantae; phylum Streptophyta; class Magnoliopsida; order Arecales; family Arecaceae; genus Cocos; species Cocos nucifera. The sequence goes on along the minus strand of QRFJ01004014.1, from coordinate 47,763 downwards.
AATTAAGGATGTGCTCGTCGCCACTTCTCTGCCATGATGAGTGGGACACGCGGCGCACATAGATCGATCGAATAAGATCTACAATCATAACTATCTTAGGCTTTTCTTTTCTATTAAAGGCCTTCTTCCTCCTCCAGAATTCATTCTGCCTAAGTCTTCTTCCTTTCTCCCTAAGTCCTCACCTTCCTTCTGCCCGAGAGTCCCGGTTCCTTCTCGCATCCTCTCTACTCTCAGGTGCTCTTCTGCTTGATTTTTATCATGCTCACTATCTTCTTGCCTTTCTCAGTCGACTTAGGTTAAGTTTCCAACCCTTTTCTTTGAGCATTCACACTTCTTTGATTTCTTGCTCTTTCGATTTTCTCTAGGGATTCTCTGTATTGAAGGAACCAGATCTAGGATTTCATAGGTAGATCTTGAAATTTTTTCAAGATCATGTAGCGAAAGACTTAAATAAATTAAATATTTATTTAAATAAATATGAAAGTATCCTAGATCTAAGATTTATTATATGATCAAGGCATGATATTAAATCAGAAATTAAAAATATAAAGGAAAGATTAACATGTTGATCTCATGAACATGTTACAATACTACATCTAATATAGCTATAGAATAATAGATTAGATATGATACCTAAGCAAGTTAGATGTTCTAACTTTCTGAGCCAGGCTTAAGGATGAAGTCATGAGCCGCACATGTGTCCGACCTCTAGGAGTCATCCACACGAGTCCACGAACATGATCTGAGATCCTGATGCAGGAAATCAGCACAGCATGCTAGTACTGTGCTGATCTCTTCTCAATGATCGATTCGATACTTTCTTCTTTAAGACTTGAACTCTCCAAAATATCAAAAGAAAGAAGAGAGATCTTAGATCTAAGACTCTCTCAAAAAAATCTCAAAAAGAGGAGGAAAAGACAAAATCAAAATAGCCTTAGAAGAAGACCCTCTTCTTCTTCTCTTTTCTCTCACCTAGACACCTAGTTTGGTGTCTATGGAACCCCAATGCCCAAGGATCCTCTCTATTTGATTTTTTCACACCCTAAAACTATCCTAAAGGTCTATATTTCATAAAAAAATTAGGTCAAAATTCATTCTAAATTTATAGAAAAAGAAGAGTCCTTGTCTAGGTCAAAAACTAGACAAGGAAGGACTAGTTTTAGCAAGAGGTTGGGGCGCCCAACTCTTGGGCACCGCTCCTCTAATTTTTTTGGTGAATCAAGCAAGTTCACACAAAGAGAGCCTTTCTTAATGAGAAAAAGAAGAGAAAAATTAGGAGAGGGGTGGCACCTTTTGGAAAGAGTTTAAGTTTGTTAGGATTCTATCTCATAGAATCCAAAATCAAAACAAACACCTTCTTTGACTTGGTCCTCCACCCAAATACCATATGAGAAAGAGAGGGAGAGAGTTGATGTGCATGAAGATTAGGGAGAGAGGTTTTGTCACACAAAATAAATAGAGAAAGAGGAATAGGGCATGGAGGGCTAAGATGGTGCAAGGTGGAATCCTAGTCTCACTAGGATTCCATCTATGACTTGGTCAAACATGGTTTCTCAAACCAAATTAAATCAAAACCAAGTCAACCAAATTAAATTAGATTCTAACCAATTATGAATTAAATTAAATTAAATTAAATTAAATTAAATTTTAATTTAATTTTTTAATCAAATTAGGAAATTGGATTGTCCGAAGTCCTAGTTGAACTAGGACTAGTTTTTTCTTGCACTTAGTTTATCCAATAAGCCAATTGGACTTGATCCAATCAAGGCCAAACCAAATCTAATTAAATTATGTTTAATTAAAATTAATCTTAGTACTTTGGATTAATCAAATTAAGTCAATTAGCAATCAATTACTAATCGATCCTTCTGCAATGCTTGCATTATGTTAAACGTCAATTATATTGATTGTTTAACCCTAGAACGTCATTGATCAACCATCTGATCAGATTATGACATCTAATATGTGTGACCTCATAGGTCCGAACCTAAGCCGATAGTATAGAAATTTTTTTTTGTACCAATCAAAATAACCATCTAGCAATGGTATCCGACGGTCGGATAGGTCGAATGTGTAGAATAATATCCTTAGAACCCATGCAGATATAGTTTTCATATAATTCATCCCCTTGACCAAAATGCTCGTAGGACACCTTAGAGTTCAACTATCAACTCTGATCAAGTTGTCCACATTGTATTTCAAAATATCAAATCCATCTGATGGATTACCCTAGCTAAGATTTTGCTATATTAAAATACAGTGATACGTTCTTCTCCAACTCTTGGAGTGGTCAATTCCATCTTGATCATATTCTAACTTTGCAAGTACTTGACTATGCCCAGAAGCCTTTCATTACTGAATTAGAAATTTAGTTAGTCCAATACCAAAGCATAGTGAGTTGCTTGCAAGTCACTAAGGTGATCTCAGGTCTAAGGGACACTTATACCTATATCCCATCAGAGATATTCTCGATAGTAGAATACTCTGGAGTTGGTCACATTCAATGATGATGTGCCCATACATCTCATCTGTATGTCATACCAGTGTCTCCACACTTCTTGATTAAGAAGATAATCAACCTATATGGCATACAGTGATCTTTGTTCGATAGATGCTATCATCCTAATTAACTGCCTATCATTTGGTCATGAATAAATTTAAGGACTAATCGATAAATTCTCTCTTTATCGAAGCTAAATAGTCCTAAGAACTTCATCACAATAATGGAGTTCATTAGAAGATGAATACTTTATGATGAAAAAATACTAAAAATATATTTTATTTATTAATAAATTAATTATAGATATAATGTAGCTCAACCATCAACAAGGTGATGATTGACTTTAGGATACATTTTCCAACAACTCTCACTTATCCTAAAGCCACTCGGAGCAGTATCTAATACCCATCTTTGACTTATGGTTGTCAAACTCCTTAATCACCAAGGCTTTAGTGAAGGGGTTGGCTAGGTTCTCCTTTCCATCGATCTTCTAAAGGTCGACGTCACCTCTATCCATGATATCCTAGATCAGATAGAATCAGTGTAGAATGTACTTTATCCACTAGTGTACCTTTGATTTTTTCATCTGAGCAATGGTACCAGTGCTATCGCAGTAGAGCAGGACTGGACCATCAAGAGAGGGTGCTACTCCAAGCTCGATGATAAACTTCCTCAGTAATATAGCTTCCTTCGCGGCATCTGATGCTGCAATATACTCTATTTTGCAAATAGAGTCCGCCACAGTATATTGCTTGAAACTCTTTCAGTAGATAGCTCCACCATTCAAAGTCAAGATATATCTCAACATGCATCTGCTGTCATCATAGTCAGATTAAAAGCTGGAGTCTGTAAACTCCATAAGTTTTAGATCTGACTCACCATAAATCAACCATTGGTCCTTAGTATTTCTCAAATATTTAAGGATAGTTTTAACCACTTTTAGTGGTTTTCTCCAGGGTTAGACTGGTATCTACTCACTACTCCTAGTGAGTATGCCACGTCTGGTCTCGTACATGTTATGACGTACATGATAGATCCTACTACCGAAGCATATGAGACTCTACTCATATGCTCTCTCTCTTCAAGAGTTGTTAGATAATCCTTCTTAGAGAGAGAAATTTCATGGCCTATCGAGAGATAGCCCTTTTTGAAATTCTCTATACTGAACCTCTTCAGCACAGTATCTATGTATGTAGATTGGGATAACCTAAGCATCCTTTTAGATCTGTTCCTATAGATCTTCATCCCTAGGATGTAGGATGCTTCACCCAAGTCCTTCATGAAGAATTGTGATGACAACCAAACTTCTATTTTCTACAGTGTGGGGATGTCATTCTCGATTAAGAGAATATTATCCACGTACAAGACAAGGAATACTACTACTAGATCATTTGCTCATTTATAAATGGAGGGTTCTTCTCCGTTCTTAATGAAGCCATACGTTTTGATCACTTTATCAAAATGCATGTTCCAACTCCAAGATGCCTACTTTAGTCCATAAATGGATCTCTAAAGCCTGCACACCTTGGACTCATCTGTGGATGTGAACCCCTCATGTTGTATCATATACACCTCTTCAGTCAACTCTCTATTTAGAAAAGTTATCTTCACATCCATCTGCCAGATCTCATAGTTTAGATGGGCAGCAATCACAAGCATAATCCGAATAGATTTAAGCATTACCACAGAAGAAAACATCTCGTCATAGTCAATACCATAATGTTGACGATATCCCTTGGCAACCAAATAGGCATTATAGGTCTCCACCTTTCCATCTGCATCTCTTTTTCTTTTAAAGACCCATTTACACCTAATGGATTTAACCCCTTTAGGTGGGTCAATCAATATCTATACATCATTGACTTTCATGGACTCTATTTTAGATTTCATGGCCTCAAGCTATTTTTTGAAATTAGATCTCTGCATAGCATCCATATAGGTGATCGGATCCTCATCATTCTCATCGAGTTTGATGCGATCAGTATCTTGGACCAAAAAATCATAGTATCTATTCGAATAATATTGTACTCTACTGGATCGCCTTAATGGTGCAGGTACACTAGGCTCTGAATTTGATCTAATCAAATCCAACTCAGATTTAATTATAGGTATCGATTTTTCTACCTATTGAACTTCATCAAGTTCAACCTTAGAAGCAACAGTTCCTTCACCAAGGAACTTCTTTTCCAAAAAGATTATCTTAAAACTGACGAACACCTTTTGTTCATCAACATGGTAGAAATAGCATTTCTCTCTTTTGGGTGCCCTATAAATATGTACTAGTCAGACCTAGGTCAAAGTTTATCTATAATTAACCATTTGACATAAGTCGGGTACCCCCAAACCCTAAGGTGTGAAAGTACTAGGTTACATCCAGTCCATATCTCATTTGGAGTCTTAACTATATACTTACTTGGAACCCTATTTAATAGATAACAAGCCGATTCTAGTGCATATCCCCAGAAGGATATCGACAAACTAGCAAAACCCATCATGGATCGGATCATGTCTAATAGAGTTTGATTCCTCCTTTCAGACATACCATTATACTATGGTATTTCTGAAGGAGTCCATTAGAAGAGAATTCCATTCTCTCTTAGATATGTGAGAAACTCATCGAAAAGGTATTCCACTCCTTGGTCAGACCGAAGAGTTTTAATACTCTTTCTAGTTTATTTTTCTACTTCACTTCGAAATCGTTTAAACATTTCAAAAGAATCTGAGTTATGTTTCATCAGATAGATATATCCATATCTAGATAGATCATCTATGAAAGTGATGAAGTAGACATATCTATCTTTGGCACTTATGCTCATTGGTCCACATACATCAGTATGTACTAGACCTAAGAGCGCAATGGCTCTCTCACCTTTTCTAGTAAAAGGTGACTTGATCATTTTACCAAGAAGACATGACTCATAGGTTGGAAGTGATTCACAATTACTGACTTCGAGGATTCTTTCTTGAGTCAACCTATTTATCCTATTCTTATTTATATGACCTAGCCTATAGTGCCATAAATAGATATCTGACATACTATCTAATCTAGGATACTTGCCAGTGGAATAGACTATGTTAACGAGTTGTGATAATATATACACACCATTATTCAAATATCTATAGAAAATAGTAATATCATTCATAATGATATTACAAACTTATTTCTTTATTAAAATTTTATAATCATTTTTGGTTAGAAAGCCTACAAAAATAATATTTAGAAAGAAACTGGGATAGAAATGACAATACTAAGAACAACGATATGGGACTCAAATACAAGTTTCAAAATTTCTAAAGCTAGAACTGGAACTAGTTTTTCATCTCCAACATTTAGGAACCTTTCACCTTGCTCGAATCTCCTACTAACCTGCAAATCCTACAATGAATTGCAAATATGGTTAGGGTTATCGATATCCAATATCCAGTCAGTAATATCATAAATAGAGAAATTGCGAGTTATTATATAAATACCATGTTCAGCAATAGCTTGCTTCTTTCTCTGCCTATTCGAATCTAGAGAGGCAAAGTACTGAGGATTGTTTTTTTTTCAATGCCCCTGCTTTTTGCAAAAAAAATATTTAGCTTGACTCTTATCAGGCTTGATCTTTTTGGTCTGGTTCTACATAGATGTCCCAGCCTGAACTTGCACCATCTTAGCTTTCTTCTTCTTATTCTTCTTTCCTTTTCTAAAGGATCGAGAACTAGAAGATGAACCTTCTACTAAGTTCACCGATTCCTTGTGGAGTTAGTGATCCTTCTCAAAGTTCTAAAGTAACCCCAGTAACCCGTGGTAGTCCACTTCAGGCTTTGTCATTCTAAAATAAGTAAGAAATGGTAGAAAGGACTTAGGCAACGAGTTCAATATTGTATCATTTCCAAGCTATTTATGCAAGAAAAAATCGAGCTTGCTCAATCGCTCTATCAGCTCGATCATGTACAATACATGATCAGTGATAGAGGCACCATCTATTGAGAATATGCGCTCTTCCCACACGGATCGACGTGGACATCGGTGATTGGCCAAGCAAAAAGAAAGTACTTCTTAGAGATCTCTACATGATCAAATAAATCAAAGAATAGAGAAGAAGAGAAGAAGAAATTTTTGAAAGAAAAGAGCTTTTATTCAGTACATTTCAGCACACTTACAACCTCGACCTATTTCTAGTATATATACTTTACAAAGGGTCAAGCCCAAGCTCATAGAAAAACTTTCTAAACCCAAACAACCCACGTACACAAAATAATAATCCATGAAAACTGAGCCAGCCTAGTTTCATATTGAGTCGACTAACCTACAAGCTCAGTCCCAGACTGATCCAATCTAGTTGTGTACCATGCGAATAGCCCAAAAATGCTATTGTCTATTTGGATTTTTCTTTGAAACCTAGCTGATCCAGTCTTGGACTGAGCTGACCCAGTTTTCAATTGAGCCGGCTCAGTCTCAGAGTAAGCCAGCCCAATTTCTGAACTTTACTATTGAGACTGATTCTTCTTCTGGCTCGCTCCCATCTTTTTATGACCTATCTTCTCATATTTTCAAGATTTGGGAGTGCCACTTTTGAGCTCATATTCTCCACCTTGGTGCTTCCAAGTTTTTGTGAACTCATCTCTTCTCAATAGATCCATCCATGCCACACATCTCTGAAAGCTATCTCTAGAGAGTACCTTCATAAGCGCATCAAACTGATTCTCCTTGGTATGGATCTTCATCAGTTCCACTTCACCTTCCTCCACCAGCTCTCTGATCCTGTGATACCTCACGTCTATATGCTTTGTGCATGCATGATAGACTGGATTCTGTGCCAACAACAGAGCACTTTGACTATCACTGAATAGTGTAATCTTGCTCTGCTCCACCCCCAACTCATCAATCAACCTCCTAAGTCAAAGGATTTTCTTTGCAGCTTCTATTATCCCAATGTACTCAACTTCTATGGTAGACAAGGCCGTGATTGGCTAAAGGGTTGATCTCCAAGATACCGATCCACCATATACGTAGAAGAGATATCCAGTAGCAGACCTCCTTCTATCAAGATCACCAGCATAATTTGCATCAATAAATCCTTCCAGAGGACCTGAACCTTCACACATCTTCATAGATTGTTCTCCAAATCCTTTCGACTGCCCATCAAACACCAAACCATAATCCCTTGTTCCATGCAGATATCTCAATATCCATTTCAATGCTTTCCAATGTTCCTTCCCAGGGTTAGCCATGTATCTACTAACCGTGCTCACAGTATGTACTATATCTGGTCTACAGCACACCATAGTATACATCGCACTGCCTACAGCATTTGCATAAGAAATACGTTCCATGTACTCTCTCTCCTCTTTTGATTGAGGATACTGTAACTTGGAGAGAGACATATGGCTTGGCAATGGTGTCTCTACAGATTTGGCCTTCTCCATTCCAAACCTCTCTAGAACCTTCTGGACATACTTTCCTTGTGACAAATGAAGCACTCCTTTGCATTTATCTTTGCAAATCTCCATTACAAGGATTTTCTCAGTTGGACCCAAATCTTTCATTTCAAATTCAGATGATAATGCCCTTTTCAACCTTTTCATAACATCTATGCTTCTACTGACTATGAGCATATCATCTATATACAATTATAGGTACAGGGCATCCTCCTCATCTACATCCTTGATGTAGACACAACAATCATATTCACATCTGCTAAAAGTCAGGCTTAAGATAAAGCTATCAAACCTTCGATACCGCTGACGAGAAAATTATTTCAAGCCATACAAAGATTTCCTAAGTAAACACACCTTTTCTTCCTATCCCATCTCCATGAAACCATCAAGCCGCTTCATGTAGATTCTTTCCTTCAAAGTTCCATGAAGGAAGGCCATCTTCATGTCCATCTATTTTAATTCCATGTTATGCTATGCCACCAGTGACAACAAAACTCGAATAGATGTACGATGCACCACAGGAGAGAAAATTTTTATGTAGTCAATCCCTTTCCTTTGTGAGTATTCCTTTGCTACCAGTCTTGCTTTGAATCTGACTTCACTTTGTTTTGAAGGTGCTTCTTTCTTTGTGAACATCCACTTTGAGCCAATAGGTCGAGCACCCTCTAGAAGATCCACCAGCTGCTATGTCTGATTCTTCTTAAGTGATTCCATCTCCTCTATTATGGCCTGCATCCATGAATCATGATCCTAACTCTCCATGGCCTCTGCATAATTCTTTGGATCTCCATTAGTAGTGATGAGTGCATAGAAGATAACCTCATCAATACCATATCTGACCGATCTCCTAATAGTATGTTGGGGCTTGTGCAAAGCCACTCTCACTAGCACATATTTTCCTAATGTTTCTAGCTTCTCCTGCACATTTGTCTGAGCTGCCGGCCCTCCATGCTGATTTTCAATCTAAGATAATACTTTTCTGCCCAGCTCCACCTTAACAGGAACACTCCTATAAGTTGATGTAACCTACATGCCATCATTCTCTGACAGGCCACCACTGTTCACCTTTATTTTTTCAGTTTTATCTATTCTAGACCTCCTCAAGATGCTCTTCTTATCAAAGATAATGTTCCTACTGATCATTGACTTCTGTGCTTAAGAGTCCCACAGTAGGTACCCCTTGACTCCTTGTGGATACCCTATGAATGTCATCTTTTGAGATTTCAGATCCAATTTGCTCCTCTCGATTGCCTGCACATGTGTATAGGCTGTGCAATTGAAGGCTTTCAGATGGTCAAGCTCCACCTTCTTTCCACTCCAGACCTCTTCTAGAATGCCTCCATTCAATTTATAATGAGGGGACCTGTTCACAAGAAAACAAGAAAAAGTTAGAGCATCACTCCAAAAAGACTTTGAGAGTGATGTCTGCAGCCTCAAACTCCATGACTTCTCGATCAATGTCCGATTCATCCTCCCCATGACACCATTCTGTTGAGGAGTCATCCTCACTGTATAATGGTGTTTGATGCTATTTTCCTCATAGTACCTCCTGAACTCTAGGCTAGTATACTCCCCTCAATTGTCCAACCTCAGACACTTTACCTATCTTTCTGACTCCTCTACTTCAGCTCTCCAAGCTCTGAACTGGGCAAACATCTCTGATTTTTCTCTGATCAGATAAACCCATACCTTCCTTGAGAAATCATCAATGAAAGTAATAAAGTATTTTGTCCCATCTCTAGCTGATACAAGAGCTGGTCTCCAAACATTCGAGTGTACTAAATCCAGCACTCCCTTGCTATGCTTGGTACTTCTGACAAACTTCACCCTATGGTGTTTGCCAAAGATACATGGCTCACAAATATCTATGCCCTTCTTCTTTAGGGCTGGGGTCATACCTCTTTTGCTTAGTTCTATGAGCCCACGATCACTCATATGACCCATTCAATATAAAAACTGCTCCTCCTATGCCACTGCTAGCACCTCTGCACTATCATTTACCACTGAACCTTCCATTCTGTAAAGATTGTTGCTCAGTCTTCTACCTCTCATTACCATCAAAGCTTTCTTGAAAATTTTCAGACATCCACTCCCAGCCTGGCTACTAAAAGCATAACCTTGCTCCTCCAAGTAGCCCAAAGAAATCAAATTCTTTTTCAACTTTGTTACATGCCCGATATTTGATAATGTACGAATGATCCCATCGTACATCCTCACCCTGATAGAGCCAATTCCAGCAACTTTGCAAGGATGATCATCTCCAAGGTTGACACTTCCACCATAGACCTTCTAACAGGTAGCAAACCACTCCCAATGAGAAGTATAGTGGTGTGAGCATGCTGAATCTAATATCCACATAGTATCACACTCTGTGGATCCATCTGATACAACTAATAGGTCTTCTCCACTACTTACAAAAGCTGTATCATCTTCCTTACTGGCCTTTCCTTTTTTTGATCTCAAAAGAGGACAATCTCTCATCAAGTGTCTAGGCTAATGACATTTATAACATTTTAATATCATCTTTCTCTGATCGTGAGACTTTGACCTGCCCTTGGATTTCCCTCTTATCTTCTCCTTTGATCTTTTCTATTTTTTGTTCATAGCTAAGATCTCAGATTTAGGGTCTTCCTTATAGATCTTCTTCCTTTGCTCATTTGATCTGAGCACACCACAACCTCTTCATAGTTTAGGGTCACCTTCCCATAAACTAGAGTTGTTATGAGACCATCATACGAACCTGGGAGAGAACATAATAGTAGCAATGCCCATTCCTCCTTGTCGATCATCACATCCAAACTCATCACCTCAAAGCACACCTGATTGAATCTTTGAATATGTGCAACAAGATCTCTACCTTCGGGCATCCTCAGACTATACAGCTATTTCTTTAACCACAGCTTGTGCGTCATGTTCTTCTCCATGTATGTGTTTTTCAGTCTCTCCCAGAGCCCCTTTGCCGTAGTCTCTATGCAAACCTCGGGCAAAACCTGATCGATCAAGCACATCCAGATTGTACTAAAAATATTTTCCTCCAGCTCTTCCCAATCCTTGGCACTGATCTTTTTTGGCCTTTCTTTTGTCAACACCTTGTAGATTCTTTGCTGAACCAATAAGTCATTTACTCTTTGCTGCCATAGGATAAAGTTTTCCTTACTGTCGAACTTCCCAAAATTCACCTTGAATCCACTTGATTCCATACTTCAAACAAGTCAAGAATAGATCCCTAGCATCCTTCATGATCACACACCAGTAAAACTATCCTTCATAGAAGATCTAACTAGCCCTAAATCTTTTTTCCAAACTTCTGTATCACCATTCCTCCGTATAAACAATCTCCACCTCAATCTAGAGACAACCATGAAGCAAACAAAAAGTTTTAGGATAAAACTTGGTACAACAGATCCTAGATGTAGTAAATCCTAGGTGTCTTCCTTCCTTCCATGCAACACCGCTCTGATATCAAATGTTGGAAATATGCACTCTTTCCACACGGATCAACGTGGATGCCGGTGATTAGCCAAGCAATAAGAAAGTACTTCTTAGAGATCTTTATGAAAACATAATCAAATAAATCAAGAAATAGAGAAGAAGAGAAGAAAAGATTTTTAGAAGGAAAGAGCTTTTATTCAGCACATTTCAGCCCACTTACAATCTTGACCTATTTTTAGTATATATACTTTACAAATGATCAAGCCCAAGCTCATAGAAAAACTTTTCAAATTCAAACAACCTACGTACACAAAATAATAACCCACAAAAACTGAGCCAACCCAATTTCAAACTGAGCCAGCTAACCTACGATTGGGTTGGCTCAGTCCCAGACTGAGCCATACCATGCCAATAGTTTGAAAATGCAGCTCTCTATCTAGATTTTCTTCTGAGACCTAGCCAACCCAGTTCTAGACTAAGCCGACCTAGTTTCCAACTAAGCTAGCTCAGTCTCAGAGTGAGCCGGGCCAATTTTTGAACTTTATTATTGAGACTGATTCTTCTTCCGTCTTGCTCCCATCTTCCCATGACCTATCATCTCATGTTTCCAAGATTTGAGAGTGCCACTTTTGAGCTCACACTATCCCACATTCTGGCGTTGAAGATGGCACAACTAGTCTTATGCCTCTCCACGTCATCGGGTGTATCAAAGGAATCCTTCAACACTTGAAGGATGTCCTTTAGCTAAGCTATCTCAAATCTATGACTGAACTCATCGCTCATAGCAGCCAATATGATGCAGCATACCATGGTCCGATCACTGAGTCGCTTCTGATAAGTATCTCTAACTATACCACATGCATTGGCAGCTAGCTCCTCAGGTGTAGGATCCATTAGCACATATAGGATCCATTCATGCTCTAGGACTATCTTCAACTTTTGGTACCAGCTATCGAAGTTGGGTTCCATCAACTTATCATTATCCAATAATGATTAAAGCGATAGAAAAATGATCATATATGCACAAAGAAAAACTATAATCTAATTAGTAATTGATTCATTAAACCTAAAGATTTGAACTTTAATCAAATGGTTCTTTCACTATTTTATTTGAATTAATAGCCTCTACCTTCGATTCGAAGAATTACCCTAATTTCTTAGTGGATACTAAAATCCACATAGACTGCACATAAGTCCAACTTTGGTTGGCCAACCTATGTGCATCTAAGGATAGGTTCATAACCAATTATTTCTTCAAATAATTTCTAGTGATTAATTTTTTTTTCAATCCATAATCAATAGGTTTTGACCTCCACTGAAAAGGTCCGGTTAGGTCCAACCATTAACATGACCATACTTAGCCCATCTAACCAATGAATGATTAGGCCCAACTTTGGTTGGCTAACCTAACCACTATTTAGAAAGATGTAGCCAAGAAATCATATAATGAATGATAATTCCATCAACCGATAAACACCAGACCTTTGGGCCTCTAATGATTATCCAACTAATGGACCCATTATCATCCACTTAATGGGAGGCTATAATTTAGTTAACATCATAACTAATTCATTTTAAGGACCTAATAATTTTAGAGAATTTAATTTTTAAAGAAGAGAAAAGGTCAGATGAACCAGCTTGTCATGATTCTTCCACTGACTTCACCATGTCAGCTTAAGGGAGACCATTAATAGGTTGGTTAAGGAGCACCTAAATCAGTCATACTGATTTACCTAGCTGACATGGGTCAGTTCGAATAGTTAAGTGATCCAATCAAAACATAATTTCACTAAGAGGCCAGGTAAGTTCGATCAGTGGAAGGGTTTGCCAAAGCTTACCTTAGACACCATCAGAAATGGCCAGGTAAGCGGACTACCAATTAAAGACCATCGGTCTGATTTACCTTAGACACCAACTAGTTTAATTAGTTTCAATTAGATCAACCTAATAGTTCATGCTGGACCGCATATCAAGAATCAAGTCCATCTTGGGTCTCATTAAAGACATGAACTTGACCAACTACAACTATTGTAATTGATCTAGAGAATTCTTGACCTAATCTAAGATAATAATTAATTAGATTTAGTTAATTCTCTAATTAAATTCATTCTTTAATCTAACCCTAGGTCTAACCTAATTAATGGACCTAATCTCCACTAACCCATTTAACCCAATGTGTTATGATTCATGTCTTAGGATCTTTAATTTACAATCCTAGATCTTAATCAAATAACTTCTTAATTCTTAATTAAATTTTGGGTTAAGGGTTGAGGTTTGGCTTTTCAAAAATGATTTTCATATTTATAAAATATTTTTATAACATGGTTCTATCAACCATGTTACATGTTTGATTCATAATCAAAATGCAAGTAATATAAACATGAATCTATTTTAGATCTAATCTAAATAGGTTCATGTAATTAAAATAGTTTCAACACCAATCAATCATAAATCAACTTAGATCAAATCTAACATATTTATGATGATTAAAATTAGAATAAAATATTTTTAATTAGATCATAAAAATTTTTAGATCTAATCTAAAATTTTATGATTAATGTTTTAGATCAGCACGTACTAGGACAATCTTTTCACTATAAGAGGTAAGCCTTATAGTAGGACAACCTTATGGCAGTCCGTGCAGTCTAAAAATTTTATTTTTAGATCTAAAAATATTTTAAATCTATTAAATTATAAATAAAATTAGATCAAATCTAATAATTTATTATTAAAAATAGATCATCATAAATTAGGATAATCTTTTCACTATAAGGGGTAAATTTTATAGCAGGACAACCTTATGGTAGTTCGTGAGATCTAAATTTTTAATTTTAGATTTAATAATTAGATTATAAATTAGATCTAATCTAATAAATAATCTAAACATGCTCAAGAAAATCATGTCATAAGAATCTAGGCTCTAATATCAATTGTTGGAACCAAATCTAGGATTTCACGGGTAGATCTTGAAACTTTTTCAGGATCATACAGTAAAAGATTTAAATAAATTAAATATTTATTTAAATAAATATAAAAATATTTTAGATCTAAGATTTATTATATGATTAAGGTATGATATTAATTAAAAATTAAAAATATAAAGAAAAGATTAACATGTTGATCTCATCAACATGCTATAATACTACATCTAATGTAGCTATAGAATAATAGATTAGATTTGATACCTCAAGAAGTTAAACATTCTATCTTGCTAATCCGAGCTTGAGGATCAAGTCATGTGCTACATGCACATCCAACCTCTAGGAGTCATCCACACGAACTCATGAATATGATCTGAGATCCTAATGCATGAAATCTACACAGCATGCTAGTACTATGCTGATCTCTCCTCGACGATCGATTTGATGCTTTCTTCTTCAAGACTTGGACTCTCCAAAATATTAGAAGAAAGAAGAGAGATTTTAGATTTGAGACTCTCTTAAAAAAATCTCAAAAAAAGGAGGAGAAGAGAAAATCAAAATAGCCCTAGAAGAAGATCCTCTTCTTCTTCTCTTTTCTCTCACCTAGACACCTAGTTTGATGTCTATGGAACCAAAATGCCCAAGGACCCTCTCCATTTAATTTTTGCACACCCAAAAACTATCTTAATGGTCTATGTTCTATAAAACAATTTGGTCAAAATTCATCCTAAATTTATAGAGAAAGAAGAGTCCTTGTCTAGTGATAGGAACGCGATGTTGTCGTTAAGACACCGTGTTTATCAGTTTAATCCAACTTCTTAAAATCATTGAAATTGCGTAGATAGCAGTGAGTCGGGTCGAATCCACAGGGAAGATAGTATTTTTAGATTTAAAATCTTTAATTTTTTTAAGAAAAAAAAGAAAATGATTTGAATTTTGAAATAAAAACTGAAGTCGGAAGATTGAAAATAAAAATTAAAAGGTGCAGAAATTTAAATTTGGTACTAAGATCTATTAGTTAGATCTTAGCATCTACTTGCAATAAAATAAAAAGTAATAATTAAAATATAGAAATTAAATTATAATAAAAATAAAAAGTAAGAAATTAAAATACAAAAATAAAATTTTTATTAATTAAAATTTTAGAATTTAAATACATAGAATGTAAAAAAATAAAATAGCCTGATCTCTGATCTTGGATCGGCATTGGCAGAAAGATGGTGTAGAAGCTCGGCTCTTCTTCTCGACACCCATTGCTTCGAAGCAGCCTTTAACCCATAGCCTGACTTCGCCCTGTACCAAAGCTTCACCTTGATCGGAGATGTTGATTTCTGATGGCCTGGGGTCCTTTTTATAGAGCTAGGAGGGCTGGATCTTTATTTCTGAAGGCAATGTGGGACTAATGGCAAAATACAAAAGAATTCGAGTAAAATTTGAATCAAAATAGCTTTGATACGTCTATGATAAATTTGATAAAATTCAGCCGTTCAACAGGAATCCAACGGTCCAAAAATCATCAAAATCGGATGCAGATCAGCTCAGATCGGGTCGGATTAAATTCTGACCGTCCGATCGTGCTTGATGGAGGAAATCTGGCTGCAAATCATGCGCCTGAGAGTTTGATCGCCATCGGGAGCTTTCTGGACCGTCGGATCATCGCCTGGATCAAGCGTTGCCGTCCGATGGTGATTCGCATGATGGCTACAGCTGGATCAAATTCGGAAGCAACCATAGCCGTCCGATCCTGACCGTAAACAACGACATTCGTCTGATCGTGCAATCACTATTTTCATGGACTGCGTGGACCGACCGCACCACACACCGCAACCAATCAGTGCATCTATTATCGAGCGAAAAGACTAAATTACCCTTATGAGCCATGATAAATTTCTGTAGACCCTTTAGGGGTCTAGGTCCACCACGTGGCAAGCTCTGATTCATCGGATTTTGCTGAGCTGGCGGTCCATGCCTGGATCATGGACCGGCTGATGGCTTCAACGGCTGAGTCAGCTTTGATGGCTTGGCTTGGCTTGGTGGCTCGACTTGGCTTAGTGGCTCGGCTTGCGGAGCCGGCTGAGCCGTTTTCTTTTTTTATTTATTTTATATTTTTAAAAATTTATATCTTTTCTATTTTAGCTCTATTTCACTTAAAATTTATTTCGTTGTGATAAAAAAAATGAGCTCTTTCTATTGATAATAAAATTTTATTTTTTAACTTTTATTATTTTTTAATTAATTTTTTAATTAATAAAAATATAAATTTTTCAAAAATTATATATAAATTGATTAATAATTCTTAAAAATTAATTAATAAATTAATACTTTTATTGGTAAATTTATGATGCTTATCATCTAGGTCAAAAACTAGATTAGGAAGGACTAGTTTTGGCAAGAGGTTGGGGCGCCCAACTCTTGGGCTCCCCTCTTTTGATTTTTTCAGCGAATCTAGCAAGAATACTCACACAAAGAGAGCATTTCTCACTAAGAAAAGAAAAGAAAAATTAGGAGACGGGACAGCACCTTTTGGGAAGAGTTTAGGTTTATTATGATTCTATCTCATAGAATCCAAAATCAAAACAAACACCTTCTTTGACTTGGTCCTCCACCCAAATACCATATGAGAAAGAGAGGGAGAGAGGAGACGTGTGTGAAGATCAGGGAGAGAGATTTTATCGCACAAAATAAGGAGAGAAAGAGGGCATGGGGCACGACGGGCTAAGGTGGTGCAAGGTGGAATCCTAGTCTCACTAGAATTCCATCTATGACTTGGTCAAACATGGTTTCTCAAACCAAATTAAATTAAAATCAAGTCAATCAAATTAAATTATGTTCTAACCTAATTAAATATTTAAATAAATTATATTTAATTATATTTAATTTTAATTTAATTTTTTAATCAAATTAAAAAATTGGATTGACCCAAGTCCTAGTTGAACTAGGTCTAGTTTTTTCTTGCACTTGGCTTATCCAATAAGCCAATTAGACTTGATCCAATCAAGCCCAAACCAAATATAATTAATTTATATTTAATTAGACCTAATCTCAGTCCATTGGCTTAATCAAATTAAGTTAATTAATAATCAAATTGCTAATTGATCCTCCTGCAATGCTTGCACTAGGTTAAACATCAATCATATTGATTGTTTAACCCTAGAATGATTCTCAATCGTTGATCAACCATCTGATCAGATCATGAGCTCTAATGTATGTGACCTCATAGGTCCAAACCTAAGTTGGTAGCATAGAAATAGATTTCTATACCAATCGAAGTAACCATCTAGTAATGGTATCCGACGGTCGGATAGGTCGAATGTGTAGAACAACATCCTTAGAATCCATGCGGATATAATTTTCATATAATTCATCCCCTTGACCAAAATGCTCATAGAACACCTTAGAGTTTAACTATCAATTTTGATAAGGTTTTCTACATTGTATTTCAAAATATCAAATCCATCTGATGGATTATCCTGGCCAAGATTTTACTATATTGAAATACAGTGGTACATTCTTCTCCAACTCTTAGAGTGGTCAATTCCATCTTGATCATACTCTGACTTCGTAAGTACTTGACTATGCCCAGAAGTCTTCCATTATTGAATTAAAAATTTAGTTAGTCCGGTATCAAAGCACAGTGAGTTGCTTGCAAGTCACTAAGATGATCTCAGGTCTAAGGGATACTTATACCTATATCCCATCGAAGATATTTTCTACAATAAAATGCTCTAGAGTTGGTCATATTCAATGACGATGTACCCATACATCTCATCTGTATGTCATACCAGTGTCTCCATACTTTCTGGTTAAGAGAACAACCAACCTTTATGGCATACAGCAACCTATGCTTGATAGATGCTGTCGTCCTAATAATAGTCTATCATTTTATCATGAACAAATTTAAGAACTAATCGATAAATTCTCTCTTTATTGAAGCTAAATAGTCTTAAGGACTTCTTCACAATAATGGAGTTCATTTGAAGATGAATACTTTACGATGAAAAAATATCAAAAATATATTTTATTTATTAATAAATTAATTATAGATATAATGTAGCTCAATCATCAACAAGCTGATGATTAACTTTAGAACACATTTTCTAACATATATTTTATTTTTTTTGATTTTTGTAGAATTTTTTGGGGTTTATTTTAATCCATATGTCTTCCAAAATCTTCCAATCTATTGGTTTGTGGAGCTCATCCGGGCCGACCTTCTTAGACCCTGCTCCTCTAGCTGAGGTTAATCATAGGAGTATGTCCCATTAGTCTTTCATCCCGAATACCATTTCTTTTATTCTTACTTCAAATGACCTCTCCCTGATTAGGATACAGTACGGCATCCCATCAAAATACGACCTTGAACTCCCCAGGTTAGACGATCATGCTAGTTCGCCTCCAGCCAGTCAGTTTTGTCTGTATCTAGAAGCCTTGCATGTCGGGCTTCAACTTCCACTTTCACCTTTTGTTGTTGTGTTTTTCTGCTTTTTGAACATTTTTTTTACTTTCATCATACCGAACTCCTTTTGGTTTGTCATTGGCTTTCTTTCTCTTTGTCATCTGGCCAAAGTCTAGTCAACTATCTCATTCTTTTAGAATTTTTACACCTTCAAATGCCATCCTTCTGCAAAGGATTGGTGGTACTTCTCCCTCCAGTTTGGTAAGAAGGGATTACTAAAAGGTGCTTCTTCTTTCATTCATAACTGAAAGGAGAAGTATTTCATCCGGTGCCCAACCTTAGGAAGTTAGTCCACCGAGCCCCTAGTTTAGATGGAGCCGACCTCGAGTCTTCTAACAAGCTCAAGACGTATCGAGCTCCTCTCCTTCCCGACCTTCTGAAGGAGCAAACTTTATTCAATCTTAGCCTGAGTCCTCTTAACCCTGCTGGTATTACATGCATTTATATGCATGTATATAAATATATATATGAACTCTCATGAAGTTTTATATGTACCTTGGCTGACTATAGTTTTTTCTTTATTGCAGAGATGGATACTGATGCTATGGAAAGGCTCACCAAGGGCCTTTATGCTTGAAAGAAGAGGAAGGAGGCAGCCCCAAGAAAAAGTTTGAAAAGGATGAAGATCGGCGGCCCGAGTTTTGAGGTTCTAGATGTCACCGCGACTACTCTCGAAGTTGTTTTGGACATCGAGGTTGCTACAATCACCGAGGATAGTGTCAGAGGTGCGGGCTCTCAGCCTCCCACATCCTCGAGCCTCCCCATAGGAGGATCGATGTTGGAGCCCCCCACTAAGAGGGAAAGAGGGCATGGAGATGACAAGAAGAAGAAGGCCATTGTCATGAAGGTGACCCATAAGGCTCATCCGGGTAGATCAAGCAACAGCGACGGTGACGATCCGGGGGTGGACCCCTTCGGCAACCTGAATATCATCTGAGATCTGACTGATAAGTTCATCCTGTCTGGAGAGGTGGATTGCCTAGCCGACCTCGATCAGAAGTAGTTCGTTTGGAAGTTTCTCGAAACTTTTCTCAAGATAATCATCTTGCCACATTTTTTTTTATTTTTTTCTCCTTCTTTTCTTTATCTTACTGTGACTTGTCCATGATAGTCAGGCCACCACATACTTGTCCACCTCAAGATGGCAAATTGCCAGGAGGTGGAAGTGCTAAAGGTCTAGGGGGACCATCAAGCTGAGATCGATTACCTTCAGGAGAAGGTCGCCGAGGCTGAGCACCTTGCAGAGGAGAAGGCGGTGGAAAACAAGAATCTCTAGAGAGTACTTCACAAGGAGGAGCTCGTCTTGGTTGGGCTCAAGACCGCACTAGCCCTGGAGGAGGAGAAAAAGAAGAAGGTTGAGATCAAGGTCGCTGAGCTGAAAGTTAAAATGTCAAAGTCTGTTTTGAAGGTGGGAGCCTAAGCCATGGAGGAGTTCAAGGCCTCCTCCGAAATGAAAGACTTAAATATCACATTCGGCCGAAAGGTGTTCATAAAGGGCTTTGTGCTCTGTGAAGGTAGGGTGGCCCGAAAGTTTTTTGAGCTTAATCTTAGCTTCCTAGAAGAGAAGCTCGATGAAGAAGTGGGGCCATCCAGTGCTGCAGCTGACCCATCCCTCATCAAGCCTGCCCCTAGTCCATTCAAACCTGCCATGAAGGCATGCGAGCTTGCTCAAGAAATCGAGGCAGTCAAAAGCACTCCAACCTTTTCTATCGCCGAACCTTCCAAGATTGAGGACCTCGAATAATTATACTTTTTTCTTTTTTTCTTTTGCTTTGCTTTGTGCTTAAAAGTTTTTAGTTAAATGAAAGAAAATTTACTTTTGTCTATACCTTTCTTTGTATTGGTGTTGTGCCATCTGCCGTCCAGAATCTCTCCAATAATTAGAGCCATAACCTACCATCTCCAGTCGGTGTCGACCCCTTACCCCAAGGAGTTTCACTAAAACCTTTAATAAAAAGCATAAAGAAGAAAGTCTACTATCTGAAGAAGAAGTTGAAGAAGATAGAGGATGACCTTCAAGCTTCTTGGAAGAATACTTCGGAGGAGACCAAAAAGGTCACTCGCCTCCAAAAGTTACATATGAAGGACTCCACAAGCTTCGGCATTCAAAAGGGCAGCTTTGAGAGGGAGATTGTCGAGCTTAAGAAAAATGCTAGTGATAAATCTTGGGCACTAACAGCAAAGATTAGCTCTCTTGAAGCCAATCTTAAGGCAGTGAAAGAAAAAATTTAATTGTTGGAAGGGAGCTCTCCATGGTCCACCGATAAGGCTTGCTACGACTGGAATTGGTCCAAGAAGTTCTCCAAGCTTCAGAGGCAGTTACAAGACAACGAGAACTAGCATAATAGTTATAAAATAACCTAGACAGAGAAGATGTCTTGGCTTGAACACGCTCCAGACTGCCAGAGATGAAGCATCTTACTTCTAGAGGTGGTTATACAATAGTCAGTAGGCTGGTTCGAGTGGTGAGTCGAAGGAGATTACCTCTTTGAAGAGGACTATCGATGAGCTCTCAGATGCGGTCCAGATGGAGAAGGTCGAGGTTCAATGACTGAAGCTCCAACTGACTTGTGAGCGTCAAGCTATTAAAGATGCGGAGGTCAAGTCTAAAGTCCTAAGGAAGCAGTGGCGAGAGCTTGAAGGTAAGTTCGAACACATCAATAGAATTTATATAGATGGCTTATATAAAAAGAAAAAGCTTGAGGGAAAAATCCTTTGACTAAAGCAAGCCCTGGTGATGGCCGAAGCTGACAGCCCGAAATCTAAGGAGTCTAGTCCATCTTAGGACTTCGACCTTTTTTCCTTCTTCTTTCTTTTCATGTAATCAATTTTACCGACCTTTATCTCATTTGTAATGGACTTATATTCTCATATAATTGATCTTGTCGACTTTTATTTTGCTTGTAGTTAACTTATATTCTCATGTAATCAGTCTTACCAACCTTTATTTTGCTTATAATGAACTTAATATTAGCCATAAAATGATATCTTTTTCATTATTGTCTTATACGAATTTGATGCTGGTTAATGGCTTCACTTTCTTCATCTCATTTTTCTTCATTTTGTCTTCTAATGAGATGCTTGTTGTGGATGCCAAGTTGGGGTCCCTTCTGCGAACTAGGGCGAGATTCCCCTTTTCGTATTTGACGTAGCCATAAGGGGGATACATATAAGGGTCATCGGTATGGCTTTTTTCTTTTCTTTATTTTAGATTAATGAGGCCTTGGCCTTCCTCGTGTTAGGATGAGATTCTCTTCTATTCCTTGCATGATCATAGAGATTCTCTTCTATTCCTTGCATGATCATAGAGATACGTTTGGGCCGTTGATGGGGTCTCTACCCTCATCTCGTCTTAGTTTAATGAGATCTTCGACTTTGCTCACATTAGGATGAGGTTCTCCTTTTATTCCTAACATGGCTGTAGGAGCACATTAGGGCCACTAGAAGGGTCTCTCCCCTCATCTCATCTTAGATTAACAAGGCCTTCGACTTTGCTCACGTTAGGATGAGGTTCTCCTTCTGTTCCTAATGTAGCCGTAGGGGTACGTTAGGACTGTTGGAAGGATCTCTTCTCTCATCTCGTCTTAGATTAACGAGGTCTTTAGCTTTTCTCACATTAGGAGGAGGTTCTCCTATTCCTAACATGGCCATAGGGCACATTAGGGCCACTAAAAGGGCCTCTCCCCTCATCTCATCTTAGATTAACGAGGCTTTCGGCTTTGCTCATGTTAGGATGAGATTCTCCTTCTGTTCCTAACATAGTTGTAGAGGCACATTAGGGCCGCTAGAAGGGCCTCTCCCCTCATCTTATTTTAGATTAGCAAGGCCTTCAACTTTGCTCATGTTAGGATGACGTTCTCCTCCTATTCCTAACATAGTTGTAGGGGCACATTAGGACCGTTAGAAGGGCCTCTCTTCTCATCTCATCTTAGATTAATGAGGTCTTTAGCTTTGCTCATGTTAGGATGAGATTCTCCTCCTATTTCTAACGTAGTTGTAGGGGCACATTAGGACCACTTGAAGAGTCTCTCCTCTCATCTCATCTTAGATTAACGAGGACTTTGGTTTTGCTCACGTTAGGATGAGGTTCTTCTCATGTTCCTAATATGACTGTAGAGACCCATTAGGGCTGCTGGAAGGGTCTCTCTCCTCATCACGTCTTAGATTAATGAGGCCTTCAGCTTTGCTCATGTTAGGATGAGGTTCTCCTCCTATTCCTAACATGGTTGTAGGAGCACATTAGAGTCACTGGAAGAGCCTCTCTCCTCATCTCATCTTATATTAACGAGGTCTTCAGCTTTGCTCATGTTAGGATGAGGTTCTCCTCTTGTTCCTAACATGGCTGTAGGGGTGCATTAGGGCCGCTTGAAGGGCCTCTCCCCTCATCTCATCTTAAATTAACAAGGCCTTCGACTTTGCTCATGTTAGAATGAGGTTTTCCTCCTGCTCCTAATGTGGTTGTCTTCATTGCATAGTTATGTTCAGAAAGTCATTTTTCATCATTATAGGTTTGTAACAAGGATCAGGATGTTAAAATAGAGAGATTTTATTGCGACCAAGTCATCGATAATACATCCATAGGTTTTTTGAGTTCCACGATTGGGATAGATTGGCTCCTCCAAGCTCCTTCAGGTAATATATCTTGGGCCAGACAACTTCTCTGACCTCGTAGGGTCCTTTCCAATTTAGGACAAGCTTCTCAAGATTTTGAGGCTGAGAAATGACTGCTCACCAAAGCACTAAGTCTCCCACTCTAAATACTTTATCTTTTACTCTGGAGTTGTAGTATCGAGCCACCCTTTGCCTGTAAGTAGCCATCTAAACTTGGGTCTCCTCTCATTTTTCCTCCAGCAAATCGAGGTTAGCTCTGAGGTCTTGCAAATTGCACTGCTCATTGAAGGCCATGACCCATACTGATGGGAGTTTGAGCTCGATTGGGATGACCATCTCCATTATGAAGGCCAAGATGAATGGTGTTTCTCCAATTGATATGGATAGTTCGATACGCCCAGAGTACATGGTAGAGTTCATCCATCCAAATCTCCCTTGCTCTTTCAAGCATTGTCTTAATGCTCTGCAATAAGGTCCTATTAATCATCTCTGCTTCACCATTTGCTCACAAATGGGCCATTGATGTGAAATTATGGAAGATGTTCAAATCCTCGTAGAACTCAACAAACTTCATCCCGACAAACTGTCGCCCATTATCTGTTATAAGGATTTGGGGCAGTTCAAACCTACAAACAATCGACTTTTAGGCAAAGTCTTATACTTTGGCTTCAGTAATTTTTGCTAGGGGTTCGACCTCAACCCATTTGATGAAGTACTCGATCGCAACTAAGAGAAATTTTCATTATCGAGATACCATTGGGAAGGAGCCAAGTATATCCATCCCCTATTGTGTAAATGGCTAAGGGGCACTCAAGGGTGTAATCTTGGAGGCTGGTTGTCTTTGTATATTTGCATTCCTCTAGTAGCGGTCGCACCTTTTGACATATTCGACACAATCATGATGCATAGTTGGCCAATAATATCCTTGTTGAAGCAGCTTGTGAGATAGGGATCAGGCATCCAGATGGCTCCCAAAGATTTCTTCATACACTTCCCACAGTGCAAAGTTAACTTTAGAAGGTCAAAGATATTTCAAAAGTAGCAAGGAGTATGATATCTTGTACAGATTACCTTCATATAGAATATACCGGAAGGCTTGGTTTCTCAGCTTTCGAGCATCTTTTGAATCATAGAGGAGTATCCCATATTTGAGATAAGCGACAAATAGATTGATCCAGTTGGGCTCATGATCGATTGGCATTATAGACTGTAGCTCTTCTATACTCAAGTATTTCAACACTTCAAAGTATACTTCTTTGAAAAGTTTATTGGGGGCAGGTGTGGCTAGCTTGGATAGAAGGTCAGCTCTAGTATTCTCTGCCCTTAGAATTTGCTGAATGTCAAAGTTGTTGAAGACTGAGGTCAAGCTCTTTACTTTCTCAAGATACTTTGTCATACTTTCTTCCCAAGCTTCATAACTGCCATTGACTTATCCCACTACCAACTATGAGTCACTATAAGCCTGGAGTCGGTCTGCTTTTAGTTCTTTTGCTATCTTCAGTCCTGCTATTAGAGCTTCATATTTTGTCCCATTATTTATTGTAGAAAACTCAAAGCATAGTGCATACTCGACGATGACCCCTTTAGGATTGACCAGGATCAGTCCAGTATTTGCACCGGAAGCATTGGAAGAGCCATCCACATAAAAGGCCCAAAAACCTTCAGAAAGGTCTGCCCTTTCTTCGGGAGAGCTCGGCTGCAACCACAGAATGCTAGCCTCATTTTGCTCAAGTTCAGCATCATTCAGGATCATGCATTCAACTATAAAATTAATCAGTATCTAAACTTTGATTAATAGTCGAGGTTGATAGTTGATGTCAAATTTTGTCAGCTCAAAAGCCCACTTCACTATTCTTCTAGAGGCATCTGTTCAATGAAGAACTATCTTGATTGGTTGATCAGTGAAGAGTGTTATGGTATGCCTCTAGAAGTAGGGCAGAAGTCTTTTGGTTGCAATCAAAAAAGCATAAGTTAATTTTTCTAATTTAGTATACCTGATCTCCGCATCTCTTAAGACTTGGCTCATGTAGTAAATCAGCCATTGCACGTTTACCCCTTCCTTGACCAAGATCGCTACCAGGGCTGCAGAAGAGATTATCAGGTATAGAAATAATTCTTCTCCAAGCTCTGGCTTTACCAACAATGGGGGCGAACCGAGATAGCTCTTGAGTTCTTCGAATGCCTATTGGCACTCTACCATCTAGCAAAAGTTCTTTGGTTGCTTGAGGACCTGGAAGAAGGGCATACATTGCTTGACTGACTTCGAGACAAAGTGGTTTAAGGATGCCATCTTTCCAATCAAGCACTAACTTTTTTTATTAATTTTGGGGCGATCATCTCCTGGATGGTTCAGATCTTCTCTGGATTAGCTTCGATCCCCCACCTTGAGACCATGAACC
Organism: Cocos nucifera; assembly: GCA_006176705.1. Taxonomy (NCBI): domain Eukaryota; kingdom Viridiplantae; phylum Streptophyta; class Magnoliopsida; order Arecales; family Arecaceae; genus Cocos; species Cocos nucifera. The sequence goes on along the minus strand of QRFJ01004014.1, from coordinate 22,020 downwards.
CCAAGGATTTTTCTGAGGTCATTCTGAAGGTGCATTTAGTCGGGTTCAACTTCATCTTGTACCTTCGAAGGATGATGAAGGTCTCTTCAAGGTTGGCAATATGATTGGACGAGGATCAGCTCTTGACAAGGATATCGTCTACATAGACTTTTATATTATGACCGATCTGCTCCTTGAAGATCTTATTGATCAGGCATTGATAGGTTATGCCTACATTTTTAAGCCCAAAGAGCATGATCCTATAACAATAAAGACCACATTCAGTAATAAAAGCAATTTTTTTCTTGTCCTCTAGTGCTATCTGGATTTGATTTTAGCTGGAGAAGATATCCATGAAGGTAAGGAGCTCATGGCCCGAGGTTGCGTCCATCAGTTGATCAATTCTAGATAGGGGTAGCTATCCTTTGGACAGGCCTTATTCAACTTTTTGAAGTCAATACATATTCTCCACTTATCGTTGGCCATCTTGACTAGGACCACATTTGAGACCCAACTTGAATAATGGACTTCTCAGATGAATCCAGCTTTGAGGAGCTTATCCACTTTCTCTGCTATTGCCTTCTGTCTTTCTAGTGCATGGCCCCAAATTCTGTCTTTCATTGATCTGTATTTAAGATCGACGGCCAACTAATATTTCATGACTTTGGCATCAATTCCTGGCATGTCTACTGGGACCTAAGTGAAGACGTTAGCATTCTTCCGCAAGAAGGCAATGAGCTACTTTCAGACTTCATCTCCCAAGTTGGAGCCAATCTATACTGTATGCTCCATGCTTCCATCATTCAGAGGTATGGTTACAAGATCTTCTATGAGCTCGTCCAACTCCTTAGTAAGATCATCGCGGACATCCAGTCTATCAACTGAGCAAGGGTCAGGATGGCTACCCTTTTATAAGGCAATGGAGTAACAGTTCTTTGCCAAGGCCTGATCTCTCTTGATCTCCTTGATTCCATAGCTTATCGAAAACTTTACTTTCAAGTAGTAGGTCAACACCATAGCCCGGAGTGCATTTAGATCTGATCAGTCGAGAATTATATTGTAGGCTGATGGAGCCTTTACTACCAGAAAGTCAACCTATGCTTTGGCTCGCTTTGGATATTGTCCGATAGCCATGGTTAGTATTATTATTCCTTCAACTAGCACAGCATCATCAGTGAAACCCACCAATGGGGAGTTCATAGGTCCCAGGTAGTTATTGGGTATACATATTTTAGAAAAAGTATTATAAAATAAGATATCAATAGAGCTTCTATTATCTACTAAAATATAGTGTACATCATAGTCAGTAATGTTTAAAGAGAATACATCCACGTCATTGTATGGGAACTGAACTCCTTGCGCATCTTCATCAGTGAAAACTATGGGCTCCTCAGTTCTCTGCCTCTTTGTAGGCTCTATTGATCCACTAGCCTCCCCTCATCGAAGTCCCCTAGATGGTGTTGATGATACCAAGCAGGGGTCGATCTCCTTGCTGCTCCTCCCTCCTTGGTAGTTCTAGTGGTGGGGAGGCCCTCGGTCGATTCTCCCATCCTTTAGGCCGATGTCACAAGGATCGGCCAAGCCTGCCTCACCTGATAAGCTCCTCGATCTCATCTTGGAGCTGAATGCATTCTTTAGTAGCATGATCGTGGTCACAATGGTAGAGGCAGTACTTGTTAGGATTGTGCTTGCCAGGGTGAGTGCACATCTTCTCTGGCCTTGGCAGCTGCTCCTTGATCTCCATCAAAACCTAGGTTTCTGGAGCATTGAGCGGGGTGTAGTTATAGAACCTTCTGAGGGGGGAGCCCCTCGTGCCCTTCTATTAAGGCTTCTTTGCACCTAAGCTCAAGGAGGAGTTTATGCTGGCTAGTGCTCAGGGGGAGTTCAGGAGCGTAGTTGAGTTTCATTCGACTTTTTTTTGCTGTAGGCATACCTGATTTGCCCGCTTGCCGCTCTCCAGTGGCTTCACTATTCTTGACCTTGAAGGCTTCTTTCATTTGGGCATAACCTTCAGCCCGAGCTAGCATATCAGCAAAATTCCTGGGGTACTTCTGTTTTAGGGAGAACAATAGATCATTCTTTTGAAGGCCACCCTTCAGTGCGGCCATGACAATAGACTAGTCCAGATTTCAGGCCTCCAGAGCAGCGATGTTGAATCAGGTGACGTAGGTTCGAATGGACGATTCTTCTTTTTGCATGATGTTGATAAGGGAGTCAGAGACTCATCGGAGATGCCGACTGCTAACAAACTAAGCCACAAATAAGTGGCTCATCTGATCAAAAGAAAAGATAGTACCCAGCTTGAGGGTCGAGTACCAGTTTCTCACTACTCTCTTTAGAGTGGAAAGAAAAGCTCGACATAGAATGGCATCTGGCGCACCATGGAGCAACATCATGCCTGAAAGGCCTCTAGTGTTAGATATATGTGCCCTAGAAGCCAGAATTGGCTGACACTTGTAATACACTTCTAAGGGCAAAATTATAATTTTGACTATAATCAATAAAATGGGTTATTTTCTATCACACCTGTGTATTTAGTGTCTGTGATACATCCTTTGAGTTAATGGTAATGATAATTCATATTTTCAAGAGTTGAAAATTTAAGACATGAATAATCATTATTAACTCATAAACAGCTCCCGACCATAGGATCATCACGAGGATGGTGATTGATCCGGAAGGTTAGTGTACGATCGCTTCTCTTTAGTAGATGAGTCTTGAGTCTACGGTGTGGAGACACCGAAGCGAAAGTATAGGTACTCGTTAGAGAACGAGGGCACTGAGCGTGACCACCTCGAGTAGTCATTAGGAAGTCTACCTTCTCGTCAATGACTGACTCGATGCTGCAGTAGTGTGTCTGGTTCTTTGACCTGAGATGCATCGGCAGTTCACCTTGAGGGTGTTATAGTTTGACTACACCATTACTCGGTCTCCTAGCCATATGGAACCCTGAGGTGTATGTTGGCTATATGACATGTTCATTGTAGGAACTGGATTGCATCAAGATGGGAATCTATCTACCTCGGTGGTAGAGGAGCAGCCCTATGATGATCATGAGAATCAAGTCCTAAAGCCCATGGCCATGGCAGAGTGAAATAATAGAAAGAGTTTCTATTTAGGATTTTCACATTGGAACTTCGAATCGAATGATTACATCATATGACAGAGACTAGGGTTTGACGAGTTTTACCTTAACCCTAATCTGATCGGGGCTCAAGATAGAAGAACTTAATCACACAGGTAGCTGCACCAAGAGGTTCGCATTCAGCTCTGATGGGTTGCCACCATATACTGCTAGGTGTCACTAGTGGATTTTGGGAGCAATTAGAATGATTTAGATGATCGATCATTCTAGCTGTTTGAATTAGAAGAGTTCTGATCCATCGAAAGGAGTTTCGATGATGTCGATGATAGAGATCATGACATATCCCATTACCATACAGAACTGAACCTAACTGGGTCACACAAACAAGGGTTTGAATCTGGTGATCATCAATTGAACTGATCCAGTTCAATTGATCTGAATGAGATTCAATTAGGTTCAAGGAAATCGTGCTAGCACTCGATTGAACCTAACGTTCTTCTTTTACTATCATAAATAAGTTGTCCTGACTGAGCCAAAGGAGTTTGTGCTCAATCAGAGGCCTTCATATGGTCTGACTGGAGGTTGTCCAAGTCAGAAAAGGTTGTCTTATTTTGTAAGACATTACCTGCCATTTTTGGTCACCTGCCATTTCTTGTTCTTTGACTTTGGTCAAAAGTCTACCTTTGACTGGTCAAATGTTGACCATTGACACTTTGACTTTTGACCACGTGTCATGCACCTATTGGAGAGCTGGTGGGGGCCTGTCCCCCTGCCAGAACCTGGCAAGGAGGAGGGCGCACGCCACCCTTAGGCGTGCGCCCAAGTTGGAGGCGCCTTGGAGTCCCTTGTTGGACAAGGACTCCACCTCCCTTTTGGATTCCAATTAGAGTTCTCCTAAGAATCCAACTTTGACTGGTCTTAGGCACCCTCTAAGGAGGAATCCAGGGGACTCTATTCCCACCAATCAGATTTAGATCTGATTTCACAAAGAGTTGTGATTGGTTGGGGAAGAGGAGTTGGATCACAGCTTAGTCTATAAATAAGACCCTGCGCCCAACTCAGATTATAAATGCAATTAGAGAGAATCTTTCCCATGCCCCAAGGCTGCCTCTCCCCTTCTTCCTCCATGCCAAACCCACCTCTTCCTCCCTCTCCTCTCCATGTCCAAAAGAGTTTTGGACCTTGGTTGGTGCAATCCAGATCAAAAGAAAGGCGATCTGAAAGCTAGAAGGCTGCACTGCTGCAAAGGACGACTGCTGATCTTCAAAAGGAGTTTTGAAGATCCTCCAGATCAGATCCAGATCTGATTTTTGGAGGATGTGATAGAGAAGAAGAGGATCTCTAGATCCAAGCTCGAGTGGATATCGGTAGAGGCCAGGCACTTGCGTGGCTAGATCCAGAACCTTCCGCTGCAATTACAGGATCATCAACAGGGTAATAGGATTACCCAAATCAAGGTAAATTAAATTTGATTTAATTTATCTTATTTTATTTTATTTATTAAAATAATAAGAATTAGATCTAAAAATATCAAGATCTGATTAGAATCAAAGAAAAAATTTTGAAATATATCTCTTGATCTGATCAGATCTGAACGAACCTGGATCCGGGAAAATCAGGATTTTCCTTCAACTGGTATCAGAGCCAAGGTTCTAAAAGTATTTAGATCTAATTTTAAATTTATTTTAATTAGAAAAATAAGTGATTTTAGATGTCACATGAGATGTGATCAGATCTAAAATCAGAAAAAATTAAAATTAAATGATTTGGATCTAAGATTAGAAAATATGCATGACTAGTTCTAAAATAGAATAGTTCTATAGAATAGTCTTGCATGTTTTTAATTTAATTCTGATTAAATCATATTTTAGATCTATTTATTTACTATTTTTTGATATTATAATGGTTATAATAACATCTAAAAAATAGCAAATAAAAATTATTTAATTTTAAACATCATATGAGATATGATTGATGCATGTCTAGACTAGTTGTAGAATAGTTCTACATAATTGTCTAGATTAGAATTTATTTTGATTAGATCAATTTAAATCTAATTTTTTAGATTATTATGAGATAATTTAGATCTGAAAATATGCATGATTCGATACATGAGATGTATGCAAAATATGCCATGATTAGATCTAATTTGTATATGAGATATATGATATAGATCTAAAACTATTTTGTAGTATTGCATGTTCCTGATTAAGGCGTTCCTCTTGGCCGTCCGGTCATAAGAATGAAGAAGGGTTTAAAGGCCCTCTCTTCCCATTCGATGGGGTGTTCTTATGATGTGTAGGGGTGCTGCGTGTTCGTCCTTAATCAGAAACCCAAAACTTACTTTCTGCAAAACCCTAGATCCTGAAACCCTAGGATTTATTGTGCATATTTTGTTTATGAACCCTACTTAATTAAAGAATTAAGATTATGGAAATATTAATTAGGTCTAAAATTGAGAATTTTCAGATCTAAGACATATTCATAATACTGGGTTCGGGCTTGGGTAGCTCAATTAGGTCTAAGCGGTTGATCAAACCGAATCAAGAGTTGGTTAGATGGGATCAACAATGCTTAAATTGACCAGCCTAATAGGATTAAGTCTGGGTCAAGATCGAGTCACGATCAAGCAAGACCTAATTAGGCTCAGAGGTTAGAGTCTGGATTGTAGGCTAACCCAATTGGTTCTGACTCAACAATTTGGTGTCTAAGGTAAGTTTGGCACATACGACCGACTGGATTTTTAATTGGAAGCTACTCGACCTGAATGCATTCTTGTACGAGTTAATGGCATATTCCTTCCACCGGTCTCACTTACCTGGCCATATCTGTTGACACAGTTCTGATCTGAGGTGGTCAATAATCCGAGCTAACCCATGCCACTAGGTTAGTCATAATTGTTATGACTATGACAAGTCTAGTTTAATGAGACCTGAATCAATTCTCCCTAAGAAAAGATTAAGTCTGAGGTCTTCCACCATTGTAGATGTGCGGGCCCTTCCCGGGGTTGATTGTTCTCGGCTGGATACAGTGGCTCAGTTGCACCGGGAAAGATGCAACCATGTCTATTAGGCATTGGATGCTATGGGCTGGAGGATGAGTTGGGCTCAATATTTTGGATACGGTGAGAGACTCAATTAGGAACCCAGTCTATGCAAATGGTGGGTCTGACTTAACTAAGGAGTGGATCAATATTTCGGATACGGTGAGATTCATGAATTAGAGACCAAGTTTGGGTGCACCATGATTAGAGAATCATTGAACAAGAGTTGTTCACTCATTGGCTAACCCATCACCAATAACTGTTAGGTGAGGTGATGAGTCAGTTGGTGAGACCGCACCACCCACTAGAAATCATTAATCGTGGAGATTTTTCGCATCTCTACAGAGGGAGTGTAGGGATCCGAGAAAATAGTGGGAGCTAATTTGTTTAAAAATAAAATTTCTAAATAAATTGGTCAAGTCATAATTACAGTATCTAACTAGAATCTTTGACTCTCTACAGGAAAAATGTCTGCGTCCAACCCATTGGCACGTATCCTGACACACATAGACACACATAGACTGGACCCAATTATAAAGATTGGCTCAGGAACTACAAAATTATTTTGGGTTCCGAGAAGTTAACCCATGTTTTGGACCAGGACCCTCCCACCTTACCAGCCCGTCCATCCACTGAACAGAGAGCGTCTCTGGAAAAATGGATAGACGAAGATAATAAGGCCAGATATTACATGTTGGGCTCGATGTCTGATGAGCTCCAGCGCCAACATGAAGATATCGGGACTGCTCGCCAAATGTTGGCTCACCTGCAGGAGATGTTTGGTGAACAGAGTCGCGCAGCCAAAGTATCAAGTCACGAAATGACTTTTTAAGGCTAAGATGCGTGATGGGCAGTCAGTCCAAGATCACTGTCTGACATGATGATCAAGGACATGGAAGAGCTTGAGAAGCTCGGTGTGAAGTTAGACTTGGATCTGCAGAATGATATTATTCTGCAATCCTTGACTGATGCATATGGGCAATTCATCATGAATTACCACATGCATAAACTTCAAAATTCCTTGGCCGAATTAATGAATATGCTGGTTACCGCTGAGCTTTCTATGAAAGGTTCTAAAGGCTCAGTTCTTGCTATGGAATGGACTTCTTCCAAAAGAAAGTCTTATGGAAAGAAAAAGAAGTCTGTGAAAAAGCAAAAGGTGGAAGGATCAAAGAAGAAGAAGGCAGAGCCGAAGAAAAGGCCGATGTCAAAGGAAAGTGTTTCCATTGCAACAGCGACGGCCATTGGAAGCGGAACTGCCCTACTTACCTGGCCACCCTGAAGAACAAGAAGGAAGGTCCTTCTGGAGGTATGCTCGTTATTGAGTCTAACCTTACGGTTTCTTCTGCATCCAGTTGGGTGCTTGACTCTGGTTCTAGTGCTCATCTGTGCACTTCCATGCAGGGTCTTGAGGATAGCAGGAGGTTGAGGGATGGAGACATGATCCTACGCATCGGTAATGGAGCAAGAGTTGCTGCAGTAGCCGTGGGAACATACCCTCTTCGATTACCATCTGGTTTAGACTTAGTTTTGAAAGACTGTTATTATGTGCCTGCAGCTAGCAGGAATTTGATTTCTGTTTCATGCTTAGCACTAGAAGGCTATGTGATTACCTTCTTTAAGGACCATTGTAACATTCTTTATGAAAGAAATAAAATTGCAAATGGTTTCCTTATTAATGGTCTTTATCAGCTACATATTGATGTACCTGTTCTAACTATCGAGCAAAACGTGAATGCCAAACGACCTAGGGATAGTCCAAATGATAGATATCTATGGCACCTGAGATTAGGTCATATAGCAGAAGATAGGATCAACAAATTGGAGAAAAATGGGCTATTGAGTCCATTGACTTTCGAGTCATATCCAACTTGTGAATCTTGTCTTCAAGGCAAAATGACTAAACTCCCTTTTGTTGGACATGGGGAAGAGGGCCACAGATCTCCTTGCCCTAGTACATACTGATGTGTGCGGCCCATTTGATGTGCCGGCTAGAGGCAATTTTGTCTACTTCATTACCTTTACCGATGATCTGTCTAGGTATGGGTATGTGTATCTTATGAGACACAAGTCTGAAGCTTTTGAAAAGTTCAAAGAATTCAGACATGAAGTAGAAAAACAAACTGAAAAACCCATTAAGGTTCTTCGATCAGATCGAGGAGGTGAATACCTTAGCCGGGAATTCCTAGACTATCTCAAGGAAAAATGGCATAGTCTCTCAATGGACTCCACCAGAACACCTCAACTCAACGGGGTTTCAGAATGGAGAAATCGGACTCTATTGGATATGGTTCGATCCATGATGAGCTTCACAGACCTCCCTGATTTTCTTTGGGGACACTCATTGTTAACTTCAATTTATCTACTGAATAGGGTTCCCTCTAAAACCGTTCCTACCACACCGTATGAGATATGGCACGGTAAGAAACCAAGTCTGAGTCATCTCAGAATTTGGGGTTGTCCGGCTCATGTCAAAAGACAACAAGCGGACAAGTTAGAGTTTAGGTCCTTTCAGAGCTCGATTCATAGGATATCCTAAAGAGTCATTAGGATACTATTTCTACATTCCAGAAGACCACAATGTGATTGTGAGTCGACATGCCATCTTTCTTGAAAAATAGTTTATTCAAGATAGCGGCATTGGAAAGCAGATTAAGCTTGATGAGAAAGTCTCACAAGTACAACGAGCTAAGGACCAATTGGAACCAAATCAGGTTGAGCCAATAAGAACACTACCTCCTCCACCTCGTAGATCGGAAAGAGTTTTCCATCCCCCTGAAAGATACTTAGGTATTATTTCAGAGGAAGTAGAGAAAATGTTCCTCGTAGGTAATGGTGCTCATGGTGATGATCCCAAAACCTACAACGAGGCGATATCAGATATCGACTCCGAGAAATGGCTAGAGGCAATGCAGTCAGAAATTGACTCGATGCACTCAAACCAAGTCTGGACCTTGGTAGATCCACCAGAAGGTATAGTACCTATTGGGTGTAAATGGATCTTCAAGAGAAAGATTGGTGCAGATGGGAATGTGGAGACATTCAAGGCTAGACTAGTGGCAAAAGGTTATAGTCAACGCGAAGGCATTGACTATCAGGATACCTTTTACCAGTGGCTATGCTAAAATCCATCCGCACATTGCTTGCCGTTGCAGCCTATTTCGATTATGAAATATGGCAAATGGACGTGAAAACGGCATTCTTAAATGGATATCTTGAGGAAGATATCTATATGGAACAGCCGCTAGGTTTCACATCCAGTGATACTGATCACAAGGTTTGCAAGCTGCAAAGGTCCATATATGGACTTAAGCAAGCATCTCGGAGCTGGAACACTCATTTCAATGATGTGATCAAAAAGTTTGGTTTCATCAAAAATGAAGAGGAACCATGTGTTTTCAAAAAGGTCAGTGGGAGCGCTGTTGTCTTCCTCGTATTGTACGTGGATGACATCCTCCTTATTGGGAATGATATTCCCATGTTGACACAGTCAAAGATATGGTTGTCCAAGGAATTCTCCATGAAAGACCTAGGTGAAGCATCCTTTATTCTAGGAATTAAGGTCTATAGGGATAGACCGAATAGGATGCTAGGACTTTCACAGAAGATGTACATAGAGGAAGTACTAAAGAGGTTTAGTATGGAAAACTCTAAGAGGGGATTAATACCCTTCAGACATGGTATTCATCTTTCCAAGAAGATGTGCCCCTAGCACACCTGAGGAAATAGAACGCATGAGCAAGATCCCTTATGCTTCTGCAATAGGGAGCCTCATGTATGCCATGCTATGTACACGACCTGATATAGCCCATGCTGTGAGTGTCACAAGCAGATATCAGTCAAATCCAGGTGAAGAACACTGGACTTCTGTGAAATGTATCCTTAAGTACTTGAGAAGAACTAAGGATATGATGTTGGTCTTTGGTAACGGAGAACTCCAAGTCCAGGGATACACAGACTCGGATTTCATGTCCGATATAGATGATCGAAAGTCGACATCTGGGAGTCTGTTTGTGTGCAATGGTGGTGCTGTCAGCTGGAAGAGTTCCAAGCAAACTGTGATAGCAGATTCCACCATGGAAGCAGAATATATCGCTGCATCAGAGGCTGCGAAGGAAGCATTCTGGTACAAGAAGTTTGCTGCAGAAATTGGAGTAATGCCATCAGATGCCATTCCTCTATACTGCGACAACAATGGCGCCATAGCCCTTGCTAAGGAGCCGAGGTCTCACCAGAAATCCAAGCACATTGAGCGGCGATACCACCTCATCCGCGATTACCTCGAGAAGGGTTACGTCGAGGTCAAGAGAGTCAACTCCACAGATAATGTGGCAGACCCACTTACAAAGCCGTTGGGCCAGCAGAAGATCGAAGCCCACCTTGAGAAGATGGGACTTAGACTTGTAGCCAATTGGCTTTAGGACAAGTGGGAGATTGTTAGATATATGTGCCCTAGAAGCCAGAATTGGCTGACACTTGTAATACACTTCTAGGGGCAAAATTATAATTTTGACTATAATCAATAAAATGGGTTATTTTCTATCACATATGTGTATTTAGTGTCTGTGATACATCCTTTGAGTTAATGGTAATGATAATTCATATTTTCAAGAGTTGAAAATTTAAGACATGAATAATCATTATTAACTCATAAAATGCTCCCGACCATAGGATCATCACGAGGATGGTGATTGATCCGGAAGGTTGGTGTACAATCGCTTCTCTTTAGTAGATGAGTCTTGAGTCTACGGTGTGGAGACACCGGAGCGAGAGTACAGGTACTCGTTAGAGAACGAGGGCACTGAGCGTGACCACCTCGAGTAGTCATTAGGAAGTCTACCTTCTCGTCAATGACTGACTCGATGCTGCAGTAGTGTGTCTGGTTCTTTGACCTGAGGATGCATCGGCAGTTCACCTTGAGGGTGTTATAGTTTGACTACACCATTACTCGGTCTCCTAGCCATATGGAACCCTGAGGTGTATGTTGGCTATAGCATGTTCATTGTAGGAACTGGATTGCATCAAGATGGAATCTATCTACCTCGGTGGTAGAGGAGCAGCCCTATGATGATCATGAGAATCAAGTCCAGAAGCCCATGGCCATGGCAGAGTGAAATAATAGAAAGAGTTTCTATTTAGATTTTCACATTGGACTTCGAATCGAATGATTACATCATATGACAGAGAGACTAGGGTTTGACGAGTTCACCTTAACCCTAATCTGATCGGGGCTCAAGATAGAAGAACTTAATCACACAGGTAGCTGCACCAAGAGGTTCGCATTCAGCTCTGATGGGTTGCCACCATATACTGCTAGGTGTCACTGGTGGATTTTGGGAGCAATTAGAATGATTTAGATGATCGATCATTCTAGCTGTTCGAATCAGAAGAGTTCTGATCCATCGAAAGGAGTTTCGATGATGTCGATGATAGAGATCATGACATATCCCATTACCATACAGAACTGAACCTAACTGGGTCACACAAACAAGGGTTTGAATCTGGTGATCATCAATTGAACTGATCCTAGTTCAATTGATCTGAATGAGATTCAATTAGGTTCAAGAAAATCGTGCTAGCACTCGATTGAACCTAACGTTCTTCTTTTACTATCATAAATAAGTTGTCCTGACTGAGCCAAAGGAGTTTGTGCTCAATCAGAGGCCTTCATATGGTCTGACTGGAGGTTGTCCAAGTCAGAAAAGGTTGTCTTATTTTGTAAGACATTACCTGCCATTTTTGGTCACCTGCCATTTCTTGTTCTTTGACTTTGGTCAAAAGTCTGACCTTTGACTGGTCAAATGTTGACCATTGACACTTTGACTTTTGACCACATGTCATGCACCTATTGGAGAGCTGGTGGGGGCCTGTCCCCCTGCCAGAACCTGGCAAGGAGGAGGGCGCACGCCACCCTAGGCGTGTGCCCAAGTTGGAGGCGCCTAGGAGTCCTTGTTGGACAAGGACTCCATCTCCTTTTTGGATTCCAATTAGAGTTCTCTAAGAACCAACTTTGACTGGTCTTAGGCACCCTCTAAGGAGGAATCCAGGGGACTCTATTCCCACCAATCAGATTTAGATCTGATTTCACAAAGGGTTGTGATTGGTTGGGAAGGAAGAGGAGTTGGATCACGCTTAGTCTATAAATAAGACCCTGCGCCCAACTCAGATTAAGAATGCAATTGAGAGAATTTCCCATGCCCCAAGGCTGCCTCTCCCCTCCTTCCTCCATGCCTAAACCTTCTCCCCTTCTCCTCTCCACGTCCAAAAGAGTTTTGGACTTGGTTGGTGCGATTCCAGATCAAAAGAAAGGCGATCAAAAGAAGAAGGTTGCACTGCTGCAAAGGATGACTGCTGATCTTCAAAAAAAGTTTTGAAGATCCTCCAGATCAGATCTAGATCTGATTTTTGGAGGCGTGATAGAGAAGAAGAGGATCTCCAGATCCAACCTGAGTGGATACCGGTAGAGGCCAGGCGCTTGCGTGGCTAGATCCAGAACCTTCCGCTGCAATCAGGATCATCTACAGGGTAATAGGATTACCCAAATCAGGTAAATTAAATTTGATTTAATTTATCTTATTTTATTTTATTTATCAAAATAATAAGAATCAGATCTGAAACATATCAAGATCTGATTGGGATCAAGAAAAAAAATTTTGAAATATATCTCTTGATCTGATCAGATCTGGACGAACCTGGATCGGGAAATCAAGATTTTCCTTCATCTAGGTGGTCAACCGAATCAGCAGTCCCATCATAGCTCTCGAACTGAGAGAGCTTAAAGTTCGATGGGATAGATTTCTACATGATTTATTGAGAGAAAGGAGGGTCGATGTAGATATCATTACCGTGAGAGAAGGGAGCATGGCGGAGTTCCTCGATCCATCAATTCATTTCTTATAGCTTTTGGTCTAGGAGATCCTCATAGTCGTGGATCTCCAAAGTCTTTTGGCTGAGTGGCGGCAAAGTCTCCTCAGGGGTTGAATCATGATCGGAGCAGGGGCTCTCAGCCCTCTGCTTCCCCTTTCTGAAAGTCACAGGTTGACTTGCCCAAGTTGATCGCCCCCAGACTGGGTTCTAAGGTTCCAACGTGGCTCGCTCTAGCTGGACAAGTGTTAGAGGCTGTTGCTATTGCATGGCCTACACTGCTTCAGTGAGGCCCCTAACCTACTGGATCAGTTGGTTGAACTGCTCTGCATCCATCATTAAAGCCTACGGAGCTCGAGATACTGGAGACAAAATAGGGGTGGACAGATCTGGATGAGATCTAGCCATGAAGGTGGTTGACTATCGGGTGGGAGCCTTCCTAAGAGGCATCCTTGAGAGACTAGTTGAAGAAGAAGAACCTTGAGGAGAAGAAGAAGAAAAAGAAGCTTCCGCTAAGTACTCCTTTAAGAATAAGGGAACCTTTACAAAAGGATCCTTTCTCTAGAGCCAATTCTATTGGTGCAAAATCTGATTGATGCTAGAATCGATACTGGAGTCAGAGAGGACGAGGTCGACACTGGTGACCTGCAAAATAAGTCTTGCCCAAAGTTGGGGGTGGTGGCTCTGGCAAGACCCTCTAACGATCAATTCAACTCTTTTGGCCAATAGAAATGGAGTACTCAGAGAAATTTTGGTAGAATTTTGAGAAGAAGAATGAGAGCTTAAGAAAGAAAGCATATTTGAAGGATTTCTTAAATAGGTGGTGCTTGTAACAAACTGATAGTGATAGCTGCAATCGCTTGGTAGCGGACTGTTCGGAGCCATGTAAAGTTTGTTACGGAGAGTAGTGTCTATTATTGCAATGTGCCAGCCTGTTGGGACCTAATAGCTAAAATTTAGATAGGATAGCTATAGGCGATGAAGAGTTCCTAGTTATTGTTATTCCAAAGGGGCTCGGAGGTTATGGAGGTTGACTGTGCATAGGCTGTTGCTTGCTATATCGAGGGCATGCACCGAGATCCTTTTGGGCTACTGGAAGGGGTCCAGATGGAATCCTGCTGGAAGTATCTAAGAGAAGCTCGATCGAGCGGAGCCCTTTAAGTAACTGGAAGGAGAAGTCCAGAAGGAGTTTGACTATAGGAGAAGTTTGGAAGGAGTTTGACTGACGGAGAAGTTCGACTGAAGAAGAAGTCTGAAAGAAATTCGATTAATAGAGAAGTCTAGAAGGAGTTCGACTATCGGAGAAGTTCGAAAGAAGTTTGACTGGTGGGGAAGTCCAGGAGGAGTTCGATTATAGGAGAAGTTCGAAGGAAGCTTGATTGGTGGAAAAGTCTGGAAGGAGTTTGACTATAGGAGAAGTCCAGAAGGAGTTTGACTGGTAGAGAAGTTCGGTTGAAGGAGAAGTCCGAAAGGAGTTCGACTGGTGAAGAAGTTCGAAAGGAGTTCGACTATAGGAGATGTCTGAAAGGAGTTTGACTGACAGGAAAGCTCGGGAGGAGTTCGACTGTAGGAGTCCGAGAGGAGTTCGACTGTCAGAGAGGTCCAAAAGAAGTTCGATCGGCCCCCAAGCTGGCTAGACTAGAATGCCCAGGAGGCCACTCTCACTATTCAAGTTCATCCGAAGGAGATCCAATTACAGGAGGGTGACCAGGATCGCTTCGAGACTAGATATTTAGCCTAACTTCGGTTGGAGCAGGTTTATCGCCAACATCCTCCATGCATGAGATCTAATATTAGCATGCTTATTATTGATTAATATTTAAATAAGCTATATTTATAGAGATAAATTATGATCGGAAGATACAATCCATGCTCGATTTAAAAGTTAATATTAAAGAAAATCATTAAAAAATCATGTTAATAATTTTTAAGAATTAAAGTATTGAATAGCTTATGATTCTATCGAGATGGATCGTGATTGGGAGATATAGTTTAGGCTGAAAGAAAATAGATTATAGTCATAACTAAATTTTTAAAAATATTAAATTTTTGCATTAAAAAGAATTACCACAACCTATTTGAGGTAGATTCAAAATTCTAGAATATCATTAATTAATTCTAAAATCTTAATTAATTAATTCTTTGCTTTCTTTTTATTTTAATTTGCTAAACTCTTAATTATTTATCTTTAAACTATTTATTTAAAATTTTACTTTAAAATTAAATTTAAAATTTTATATTTAATTAAACTGAATGTAACTTAGTCTTCAATTTTTGAAAAAATCGATATCCGACTCATCACTATTCTAAATATTAAAATCAAATTTAATATTTATTTATTGCTGTAATGATATGTAATCAAATTTTTGGCACCAATGTCAAAGATTGTAGCACAGTTGCTTTAATTAATTAAAAATTAATTAATTAATTTTAAAAATAAAAAATAAAAAAATAAAATAAAAAATAAACCCTAAAAAAATATCTACATAAAGGTAAAACTGTAAACCCTAAAAAAAATTATCAATATCTCATAACACTTAATTAATTTAGCAAAACCAAAAATATAATATAAAATTAATTTTTAACATGTTTGGATATCTTGCTTTATTTGCATTGTATATTCATAATATACTTTTAGGGCACAGCCCATTAAATAAGATAAGATAGAAATTTGATCATCCTTTTTTAGCCCACAAACTACCACCCTTCATATTGTATAAACCCACATCTTAATTTAAAATCAATTAGACGTTGGCCCTTAAGGATACTCGAGCTCATTAGAACAAGGAACCCTAAATGTTAGATCGGATTAGGGTTAGTCAGTTTGACTGGTATTTAAGGCAAGTGGTTCAAAGATTATGTTCCAAAGAAAGATGGTTACTTAATTGATTCCATTGACTTATCTAGCCAGGATAATTGGCATCCAAGAAAAGCAACGGGGGAACTCCCACCGATCTTACATTTACCTAACCAGTTAAAGGGTTGATTCTTTACTTGGAGGGCATGAAGGTAACCTTGGCAGTTAGGAGCGATCTAGATCTAGGTTAACCTTAGGATAGAGAGTCCATGCTTGCTTAAGTTGTTTACCGTCATAATTCAATTCCTAATTAAAACACTCTCATCTATTATCTTTAGATCTAGGATCCTTTAGGCTCTTATCTTTAGAATTCTCTCTCCTCATCTTTTTTCTTATTCTTTAAAATAAAATAAAATAAATAACAATCAAAGATAGATTTTCACGTTGAGTTGTCCCATAGATTAAATCATCTAGAAGCCAATAGAAACTCTTCTTATCCATCTTTTCTCTACACAATAAGTTTGTGCAATATGTTTGAGCTCCACTCACTATGCAAGTGAATGCTCATACCAGTATATGTATGAGCAAGTTTATCAAGATCAAATCTAAATAGCTTATAGACTAGGAAATAACCCATACTTTAACACTTACAATCTAGGCTGGGGGGCTCAACCAAATTTTTCATGGCAATCACAACCAGTGGTTACCCGGGTGCCACAAGGACCCACTTTCATGGATGCACATTATAATATGTCCTATCCACAATATCAATCTTCTCTAAATAATAATGAATCATTTTTTAAGAAGAGAATTCAGCTAGCAGTAGATGAGTTAGAATTTACCAATCAACCATTGAATAATCTAGAGGATCAAAGGCTTAATTCTTTAGAAAAATACTTAGAAGTCATGATAAAGTCACAAAATGACCTTATGCAAACCTTTAAAGAACTAGAGAAGTGAGGGCTTATATTTAATCAGTAGGAGAAAAAAGAGTTGCCTAGTCAGCCCGAGAGTGATCCTGAGGGACCATACATGGCTAGAAATTTTAATATCCCAGAAGCTTTTTCTGAATAATCAATTAAAACTCTAGAAAATAATATGGTCATAGAACAATCCTGCACAACTAAAAAGATCCTCTTAGACCAAATTATTGAGGCAGCAAAATATAGAAAAAAATAAGAATGGTGGGATAAACCATTTCCATTGTCATCTCGTTTATCTATGGACATAGAACAATCCTGCATAACTAAAAAGACCCTATTAGACTATATAACTGAGGCAAAAATGTATAGAAAAGAACCAAAATGGTGGGATGAATCAATTCCATCACCTTACGTACCTATGGTCCCATTCCAAAGTGCCTTAGAATCACCAATTTCTTTTAATAAGAAAAGAAGACAAACTGATGAGATGGTAGATTTAATAGAGACTTCCGAAGAACCATAAGTGAATAATACACTAGAGAAAGCTTCACCCATAATTCTTTCCTAGGATTCTTTAAATCCCTATTTTGCTCATTATGAGATGGATGATTTTGATGAAGATAAGCATAATATGGAAGTAAATGACCAAATAGATACACCCTACCTCGAAACCACCCTAATTTAGATTGAAAAATTTAAGCCTCCACCTAGCCCACCAATTGCTTTCTTATTAGAACCACCAATTGTTTAAAAATTTAAACCACTTCTTAATGAACCTACTGACTGAAAGAAAATCTTAATTTCTCGGAATTAGGTTCATTCAGATCTGATTGGATCGAGAGACATATTTCAAAAATTACCTCTTAGATCCTATTCAGATCTGACACTTTTCAGATCTGATTTTATGATATGATGAATAAGAAAATAAAACTAAATTAATTTTGAATTAATTTTACCTTAATTTTAGGTAATCGATTATCCATTGATGATCTTGTTGAAGCTCTGAGGTTTTGGATCTAGCCACACAAGCACCTAGCCTCTACCGGTATCCACTTGAATTGGATCTGAAGATTTTCTCATTCTCTTTTTTTCTCCAAAAATTAGATCTAGATCTAATTTGGAGAATCTTCAAAACTTCTTCTGAAGATCACCCATCGTCTCTACAGTAGTGCTGCCTTCTTCTTTTTTCATCAGCCTTTCCTTACCTGACTCGCATTAATCTGAAGGCCCAACTTTCTTAGGCGTGGAGAGCAGGGAGAGGGCCAGATGGCAGCATGGAGAAAGGGGAGGGGCAGCTTTGGGGTGTAGCTTGTAAGAGGAGTTCTTAAAAGTGGGCGCAGATAGGGTCTTTTTATAGACTCTGCTGCACCATGCAGTGCTGCATCACCCCGGCCAATCACGTTGCTTCATGCAATCAGATCTAAATCTGATTGGTGGGATGACATCATCTGATCCAATTAGATGAGAGATCCATAAGTTTATTCTTAGATGGCACCTAAGACTGATTAAAGTAGATACCCAAGGGCCACCTAAGTAGAAATGAAGAAGCAACCTGGAGTCCCATCCGTATGGGACTCCAGCATCCCTATCCATGGGTGCATGCCATCTTAGGCATGTGCCCCCTTCTTTTCAATTTTTAAAGAGGGGACAAGCCCTTATCTTCTCTCCAATAAGTGCATGACACATGGGCAGATGTCCAGGGGTCAAAGGTCAACGTTTGACCAAGTCAAAGTACAAAAATTAGCAGGTGATGGAAAGTAGCAGGTGTTGTCTCAAATTTATCTCATAAATTAAGACAACCCTTTTCTAACTTGGACAAGTTTCAGTCAGACCGGGTAAAGGTATCTGAGTGAGTACAAACTCATTTAGCTCAGTCAAGATAACTTTTATGATGGAAAAAGAAGAATGTTAGGCTCAATCGTGTGCTAGCACGATTTTCTTGAACCTAATTGAATCTTATTCAAATTAATTGAACTGAGTTAGTCCAATTGATGATATTGAAGGAAAATCCTGATTTCTCGATCCAGGTTCGTTCAGATCTGATCAGATCAAGAGATATATTTCAAAAATTTTTCTCTTAATCCTAATCAGATCTTGATATGTTTTAGTTCCGGTTCTTATTATTTTAATAAAATAAAATTAAAAGATAAATTAAATCAAATTTAATTTACCTGATCTGGGTAATCCTATTACCCTGTTGATGATCCTGTTTGCAGTGGAAGGTTCTGCATCTTAGCCGCGCAAGCGCCTAACCTCTACCGATATCCACTCAGGTTGGATCTGGAGATCCTCTTCTTCTCTATCATGCCTCCAAAAATCAGATCTAGATCTAATCTGGAGGATCTTCAAAACTCTTTTGAAGATGAGCAGTCATCCTTTGCAGCAGCGCAGCCTTCTTACTTTTGATCGCCTTTCTTTGATCTGAATTGCACCAACCAAGGTCCAAAACTCCTTTTGGACGTGGAGAGCAAGGGGAGAAGGTGGTTTGGCATGGAGAGGGAGGGGAGAGGCAGCCTTGGGGATGGAGAAACTATGATCTCATCATATCCCCTTTTTTTTTTAATCTGAGTTGGATACAGGATCTTATTTATAGACTAGCTATGATCCAACTCCTCTTCTTCCCAACCAATCACAACCCTTTGTGAAATCAGATCTAAATCTGATTGGTGGAAATAGAGACCCTGGATTCCTACTTAGAGGGATATGTTAGATATATGTGCCCTAGAAGCTAGAATTGACTGACAATTGTAATACACTTCTAGGGGCAAAATTGTAATTTTGACTATAATTAATAAAATGGGTTATTTTCTATCACACCTGTGTATTTAGTGTCTGTGATACATCCTTTGAGTTAATGGTAATGATAATTCATATTTTCAAGAGTTGAAAATTTAAGACATGAATAATCATTATTAACTCATAAACAGCTCCCAACCATAGGATCATCATGAGGATGGTGATTGATCCGGAAGGTTGGTGTACGATCGCTTCTCTTTAGTAGATGAGTCTTGAGTCTACGGTGTGGAGACACCGGAGCGAAAGTACAGGTACTCGTTAGAGAACGAGGGCACTGAGCGTGACACCTCGAGTAGTATTAGGAAGTCTACCTTCTCGTCAATGACTGACCGATGCTGCAGTAGTGTGTCTGGTTCTTTGACCTGAGATGCATCGGCAGTTCACCTTGAGGGTGTTATAGTTTGACTACACCATTACTCGGTCTCCTAGCCATATGGAACCCTGAGGTGTATGTTGGCTATGCATGTTCATTGTAGGAACTGGATTGCATCAAGATGGGATCTATCTACCTCGGTGGTAGAGGAGCAGCCCTATGATAATCATGAGAATCAAGTCCTGAAGCCCATGGCATGGCAGAGTGAAATAATAGAAAGAGTTTCTATTTAGGTTTTCACATTGGACTCGAATCGAATGATTATATCATATGACAGAGACTAGGGTTTGATGAGTTTACCTTAACCCTAATCTGATCGGGCTCAAGATAGAAGAACTTAATCACACAGGTAGCTGCACCAAGAGGTTCGCATTCAGCTCTGATGGGTTGCCACCATATACTGCTAGGTGTCACTGGTGGATTTTGGGAGCAATTAGAATGATTTAGATGATCGATCATTCTAGCTGTTCGAATCAGAAGAGTTCTGATCCATCGAAAGGAGTTTCGATGATGTCTATGATAGAGATCATGACATATCTTATTACCATACAGAACTAAACCTAACTGGGTCACACAAACAAGGGTTTGAATCTGGTGATCATCAATTGAACTGATCTAGTTCAATTGATCTGAATGAGATTCAATTAGGTTCAAGGAAATCGTGCTAGCACTCGATTGAACCTAACGTTCTTCTTTTACTATCACAAATAAGTTGTCCTGACTGAGCCAAAGGAGTTTGTGCTCAATCAGAGGCCTTCATATGGTCTAATTGGAGGTTGTCCAAATTAGAGAAGGTTATATTATTTTATAAGACATGACCTGCCATTTTTGGTCATCTGCCATTTTTGGTCCTTTGACTTTGGTCAAAAGTTGACCTTTGACTGGTCAAATGTTGACCATACACACTTTGACTTTTGTCCACGTGTCACGCACCTATTGGAGAACTGGTGGGGGCCTGTCCCCCTGCCAGAACCTGGCAAGGAGGAGGGCGCACGCCACCCTAGGCGTGCGCCCAAGTTGGAGGCGCCTTGGAGTCCTTGTTGGACAAGGACTCCACCTCCCTTTTGGATTCCAATCAGAGTTCTACTAAGAATCTAGTTTGACTGGTCTTAGGCGCCCTCTAAGGAGGAATCCAGGGGTCTCTATTCCACCAATCAGATTTAGATCTGATTTCACAAAGGGTTGTGATTGGTTGGGAGGAAGAGGAGTTGGATCACGCTTAGTCTATAAATAAGACCCTGCGCCCAACTCAGATTCCAATGCAATTAGAATAGAGATTTCCCATGCCCCAAGGCTGCCTCTCCCCTCTTCCTCCATGCCTAAACTTCTCCTCCTTCTCCTCTCCAAGTCCAAAAGAGTTTTGGACTTAGGTTGGTGCGTTCCAGATCAAAAGAAAGGCGATCAAAAGAAGAAGGCTGCACTGCTGCAAAGGACGACTGCTGATCTTCAAAAGGAGTTTTGAAGATCCTCCAGATCAGATCCAGATCTGATTTTTGGAGGCATGATAGAGAAGAAGAGGATCTCTAGATCCAACTGAGTGGATACCGGTAGAGGCCAGGCGCTTGCGTGGCTAGATCCAGAACCTTCCGCAGCAATCAGGATCATCTACAGGGTAATAGGATTACCCAAATCAGGTAAATTAAATTTGATTTAATTTATCTTATTTTATTTTATTTATTAAAATAATAAGAATAAGATCTAAAAAATATCAAGATCTATTAGGACAAGAGAAAAAAATTTTGAAATATATCTCTTGATCTGATCAGATCTGGACGAACCTAGACGGGAAATCAGGATTTTCCTAAACTCGGTATCAGAGCCATTGGTTCTAGATTGTTGTTAGATCTGATTTTAATTTTATTTTAATTAGAAATAAAGTGGTTTAGATTTACATGAGATGTGAAGATCTGAAATCAAAAAAATTAAAATTAAATGATTTGGATCTAAGATTAGGAAGATATGCATGACTAGTTCTAGAATAGAATAGTTTATAGAATGTTTTTATGTTTAGATTTAATCTGATTAAATCATATTTAGATCTTTTTATTCATATTTTTGATATTATAAGTGTTATAATAAATCTGATAAACAGAAATAAAAAATTATTTAATTTCTTGATATCATATGAGATATGTTGAGCATGTCTAACTAAGTGGTAGA